>OX246737.1:60589473-60664473 GCA_945910005.1 Isoperla grammatica
TTGTGGTCTTCAATAACTTTGTTCGATATAATCATGTCTTCTTTATGACGGGTAAATCAAATATTGCTAACGTTATCGGAGATGTGCCTTTTATTTATTAATTTTCAACTGTAAACCATTGCAAAGGGTATTCAGTAGAACCGTTTAGATTTGTATGGCGAGAATACGTTTGTAGTCATGTTCGGTGGATAACAGTATTTAAAGGGCAATAATACAAATTCTAGAATGTTGGTTAAATATGATTTGTTGGAGAAGAAGCTCTAGCAAAGGTGGAAGTAGTTTACCAAGTCACTGCAGTTATTTTAACATGCTACACATGTGATGAAAGCACAAAAGTCTCACCAACTAACTGCAGCAACACCCACACATCCTTTTAATCTAAAACATGCATACGCTGGTACTACTTTGTATTTTTTTTAAATACAAATTATAACTGTTGCTGAAGCCACTACTACTGTTGCTGGGGCAATTACAACTGTTGCTGGGGCCACTTCTACTGTTGCTGGGGCTACTACTACTGTTGCTGGGGCTACTACCACTGTTGCTGTACACATAAGGAGTGGGTCAGCTTTGGAGCTACTTTTTAAAGAAAATTAATGGTTCATATGCTCCTCACTATATATATACTAAAAGTAACTACTCCAGTTCCTCAAATTACTTTTGTTAGGTTTGAGTGGTACAAGTATGGTATAATAACAACACACTTTCTTACAATATACCTGTACTCAGTTTTTATAATGTCTAATAGAAGAATAACTAAAAGAAGGGGTTGAAAAATAACTTGATGAACAAAATATTAATATTATTATTACTGACTTTTTACATTTAAAGCTTTGTTTTTTGCTGCAGTTGTTGTTGTTGGTGTTATTTCGCGAAGTATCTTGGGAGTTTACTTGAATAATTAATAAATAATAAGTGAGCGTGGTATAGCCAATAATAGAGATGATGAAAACCTTCACTCCATGCGATGGTGTCTGCAATCTGTAACTATCTCATCTTGCGACCTCGTTGTGCTGGGTACATTTACACGTGTCGTAAACTTTTCAGAACTTCAAAGTTATAGTTTCTTTAAATTATACTTCAGCGGCTACACTTGTAAACGTTTCACGGCGTTCTTTAGGTTAGGAAACTTTAGAGACCTATTTTAAGTTCATAGGTGATGAATTTACCTGGTCGAATATGTTTCTATATTTTGGCATAGGCCTACTCAGTTTTTAGGTTTCCAATTTTACTTCTAGTTTCTTCAAACGTTAGACTTTATCCACACATTTTTCCTTCTTAAATTAAATGATGCTTGATGCACTTGTCAAATTTATTCAAACAATTTACTACTTTTGTACACGACGTATTGAGTTCACAGGGAATTTAAATTTTAAAAGCAAAGTAGGCCTAAAAGAGAGTTTTTTCCAGCTCCAGAACACCAAATAGGAGGAAAGAGAATGTTTATTGTTTTAAAGATCTCATCCCGTTCTTGGATATTTATATTTATGTTTTTGTAAAAGCTATACCGTTATAGCACAGATAACGGATTGCAGGACGTATATAATTAGTTATCTGTGGTTAAACAGTGTTCTATGGAAGCACAACTAGAACACAAGTGTCAAAATGGCAAATGGTTTGTCCACATTCGATTACACAATCACTTGGTCATGCGCTCATGTGGGAAACCCGTGGCCGTTATCACCCTGGTATCACCCTGGTAGCTTGGGTAGGACCGGATGGAGGTAGTATAGATACTAGATGTATTCACAGACGGAAGATAAGCGGCTAATATTGTTTGATGTGTCACAAGCAGGGATATAAACAGTTCGGATTTTATTATTTTCCACTGCACAACGGTTCTGCTGTTTTACCATCGAAATACATAGTTATTGGGTGCTTATGCTGATTAAGTCTGCTGTAACTTTTACTTGTGAAGTAGCTTATGGGATTGCTGAAGGATCTTTCTGAATCGAAAGTTGTTATTTTTTTACATTTGGAATATAACATCGTTTAAGAATGTTTTACGTAAAGAGCACTATATAATATGTTATTATTGAAGAATCTTCTATTAGTTCATCTACTGTAGGCCTAAGTGTTGATGGTGTAGATGGTGCAATCGGTGTGGTCAGTGAAGCTGTTGTGGCGGGATATTGCACACACGGAACACGGAGAGTCCATCCGTAGTAGTGTGACGACTTGAGGAAGGTTACGGTTTGTCCGATAAGGATATTATTTTTTTGCATTTTCCTCATTCTTTAGCGTCGAGGCTGAATGATAATAAACGTAATAGAACATCAAACAATAATTATACGAAACAAATATATCATAATATGACTGTGTGGTTGTGTTTATTTTGTCTGGGGGTTGAATTCATGCAAGTTTGTAAGTAAACTGTATAGGCTATTTGATTGTCTGCATTGCAACACAAGGCACAATTTCTGGTACTGGAGATTTGATGCATGTTTAGGGGGAAAAAAGTGAGTGAAAATTTAGTTGTAATGTGAAGGGGATTCTAAATTATGTTGAACCATTTTTAATACCGGTAAGAAATTTGGGAATAGCCCATCTTTTGAACTGTGCTTTAAAGTTAGTAAGTACTATAAGTAGCACAGTCATCAGCAAACCAATCCCTGAATAGAGCTAGAAAATATGTCCATAAATCCCTCATGTCAGGTGTAGTTTATAAGAGATAGACAAGGAAGGGCGAGAGTATTATCTCGCCCCCCCCCTGAAAAAAATGGCCACAATGAATTAAATGCATTTTAGAGTTCAGATTCCGCTTATTCCTTCAAGCGATTTCAGAGGCTGGCTGCATGGTAACTTACGGAAATTTCGTTCAAGAAGGACATTTTTATTTGGATATTGAATCTCAAATGGTCGTTGGCCTGAATCATGACTATGTTACTATTTTTACAAAATGTTGCAAAGTCAGCTGGAAAGTTCGCCCCCCCCCTGGAAAAATAGACTTCCGACGCCCCTGGTTGCTGGGGCTACTACTACTGTTGCTGGGGCTACTACTACTGTTGCTGGGGCTACTACTACTGTTGCTGGGGCTACTACTACTGTTGCTGGGGCTACTACTACTGTTGCTGGGGCTACTACTACTGTTGCTGGGGCTACTACTACTGTTGCTGGGGCTACTACTACTGTTGCTGGGGCTACTACTACTGTTGCTGGGGCTACTACTACTGTTGCTGAGGCTACTACTACTGTTGCTGGGGCTACTACTACTGTTGCTGGGGCTACTACTACTGTTGCAAGGGCTACTACTACTGTTGCTGGGGCTACTACTACTGTTGCTGGGGCTACTACTACTGTTGCTGGGGCTACTACTACTGTTGCAAGGGCTACTACTACTGTTGCTGGGGCTACTACTACTGTTGCTGGGGCTACTACTACTGTTGCTGAGGCTACTACCACTGTTGCTGGGGCTACTACAACTGTTGCTGGGGCTACTACTACTGTTGCTGAGGCTACTACTACTGTTGCTAGGGCTACTACAACTGTTGCTGGGGCTACTACTACTGTTGCTGGGGCTACTACAACTGTTGCTGGGGCTACTACTACTGTTGCTGGGGCTACTACTACTGTTGCTGGGGCTACTACTACTGTTGCTGGGGCTACTACTACTGTTGCTGGGGCTACTACTACTGTTGCTGGGGCTACTACTACTGTTGCTGGGGCTACTGTTGCTGGGGCTACTACTACTGTTGCTGGGGCTACTACTACTGTTGCTGGGGCTACTACTACTGTTGCAAGGGCTACTACTACTGTTGCTGGGGCTACTACTACTGTTGCTGGGGCTACTACTACTGTTGCTGGGGCTACTACTACTGTTGCTGGGGCTACTACTACTGTTGCTGGGGCTACTACTACTGTTGCTGGGGCTACTACTACTGTTGCTGGGGCTACTACTACTGTTGCTGGGGCTACTACTACTGTTGCTGGGGCTACTACTACTGTTGCTGGGGCTACTACTACTGTTGCTGGGGCTACTACTACTGTTGCAAGGGCTACTACTACTGTTGCTGGGGCTACTACTACTGTTGCTGGGGCTACTACTACTGTTGCTGGGGCTACTACTACTGTTGCTGGGGCTACTACTACTGTTGCTGGGGCTACTACTACTGTTGCTGAGGCTACTACTACTGTTGCTGGGGCTACTTCTACTGTTGCTGGGGCTACTACTACTGTTGCTGGGGCTACTACTACTGTTGCTGGGGCTACTACTACTGTTGCTGGGGCTACTACTACTGTTGCTGGGGCTACTACTACTGTTGCTGGGGCTACTACTACTGTTGCTGGGGCTACTACTACTGTTGCTGGGGCTACTACTACTGTTGCTGGGGCTACTACTACTGTTGCTGGGGCTACTACTACTGTTGCTGGGGCTACTTCTACTGTTGCTGGGGCTACTACTACTGTTGCTGGGGCTACTACTACTGTTGCTGGGGCTACTACTACTGTTGCTGGGGCTACTACTACTGTTGCTGGGGCTACTACTACTGTTGCTGGGGCTACTACTACTGTTGCTGGGGCTACTGTTGCTGGGGCTACTACTACTGTTGCTGGGGCTACTACTACTGTTGCTGGGGCTACTGTTGCTGGGGCTACTACTACTGTTGCTGGGGCTACTACTACTGTTGCTGGGGCTACTACTACTGTTGCTGGGGCTACTACTACTGTTGCTGGGGCTACTACTACTGTTGCTGGGGCTACTACTACTGTTGCTGGGGCTACTACTACTGTTGCTGGGGCTACTACTACTGTTGCTGGGGCTACTACTACTGTTGCTGGGGCTACTACTACTGTTGCTGGGGCTACTACTACTGTTGCTGAGGCTACTACTACTGTTGCTGGGGCTACTACTACTGTTGCTGGGGCTACTACTACTGTTGCTGAGGCTACTACTACTGTTGCTGAGGCTACTACTACTGTTGCTGGGGCTACTACTACTGTTGCTGGGGCTACTACTACTGTTGCTGGGGCTACTACTACTGTTGCTGGGGCTACTACTACTGTTGCTGGGGCTACTACTACTGTTGCTGGGGCTACTACTACTGTTGCTGGGGCTACTACTACTGTTGCTGGGGCTACTACTACTGTTGCTGGGGCTACTACTACTGTTGCTGGGGCTACTGTTGCTGGGGCTACTACTACTGTTGCTGGGGCTACTACTACTGTTGCTGGGGATACTCTTACTGTTGCTAGGGCTACTACTACTGTTGCTGGGGCTACTACTACTGTTGCTGGGGCTACTACTACTGTTGCTGGGGCTACTACTACTGTTGCTGGGGCTACTACTACTGTTGCTGGGGCTACTACTACTGTTGCTGGGGCTACTACTACTGTTGCTGGGGCTACTACTACTGTTGCTGAGGCTACTACTACTGTTGCTGGGGCTACTACTACTGTTGCTGGGGCTACTACTACTGTTGCTGGGGCTACTACTACTGTTGCTGGGGCTACTACTACTGTTGCTGGGGCTACTACTACTGTTGCTGGGGCTACTACTACTGTTGCTGGGGCTACTACTACTGTTGCTGGGGCTACTACTACTGTTGCAAGGGCTACTTCTACTGTTGCTGGGGCTACTACTACTGTTGCTGGGGCTACTACTACTGTTGCTGGGGCTACTACTACTGTTGCTGGGGCTACTACTACTGTTGCTGTGGCTACTACTACTGTTGCTGGGGCTACTACTACTGTTGCTGGGGATACTCTTACTGTTGCTAGGGCTACTACTACTGTTGCTGGGGCTACTACTACTGTTGCTGGGGCTACTACTACTGTTGCTGGGGCTACTACTACTGTTGCTGGGGCTACTACTACTGTTGCTGGGGCTACTACTACTGTTGCTGGGGCTACTACTACTGTTGCTGGGGCTACTGTTGCTGGGGCTACTACTACTGTTGCTGGGGCTACTACTACTGTTGCTGGGGCTACTACTACTGTTGCTGGGGCTCCTACTACTGTTGCTGGGGCTACTACTACTGTTGCTGGGGCTACTACTACTGTTGCTTGGGCTACTACTACTGTTGCTGGGGCTACTACTACTGTTGCTGGGGCTACTACTACTGTTGCTGGGGCTACTACTACTGTTGCTGGGGCTACTACTACTGTTGCTGGGGCTACTGTTGCTGGGGCTACTACTACTGTTGCTGGGGCTACTACTACTGTTGCTGGGGCTACTACTACTGTTGCTGGGGCTACTACTACTGTTGCTGGGGCTACTACTACTGTTGCTGGGGCTACTACTACTGTTGCTGGGGCTACTACTACTGTTGCTGGGGCTACTACTACTGTTGCTGGGGCTACTACTACTGTTGCTGGGGCTACTACTACTGTTGCTGGGGCTACTACTACTGTTGCTGGGGCTACTGTTGCTGGGGCTACTACTACTGTTGCTGGGGCTACTACTACTGTTGCTGGGGCTACTACTACTGTTGCTGGGGCTACTACTACTGTTGCTGGAGCTACTACTACTGTTGCTGGGGCTACTACTACTGTTGCTGGGGCTACTACTACTGTTGCTGGGGCTACTACTACTGTTGCTGGGGCTACTACTACTGTTGCTGGGGCTACTACTACTGTTGCTGGGGCTACTTCTACTGTTGCTGGGGCTACTACTACTGTTGCTGGGGCTACTACTACTGTTGCTGGGGCTACTACTACTGTTGCTGGGGCTACTACTACTGTTGCTGGGGCTACTACTACTGTTGCTGGGGCTACTACTACTGTTGCTGGGGCTACTACTACTGTTGCTGGGGCTACTACTACTGTTGCTGGGGCTACTACTACTGTTGCTGGGGCTACTACTACTGTTGCTGGGGCTACTACTACTGTTGCTGGGGCTACTACTACTGTTGCTGGGGCTACTACTACTGTTGCTGGGGCTACTACTACTGTTGCTGGGGCTACTACTACTGTTGCTGGGGCTACTACTACTGTTGCTGGGGCTACTACTACTGTTGCTGGGGCTACTACTACTGTTGCTGGGGCTACTACTACTGTTGCTGGGGCTCCTACTACTGTTGCTGGGGCTACTACTACTGTTGCTGGGGCTACTACTACTGTTGCTGGGGCTACTACTACTGTTGCTGGGGCTACTACTACTGTTGCAAGGGCTACTACTACTGTTGCTGGGGCTACTACTACTGTTGCTGGGGCTACTACTACTGTTGCTGGGGCTACTACTACTGTTGCTGGGGCTACTACTACTGTTGCTGGGGCTACTACTACTGTTGCTGAGGCTACTTCTGCTGTTGCTGGGGCTACTACTACTGTTGCTGGGGCTACTACTACTGTTGCTGGGGCTACTACTACTGTTGCTGGGGCTACTACTACTGTTGCTGAGGCTACTTCTGCTGTTGCTGGGGCTACTACTACTGTTGCTGGGGCTACTACTACTGTTGCTGGGGCTACTACTACTGTTGCTGGGGCTACTACTACTGTTGCTGAGGCTACTACTACTGTTGCTGGGGCTACTACTACTGTTGCTGGGGCTACTACTACTGTTGCTGGGGCTACTACTACTGTTGCTGGGGCTACTACTACTGTTGCTGGGGCTACTACTACTGTTGCTGGGGCTACTGTTGCTGGGGCTACTACTACTGTTGCTGGGGCTACTACTACTGTTGCTGGGGCTACTACTACTGTTGCTGGGGCTACTACTACTGTTGCTGGGGCTACTACTACTGTTGCTGGGGCTACTACTACTGTTGCTGGGGCTACTACTACTGTTGCTGGGGCTACTACTACTGTTGCTGGGGCTACTACTACTGTTGCTGGGGCTACTACTACTGTTGCTGGGGCTACTACTACTGTTGCTGGGGCTACTACTACTGTTGCTGAGGCTACTACTACTGTTGCTGGGGCTACTACTACTGTTGCTGGGGCTACTACTACTGTTGCTGGGGCTACTACTACTGTTGCTGGGGCTACTACTACTGTTGCTGAGGCTACTACTACTGTTGCTGGGGCTACTACTACTGTTGCTGGGGCTACTACTACTGTTGCTGGGGCTACTACTACTGTTGCTGGGGCTACTACTACTGTTGCTGGGGCTACTACTACTGTTGCTGGGGCTACTACTACTGTTGCTGGGGCTACTACTACTGTTGCTGGGGCTACTGTTGCTGGGGCTACTACTACTGTTGCTGGGGCTACTACTACTGTTGCTGGGGCTACTACTACTGTTGCTGGGGCTACTACTACTGTTGCTGGAGCTACTACTACTGTTGCTGGGGCTACTACTACTGTTGCTGGGGCTACTACTACTGTTGCTGGGGCCACTTTTACTGTTGCTGGTGCCACTACAACTGGTGCTGGTGCCACTTATGTAGAAACCACCATTGCAACTACTTCAACTGCAGCTGCAACAACAATAGCGGGTACAACTGTAGCTGCCACAACTCTGACTGATACAACTGCAGCTGCCACAACAACTGCAGCTGCCACAACAACTGCAGCTGCCACAAAAAGTGCAGCGTGTAATGTGTAGTGTGTAGTGTGTAATCTACATCATATATGTCTACAAGACCCATAACGTAACCAGTCTCATACCGAACTTAGATCTATCGGTATCTAATACGTCACTTGGCCATCACGCTGTTACAACAAGAGTAGCGTGTAATGTGTAGGGTGTAATCTACATCATATATATCTACAAGACCCATAACGTAACCAGTCTCATACCGAACTTAGATCTATCGGTATCTAATACGTCACTTGGCCATCACGCTGTTACAACAAGAGTAGCGTGTAATGTGTAGGGTGTAATCTACATCATATATGTCTACATGACCCATAACGTAACCAGTCTCATACCGAACTTAGATCTATCGGTATCTAATACGTCTCTTGGCCATTCACGCTGTTACAACAAGAGTAGCGTGTAATGTGTAGGGTGTAATCTACATCATATATGTCTACAAGACCCATAACGTAACCAGTCTCATACCGAACTTAGATCTATCGGTATCTAATACGTCACTTGGCCATTCACGCTGTTACAACAAGAGTAGCGTGTAATGTGTAGGGTGTAATCTACATCATATATGTCTACAAGACCCATAACGTAACCAGTCTCATACCGAACTTAGATCTATCGGTATCTAATACGTCACTTGGCCATCACGCTGTTACAACAAGAGTAGCGTGTAATGTGTAGGGTGTAATCTACATCATATATGTCTACAAGACCCATAACGTAACCAGTCTCATACCGAACTTAGATCTATCGGTATCTAATACGTCTCTTGGCCATTCACGCTGTTACAACAAGAGTAGCGTGTAATGTGTAGGGTGTAATCTACATCATATATGTCTACAAGACCCATAGCGTAACCAGTCTCATACCGAACTTAGATCTATCGGTATCTAATACGTCTCTTGGCCATTCACGCTGTTACAACAAGAGTAGCGTGTAATGTGTAGGGTGTAATCTACATCATATATGTCTACAAGACCCATAACGTAACCAGTCCCATACCGAACTTAGATCTATCGGTATCTAGTACGTCTCTTGGCCATTCACGCTGTTACAACAAGAGTAGCGTGTAATGTGTAGGGTGTAATCTACATCATATATGTCTACAAGACCCATAACGTAACCAGTCTCATACCGAACTTAGATCTATCGGTATCTAATACGTCTCTTGGCCATTCACGCTGTTACAACAAGAGTAGCGTGTAATGTGTAGGGTGTAATCTACATCATATATGTCTACAAGACCCATAACGTAACCAGTCTCATACCGAACTTAGATCTATCGGTATCTAATACGTCTCTTGGCCATTCACGCTGTTACAACAAGAGTAGCGTGTAATGTGTAGGGTGTAATCTACATCATATATGTCTACAAGACCCATAACGTAACCAGTCTCATACCGAACTTAGATCTATCGGTATCTAATACGTCACTTGGCCATTCACGCTGTTACAACAAGAGTAGCGTGTAATGTGTAGTGTGAAATCTACATCATATATGTCTACAAGCCCCATAACGTTACCAGTCTCATACCGAACTTAGATCTATCGGTATCTAATACGTCACTTGGCCATTCACGCTGTTACAACAAGAGTAGCGTGTAATGTGTAGGGTGTAATCTACATCATATATGTCTACATGACCCATAACGTAACCAGTCTCATACCGAACTTATATCTATCGGTATCTAATACGTCTCTTGGCCATTCACGCTGTTACAACAAGAGTAGCGTGTAATGTGTAGGGTGTAATCTACATCATATATGTCTACAAGACCCATAACGTTACCAGTCTCATACCGAACTTAGATCTATCGGTATCTAATACGTCTCTTGGCCATTCACGCTGTTACAACAAGAGTAGCGTGTAATGTGTAGGGTGTAATCTACATCATATATGTCTACAAGACCCATAACGTTACCAGTCTCATACCGAACTTATATCTATCGGTATCTAATACGTCTCTTGGCCATTCACGCTGTTACAACAAGAGTAGCGTGTAATGTGTAGGGTGTAATCTACATCATATATGTCTACAAGCCCCATAACGTTACCAGTCTCATACCGAACTTAGATCTATCGGTATCTAATACGTCACTTGGCCATTCACGCTGTTACAACAAGAGTAGCGTGTAATGTGTAGGGTGTAATCTACATCATATATGTCTACATGACCCATAACGTAACCAGTCTCATACCGAACTTATATCTATCGGTATCTAATACGTCTCTTGGCCATTCACGCTGTTACAACAAGAGTAGCGTGTAATGTGTAGGGTGTAATCTACATCATATATGTCTACAAGACCCATAACGTTACCAGTCTCATACCGAACTTAGATCTATCGGTATCTAATACGTCTCTTGGCCATTCACGCTGTTACAACAAGAGTAGCGTGTAATGTGTAGGGTGTAATCTACATCATATATGTCTACAAGACCCATAACGTAACCAGTCTCATACCGAACTTAGATCTATCGGTATCTAATACGTCTCTTGGCCATTCACGCTGTTACAACAAGAGTAGCGTGTAATGTGTATGGTGTAATCTACATCATATATGTCTACAAGACCCATAACGTAACCAGTCTCATACCGAACTTAGATCTATCGGTATCTAATACGTCACTTGGCCATTCACGCTGTTACAACAAGAGTAGCGTGTAATGTGTAGGGTGTAATCTACATCATATATGTCTACAAGACCCATAACGTAACCAGTCTCATACCGAACTTAGATCTATCGGTATCTAATACGTCTCTTGGCCATTCACGCTGTTACAACAAGAGTAGCGTGTAATGTGTATGGTGTAATCTACATCATATATGTCTACAAGACCCATAACGTAACCAGTCTCATACCGAACTTAGATCTATCGGTATCTAATACCTCTCTTGGCCATTCACGCTGTTACAACAAGAGTAGCGTGTAATGTGTATGGTGTAATCTACATCATATATGTCTACAAGACCCATAACGTAACCAGTCTCATACCGAACTTAGATCTATCGGTATCTAATACGTCACTTGGCCATTCACGCTGTTACAACAAGAGTAGCGTGTAATGTGTAGGGTGTAATCTACATCATATATGTCTACAAGACCCATAACGTAACCAGTCTCATACCGAACTTAGATCTATCGGTATCTAATACGTCTCTTGGCCATTCACGCTGTTACAACAAGAGTAGCGTGTAATGTGTAGGGTGTAATCTACATCATATATGTCTACAAGACCCATAACGTAACCAGTCTCATACCGAACTTAGATCTATCGGTATCTAATACGTCACTTGGCCATTCACGCTGTTACAACAAGAGTAGCGTGTAATGTGTAGGGTGTAATCTACATCATATATGTCTACAAGACCCATAACGTAACCAGTCTCATACCGAACTTAGATCTATCGGTATCTAATACGTCACTTGGCCATTCACGCTGTTACAACAAGAGTAGCGTGTAATGTGTAGGGTGTAATCTACATCATATATGTCTACAAGACCCATAACGTAACCAGTCTCATACCGAACTTAGATCTATCGGTATCTAATACGTCTCTTGGCCATTCACGCTGTTACAACAAGAGTAGCGTGTAATGTGTAGGGTGTAATCTACATCATATATGTCTACAAGACCCATAACGTAACCAGTCTCATACCGAACTTAGATCTATCGGTATCTAATACGTCTCTTGGCCATTCACGCTGTTACAACAAGAGTAGCGTGTAATGTGTAGGGTGTAATCTACATCATATATGTCTACAAGACCCATAACGTAACCAGTCTCATACCGAACTTAGATCTATCGGTATCTAATACGTCTCTTGGCCATTCACGCTGTTTCAATGAAAACCAACAGGTTCCTGGCATTCGTTCACACATTCGTAAATGTAGTGGTCCGCTTAGTAGAGTGCTCAAGCCTCATTAGTCAGGGCATGCAATGTAGTGGTCCGCTTAGTAGAGTGCTCAAGCCTCATTAGTCAGGGCATGCAATGTAGTGGTCCGCTTAGTAGAGTGCTCAAGCCTCATTAGTCAGGGCATGTAATGTAGTGGTCCGCTTAGTAGAGTGCTCAAGCCTCATTAGTCAGGGCATGCAATGTAGTGGTCCGCTTAGTAGAGTGCTCAAGCCTCATTAGTCAGGGCATGCAATGTAGTGGTCCGCTTAGTAGAGTGCTCAAGCCTCATTAGTCAGGGCATGCAATGTAGTGGTCCGCTTAGTAGAGTGCTCAAGCCTCATTAGTCAGGGCATGCAATGTAGTGGTCCGCTTAGTAGAGTGCTCAAGCCTCATTAGTCAGGGCATGCAATGTAGTGGTCCGCTTAGTAGAGTGCTCAAGCCTCATTAGTCAGGGCATGCAATGTAGTGGTCCGCTTAGTAGAGTGCTCAAGCCTCATTAGTCAGGGCATGCAATGTAGTGGTCCGCTTAGTAGAGTGCTCAAGCCTCATTAGTCAGGGCATGTAATGTAGTGGTCCGCTTAGTAGAGTGCTCAAGCCTCATTAGTCAGGGCATGTAATGTAGTGGTCCGCTTAGTAGAGTGCTCAAGCCTCATTAGTCAGGGCATGCAATGTAGTGGTCCGCTTAGTAGAGTGCTCAAGCCTCATTAGTCAGGGCATGCAATGTAGTGGTCCGCTTAGTAGAGTGCTCAAGCCTCATTAGTCAGGGCATGCAATGTAGTGGTCCGCTTAGTAGAGTGCTCAAGCCTCATTAGTCAGGGCATGCAATGTAGTGGTCCGCTTAGTAGAGTGCTCAAGCCTCATTAGTCAGGGCATGCAATGTAGTGGTCCGCTTAGTAGAGTGCTCAAGCCTCATTAGTCAGGGCATGCAATGTAGTGGTCCGCTTAGTAGAGTGCTCAAGCCTCATTAGTCAGGGCATGCAATGTAGTGGTCCGCTTAGTAGAGTGCTCAAGCCTCATTAGTCAGGGCATGCAATGTAGTGGTCCGCTTAGTAGAGTGCTCAAGCCTCATTAGTCAGGGCATGCAATGTAGTGGTCCGCTTAGTAGAGTGCTCAAGCCTCATTAGTCAGGGTATGCAATGTAGTGGTCCGCTTAGTAGAGTGCTCAAGCCTCATTAGTCAGGGCATGCAATGTAGTGGTCCGCTTAGTAGAGTGCTCAAGCCTCATTAGTCAGGGCATGTAATGTAGTGGTCCGCTTAGTAGAGTGCTCAAGCCTCATTAGTCAGGGCATGCAATGTAGTGGTCCGCTTAGTAGAGTGCTCAAGCCTCATTAGTCAGGACATGCAATGTAGTGGTCCGCTTAGTAGAGTGCTCAAGCCTCATTAGTCAGGGCATGCAATGTAGTGGTCCGCTTAGTAGAGTGCTCAAGCCTCATTAGTCAGGGCATGCAATGTAGTGGTCCGCTTAGTAGAGTGCTCAAGCCTCATTAGTCAGGGCATGCAATGTAGTGGTCCGCTTAGTAGAGTGCTCAAGCCTCATTAGTCAGGGCATGCAATGTAGGGGTCCGCTTAGTAGAGTGCTCAAGCCTCGTTAGTCAGGGCATGCAATGTTAGAAATTTTCGGGTAATAACCAAGACAAAGTCGTAAATTATTCCTAATGTACCTGTTGTATGTACCTACATACATGTTTGGTCAGTGAAATAGACTCGGTTCTTTGTAAGCAAGGGCCTAGGCAGATGTGGATGTGAATATCCAAGGTTCAACTACAACATTTCCTCACTACTGGGAAAACCCTAAGAGATAACTCTTTTAATTGGTTTATTATTTGTTGTTTAACGACTTACTAGTTCATATTCATATTATGACGTCGGGGAGAGATAACTCGTGTGAGGCAGGTTTATATAATAATAAGCTATCTACATAGAGGGACAACATAACATCAATAACTTGGAGTTGAATGTTACCTGTTTCACTTACAAACTACAGTATTTAACACCTATTACTAGCATCTATTTATCAATAAAAAACCGAGATCTTGTAATTTCCCAACCTGTTAGAATTATGTAATACAATAGGAGAAATCTATAACGGCAGAACTGACGTATGAGCCGAACTTCTACTTTTGCACCAATAAACTTGAATTAATTTATGTTCTTCATTCAATCAATATTTTATATTACTAGTACTTTGGTTGAAACTGCTCAAAATAGTAAACCCTGCTAAAATTACCATTTATATAGCATATATTGGTGATTTAACACCTACTAGCACTTACAATAATCAACATTGATGAAGCTAGCTTTTTTAGTCTGATATACTATAAGTTTGCACATATGCCATGACCATGCTATGTAGATGTTGTAAGTTCATCGATTTTGTTGTGATACACTATACAAACACTAAGAAACTTAAGGTTGTAATGCACCACAACCATAGTAAGAAGATGTATCACAGTACTGGAGCAATTGGTGGCTTACTTCTTTGACAGTCACATTTTGTAAACCAATAGTCTGCTTAAGTTATCCTCTGAAGAAATAGCCGGGTCCATGTAAGCCTACCAAATAAATTTTCTCTTTCTCTTGTCCTACCACCTACTTGAAACATTCCCATTACTGATAACGTACGTTGTATATAGGATACCTGGGATCCTCATCAACAGCGGGCGTGACTAATGAGAGTTGTGTATGCACGAACACACCGCGGGACCCACTATAGTAATCTGTTGAGTTTCGTTGAACCAGCGTCCATGAAAGAGGAAGCAGATAAAGATCTGAGGTATCACGGAGAGAACTTGATCCTATAATAGGCCGGCCCTGTAAGTCCGGCGGCAAGACATGCAGCATGTGAACCAGTCTTTAGCCTCGGCGGTATAAAACCTGATCCCGATGCGGAGACGTCAGTCTATCAGAGAGAGTCATGGTGGTGGGAGACATGGGTACCTCCGCCAGCTGGGTTGCTGCCGTGCTGTTGCTGCTGCTGTTGTGTGCTACTGTTGCGCATGCGCAGCTCTATGAAGGTAAGCGAGCAAACAGGTGTGTGTACAGTGTACACATTTGTCGTCATGTGAGCTCTAGGATCCAGACATGTTGGTGCGGATATTTTCACCTTGACTTAACTCGTATGTCTGGTGTCTGTGTCTTGGGGAGGGGAGGGGGGGGGGGGCGGGAATTAAATATAAATATAATAATAATAAAAATAATAATAATATTATAAATCTATCTTTCATTTCATTTCATTTCATTTATTTCATTGACCCATGAATACATATACTTATTTTGGCATAAGACCACTATGAGCACTTTGCTCGCGCGGTGGTATGCTCACAATGTCATTAAAACAATATTTATTTGCTGTGCCGCCACCTTATAACCATATACATATACACACACAACTAAAAACTAAAAACTTAAACATTTAAAATGTAAAACTACAAATAGATAATAAAACAGCATTTGCATGACTCAATAAAAAAAGTATCTGTTGATTCGATTTGCTTTAAAACATCCCTAATTTTCATTTTGAAATTACTTAAGAGTCATCCTAGCATTAAAGTCAGGCATAAACTTAACTATTATCTAAAAAAGAGTTGGTCCTCTGTATGACAGTTGATTGCGCGCATTTGACATTACAAACTTTGGGACATTAATTTTATACAATGTAGCTTGTCTTGTAAAAGAGGAACTGACCACTGATTTATAAACAAGAATTATTAAAAACATACATGACAGTCTTAAAAATATACAAAAGTTTCAAAGGTAAAATACATAACATCGAATATAGAAAAGTGGTGAGTCTCGTTTCCGCATATTACAGATAGTTTTAAGTGCAAAGTTCTGTGACTTAATTAATGGGTGTTACTTGCTAGCAGAGGCACTTCCCCAGTGCACAATTCCATATTGCAGGTTACTCTGATACAACGCAAAATACAACTGCCGCAACACCTCCACTGGCATAAATTTCCTCATGTGATAAAACAAAAGTATTATAGGCCTGTTATTTGACTGTAAATAATTGATGTGATCATACCAATGTAACGCCGAGTCAATGAATACACCCTGGTATTTAATGGATTCGCACCTTTCAATCTCACTACAATTACAGATAGAAGCTGTACAGCCTGGGAAGTGATATTTTATTGTCAAATTAGGTATTGCCAGATCCTTTTTAAAACGAAAAATTATGAACTTAGTTTTTGAATTATTTAGAACTAGTTTATTGAGACCAAAGAAGACGGACAACACACGCATGTCTTCATTTATAAGGGCCTCAAGTATACTGTACGATATTGCGGAGAGCCAGTGCTGAGTCATCGGCAAAAATTGTGACTTTAGAATATAGTAGCAAGTAAGAGAGTTCGTTTATAAAAATGAGAAAAATTACAGGACCTTGAACTGATCCTTGTGGTACACCATGAAACACACCCTTCGTCGAGCTACACACCACTTTGATCATTACCCTTTGCACTCTATTCGACAAATAAGAACTAAACTACTTTCCCTTAACACCTCTGATACCACAATGATAAAGCTTGTCCAAAATTAGTGTATGGGACACCATGTCAAACGCCTCGGCTAGATCAAAATATGCAGCTTAAGTTTTATGTCTCTTTTCCAATGACGCTTTTATAAATTGCACATGGTTATCAGAAGCCATATCGCAATTTCTATAAGGTAAAAATCCAAATTGATCAGGAGAATATAAGTTAACAGATATTAAAAAATGCATGACTCTATTCTTTACACAAATTTTAAAAATGTTGATACTGTAGGAAGAACAGATATCGGACGGTAATTGTTTGAATCAGCCTACATTTCTGATTTGAATATCGGAGTTATTAGTGCTTCTTTCAGTATATCCGGTACACAGCCTTGCATAATAGATAAGTTAAACAAATGCTTTAAGATAGGAACAAATACATCAATGTTATTCTTAATCATACACACATTGAGTTTTTAGATTCCATATTACGTATAATCTCAACTAACTCGCTTTCTGTAATCTCATCACAGCGCAAAGTCTTATCTACCAATCTTGCAGATGCGACTTTAGGATTTTGGCCCACATCCTGTACTTGCCGATTGCTTTTTACCAAAACATTACTTGCGACGTAAACAAAAAAATTGTTGAAATGTTGTGACCAACACTAGGATGATCATCAGCAGAGACACTCTTATAGTAATAATAATAATTAAATAGAAGAGTGACTCTATCAAGCGAAAAAGGTGGAGAAGCTTGATTGATTTAAACAATTTATATTCTAAACAAATTGAAATTCTAAGAAAGTACATTGATACGAAATGCCCACATTCACAACTTCATAGAGCTATAGTGTCGGCGGACAAGTCGTTTTCTCCCCTCAATTTAAATGACGGTTATTTTAACTGGCTTCAAAAAATAAATTCTGACACAGCAAAGGAGGTAAGGATATCAGGAAAGACCTTACATAGCAAACCTTATAAAGAACTTCGGATAACATCGATTGGGTAGCATCGAAAAAAAATTTTAGCCTCCGGGGACATTTTCAGCGAAACAGAGAGATTTTTGATCGCTGTTCAAGAATAAGTAATCAAGACTAACAATTACAAAAAATGCATAATGAAAGACGTCACAGTGGATGATAAATGTAGAAAATGTAATATGAACGGCGAAACAATTGAACATATCGTATCTGGGTGCAAAATGCTGTGTCTTACAGATTATCTTCATAAGCACAACCAAGTTACAAACATTATACATACAAAATTAGCCATAAAGTATAAATATGATACACACAACCACGGCGAATTACAAATACAAGCCTGAAAAGGTATCAGATAGTAAAGACTTCAAATTATTTCATGACCGGGCAGTGATAACAGACCAAACCATACATCGCAATAGACCAGATATTATATTTATTGACAAGAAGGAAAAAGAAACGATTTTAATTGATGTTGCCATCCGTTTATGCCACAATGTAGAGTTTACTTGGAGGGAAAAGATAAACAGATATGAGGAATTATCTATTGAAATAAAAAGGTTGATGAAGCAGAATAATGTAACTGTTGTACCGTTAATCATATCATCAAATGGCATTGTTCCGCGTAAACTCCACGACAGTATTAAACTTATTGGTCTCCAACCGAACATATACATCGAGATGCAAAAATCAATTATTTGAACACGTGTAGGATAGTGCGAATTTTTTTGAACTAAGAAGAATGAAGACTTCAAGAAGTTCTCCATCCTGATGGTAGTTTTCGTGGTTTCCACCATACGAAGGGCAAATATGAGTACAAATCGGCCACAACCGTTCAAATCATCCACAATTTGTTTTTGGAAAAATGATATGGACAATGATATATTTAATTAGTTCTATAAGTATACTTTAATAAAGTGACCGAGTTTGTATGTATTGCAACAATAAAACAATAATAATGATAGTAATAATAATAATAATAATAATAATAATAACAATAATTATAATAATAATAATTATAATATTTAAAATAATAATAATAACAAAAATGATAATAATAATAACAATAATATTAATAATATTTATTTTTTTATTTTTTTTATTGCATAGCTACAGGTTTACATCTTTCCAAGAAACAAAATAAATTCGTTGACCACAAAGCTATAGAAGTGACCTTCTAAGTGGATTAGTACACAACAAGAAACTTCTGGATCGGGTAGACATTATAGCTAAAGTTGGTAACACTGGTAGCTACTGTACAAACAAAATAAACCAAAAAAGAAATATATTCTAGTATAAGTAAAAATTCTAGTTCTTTAATTATATTATAGAATTATATTCTATTTTTATAATATTTTAAACGTTCACATTACAAAAAAGAAAATAAAATCTTAATTCAAGCAAAACCAATAACAAAATACAAAAAACAGAGAATACATAATACTTATACATTTAAGGAACAACTTAGCATATTATAAGGAACAAAGTAAGTAGTTTTTATGTTGAATTTTAACAGAATTGTACAACTCAAGGCTTCTTAAATGTTCCAAAAATTGATTCAAAAGGGTGAGGGATGGAATATTCTAACACTCGCTTGCCATATTTATTGTTGTTTGTAGGTATTTTAATATTTTTAATAAATGTATTAATTGTAGCCGTGTGTAAACCATATGCGTATGTTGTATCTTATGTGAGTCACTAAAAGAATATTTTATCAAGTGCCGAAATTGAAATAAATATGAGACAGGTAGAACATAAAAATATGTAAATAAATCCTGAGTATTCAAGTATGCGTGTGGGCTTTATCGGAAATTATATGACGTGACATTTTATTTTGCAATACAATTTTTTTAAATTAAATGAATAAATTTGATGCAAGTGTGTAGCACTGGCATTTCCCCAAGAAAGCAACCCATACCAAATAACAGATTCTGCTAGGCAAAACGTACACCATGTGCAAAGTAGTACAGGGTAAAACATATTTTAATTTAAATAATTGATAAGAACTGCTGGTAAGCTTTTCACAATCTGAATCAATGTGAGGCTTCCAGTTGAAATTTCTATCAACAATTATACCCAGATACATATGACTATTGCCACATTCTATTTCCTCCACACAATCACATGCAACATTATTCCTGATATGTAAACATGTATTTGTATGACATACTATTTTTATATTTTCTAATCGGTCTTCTTTGAAAGGTGAACATATGTGAACAATTTTTGTCTTTGTTGCATTAAAAGTTAACTCACTGTCATGTGCATAAAATGACAGCCTCTTGAAGTCCATGCTTAAGTTGTTCTCGGCCATTTCTAAATGTTTACGAATGGGTATTTAAGCCGGCCGCAGCAAACATTAATATTTTACAATGTTCAATGTATTTATTAATATCATTCACATTAATTAAAAAGCAAATAGGCCCCAAAATTGAACCTTGTGGTACCTCGGTATTTGATTCCTTTTTATAGCTATAACTGTCACCTATTCTTACTACAAGTTTTCTTTTTCGAAAATAACTATCATACCATTTTAAAACATGCCCTCTAATGCCAACCCTCTGAAAACTTTCCAAACGTTGTGCGTGGTTTAATATATCAAACGCTTTTTTAAAATCCATAAACATTGGTAAAACATGAAAACTATAATTAAGTTTTGTATTAATCAAATCAGAAAATTGCGTTAAGAGGTCAAAAGTGCTTTTATGTGTTTGAAATCCGAATAACTGTTTATATTATATTACATTTGTCTAGATAATTGCTTAATTGATCTGCCACGCATCGTTCCATTATTTTTTCTCTATCACTGGCAACAGTGCAACCTTTAATTTTCAAAACATTTATGTTTTTTTTTTTTTTTTAGGTGTTGGTCTGGTTTCTTATAGTATTAATGAAATGCTCAATCAATGCAACATCGAATTTTCTTTTACCGTTTGAACTTATTTTGAATTTATTGGGTTTAAGGGCGCTTCAACCAGTTAGGTCATTTGGCGCCACCAAGATGGTGTTTTGCAAGCTAAATAATTAAGGAACTATGAAAGTAGTATTTATGTTTTAATTTTATATGTGTTAAATTTTAGTTATTTTAAATTTAATGTTGGTTGTTATGTATTTTTTTTAAATTGTTGGAACAACTGTGTGCAGACAAGAAATTTTAAAAGTTTATCACAATTCTCGTATGATAAAAGTTCTTTATACAACGGGTAAAGCTTTAATTGTGTTTTCAACACATCATGTTTGGTACATTCTGACAATATGTGACGTACAGTCAGAGTAACGTCACAAGTGTCACATTTTGGGACAACTTTTTCTCTAGTGAGGAGATACCCATGAGTCAAACGAGTGTGGCCAATGCGAACCCGTGCCAACACAACCTCTTCCCGGCGAGAAAGACGAGAAGATGGAGGCCGAACTTTATTGATTAATTTAGGCATTACACTGTGCAACTTGTTCAGTTGCAGTTGGTCCCAAGCAGCTTGTCGTTTATCTAAAATGACTTGTTTGAACGTACTCTTGACATCTGGAACAGGGACGATATCGAAGTCAACATGGCGATGTTGACAGGCTGCCTTTGCAGCCTGATCGGCCAATTCGTTTCCTTCGATTCCCACGGGTCCAGGTACCCAGCAAAATTCGATAGTATTATTCCTCGAATTAAGTTTCTCCAGATAAAACTGAATGTCTTGGACCAAGTGATGGACGGAATACATGAAACAAATTGCTTGAAGTCCACTCATGCTATCCGAACAAATTAAAAACTTACCCTTTGGAGAACGTGATATATATTTCAGAGCTTCGCGAATGGCGACCAACTCTGCGGTTGAAAGCTGAACACATGTCGTGTAACCTGAATTGTTCAGTTAAGGCGGAGCAATAAAAGCTACATCCTACCTTGTTGTCAATTTTGGAGCCATCTGTGAACACCAAAGTAAACCCACGGTGTTCATGGCAAATTTCCAGAAAGTGAATTTTGAATTCTAAATCCGAAGTAGAAAATTGATCAAAACGACAAAGATCAAATCTCATAACCGGTTCCGGTATAATCCAAGGTGGATTAGTACCAAAAACCGAGTTGAAAAGATTTGGCATACCAAATTCTAAAAATGTAAATAAATTTAAAACACGCAAGCCCGTTGGTAATGTATAGCCAACGGTTTACTATCAAAATGTCTGACAAATGTGTCGTTAAACAGAACCTGATGTGATAGTATGTATGATATTTTATCATATATTATATGTGGAGCCGGAGGATCCTGGTTCTATTCCCAGTCGGGGCGAACTCTTATTACGGCTATACCTCTAGGGTTGCTTAAACAGATAATTAGTGGAACCTGGCCTAAAGTATGTTCCTTTGCGACCTGCAAGCCAATAATTTGCTGCATTTCAGTGGGCGGTTCGACTCCGACCACACCAGCTCGTCAAACACCCCCAACCAGGAGGACGACGACGACGGTGTCTACGACGACGACGAGGAGTCCCAACTCGATATCGAGAGTAGACGAGAGCACGAAAGCTGGCAGAAGTAAGTGGCCCTGTTAAGCCGTATGATGTTAGGTAAAGTTCTCCTAGTTTAACTATGGTACAAAAAATGTTTTTTAACAACTAAAGGGAATTAATGGAAGACGGCTGGACTTGTAGATATTGTGGACGAATCAGGCGTGACACCAGCTAAAAGACCCCAAGTGGTTACAGCCTGTCTTATAGTAGGTGCGTTCGTTTGTCTGCCTTAACCAGAGTATTTTACTCCAGGAGTACTCCAAAAATACGGAACTGTAAAGGAATTGTGAGTAAAAATCACAGTTACCACCACTTAAACAATCAAAAACGGAGTTGCTACAATTGGGATCGTTGTGGTTGTCCCTAGTCCTACTCCCATTACAGTTGTAGTACGTTAGGGCCCGCATTCGACAAAGAAATGTCTCACGGTTACTCCCAATAGACCTACACCTTACCCCTTGACAGAAAACAGAGTTCGTCCATGCCGTACTCCTGGAGTAAAGATCACAGGACAAACGAATTTTCGTGTGTGATTGTGATTTAAAAAGAAAAACATTGATAAAATTAATGTATCTTTTATTTTTCCCATGGCTTTGAAAACGAGCTTCAAAAGACAAGTGGAGCAACTGTTAATTTCAATATTTATTTTTCATTTTAACGTTAATAATACTCTACCAAAGTTATTTTAACTGTACTAACATATCACTTTATATTTCTATAAATACAGACTTATTAGGTGTGATTATGTGAAGATCCCACCCTTGTCCTGTCACAGAATGCCGCGAATACGCAAGCTACGTGTACTGGGAAGTGGAACAGGAGACTCTATTGCCGATACCAGAGCGATACAACAAGTCTGAATGCGCCATGATAGACGAGGAACTGATACCACGTGGGGTCGAAGCAGTTGCCAAAGAGTTTCCACACATGGTGAGTCCATTTATTACTCATTCCACCCCCTACTTATATAATACACTTATATAATACAACACACTTTAAAATAAGTGTGAGTCACTGTGGGTAGTCAACTGGAATGTAAACGACATCTTAAATGAGGCTTATTAAGCGAGCGAAGCAAGTGTCTCCATAAGAATTTTATGGCACTCGTACTGTTTGTATGTTTTTATGTCTCGCGATAGCAGTGAGACGGAAAGTTGTACAAAGTCACACAGAGCGTTTTCCTAGTAATATCGTCGTACAACAATCTCGGTAATGCTTCCGTCAAGGGTGGGTGAGCGGCTGTAAACACATCATAGTAAGATGACGAAAGAATTATCAAAGTTGTTGTACAACGACTTTACTAACCATGTTTAAATGGAGGATCGAACTGAGAACCAGACTAAAACTGTCATGGATGTCACCGTTTAAAAGAGTTGCATCCCAATAGATCTGAACTTGATTAACCTCAAATAAAACCCAAATTGCAAGAAACTATTACTGAGTGTACCAACATCATTATTTATGAAATATCATGTACATTTCAACTTGATATCATGTTCAAGATTTCGGTACTTCTCTTTCAGACTTTAAATGTAAGGATTCAGTTCGGTGTTAATTTACGATAAATGTTCTTTCACGGACAAACCCAGTCGGTTCGGTCTTATTTTTATTTCAATATGTTGATACCTTGCGTACCGAGTGGGAAAACCGCTCTCAGTACAGAACACAGTCCGCCATGTAAACAAGGTTATTAGATTTGCAGCTGTATCGTATACAGACAACTGATCGTGATCACAAACACTTCAGTGCTTTTGGTAGACCTATCCTACAGACAATACTGTCTTCGTGATTGCAGCAGATAGCAGCTGTATCATTCAGACAACTGATCATGATCACAAACACTTCCGTGCTTTTAGTAGACCTATCCTACAGACAATACTGTCTTCTTAATTGCAGCAGATAGCAGCTGTATCATACAGACAACTGACAGTGATCACGAGCATTCAGTGCCTTTGGTAGACCTATCCTACAGACAAAACTGTCTTCTTGATTGCAGCAGATAGCAGCTGTAACATACAGACAACTGATCGTGATCACGAGCATTTAAGTGCCTTTGGCAGACCTATCCTCCAGACAATACTGTCTTCCTGATTGCAGCAGATAGCAGCTGTATCACACAGACAACTGATCGTGATCACGAGCATTTAAGTGCCTTTGGTAGACCTATCAACAGACAATACTGTCTTCCTGATTGCAGCAGATAGCAGCTGTATCATACATACAACTGATCGTGATCACGAGCACTTCAGTGCCTTTGGTAGACCTATCCTACAGACAATACTGTCTTCCTGATTGCAGCAGATAGCAGCTGTATCATACAGACAACTGATCGTGATCACGAGCACTTCAGTGCCTTTGGTGGACCTATCCTACAGACAATACTGTCTTCCTGATTGCAGCAGACAGCAGCTTTATCATACAGACAACTGACCGTGATCACGAGCACTTCAGTGCCTTTGGTAGACCTATCCTACAGACAATACTGTCTTCCTGATTGCAGCAGATAGCAGCTGTATCGTACAGACAACTGATCGTGATCACGAGCACTTCAGTGCCTTTGGTAGACCTATCCTACAGACAATACTGTCTTCCTGATTGCAGCAGATAGCAGCTGTATCATACAGACAACTGACCGTGATCACGAGCACTTCAGTGCCTTTGGTAGACCTATCCTACAGACAATACTGTCTTCCTGATTGCAGCAGATAGCAGCTGTATCATACAGACAACTGATCGTGATCACGAGCACTTCAGTGCCTTTGGTAGACCTATCCTACAGACAATACTGTCTTCCTGATTGCAGCAGATAGCAGCTGTATCATACAGACAACTGATCGTGATCACGAGCACTTCAGTGCCTTTGGTAGACCTATCCTACAGACAATACTGTCTTCCTGATTGCAGCAGATAGCAGCTGTATCATACAGACAACTGATCGTGATCACGAGCACTTCAGTGCCTTTGGTAGACCTATCCTACAGACAATACTGTCTTCCTGATTGCAGCAGATAGCAACTGTATCATACAGACACCTGATCGTGATCACGAACACTTCAGTGCCTTTGGTAGACCTATCCTACAGACAATACTGTCTTCCTGATTGCAGCAGATAGCAGCTGTATCATACTGACAACTGATCGTGATCACGAACACTTCAGTGCCTTTGGTAGACCTATCCTACAGACAATACTGTCTTCCTGATTGCAGCAGATAGCAGCTGTATCATACAGACAACTGACCGTGATCACGAGCACTTCAGTGCCTTTGGTAGACCTATCTTACAGACAATACTGTCTTCCTGATTGCAGCAGATAGCAGCTGTATCATACAGACAACTGACCGTGATCACGAGCACTTCAGTGCCTTTGGTAGACCTATCCTACAGACAATACTGTCTTCCTGATTGCAGCAGATAGCAGCTGTATCATACAGACAACTGATCGTGATCACGAACACTTCAGTGCCTTTGGTAGACCTATCCTACAGACAATACTGTCTTCCTGATTGCAGCAGATAGCAGCTGTATCATACAGACAACTGATCGTGATCACGAGCACTTCAGTGCCTTTGGTAGACCTATCCTACAGACAATACTGTCTTCCTGATTGCAACAGATAGCAGCTGTATCATACAGACAACTGATCGTGATCACGAGCACTTCAGTGCCTTTCGTAGACCTATCCTACAGACAACAAGGTCAACTTGATCTGCGCCTAGCGGAGGCTCGTCGAACTTCCAAGATGGCAGTTCAACGAGTCTCCGCTAGGCGGATATCATCTTACTCATAACATTTGTTTATATCAACCTGTCAATTCATTCATTTTGAAGGTAAGTATTAGGAAAAACATGAGAGAACAACGTATTTCTTTTATTCTATCCGGATAATACCATTGTTTTCTAAATCCATCTATTACTGTTATACTCTTAACGTCTCCTGACGAAAAAGGTTAATATTTGAAATGAATATTCTAATGACCATTTTGGTTTGCTAATAACCGAAATTCATTTCGCCACAACTCGTTTTACTGACGTTTTCAGATTTCCGAAAAAATATCATTTATTTCATGGCGTCTTGAGCATGGATGTTTTATGTTCTTCATCAAGAAACATTTTGTTAAAACACATTAGTATCTCTAATGAAATTATCCGAACCTTTATTCCAGGTTGCGCTTGGGTATGGGACAGAGGACACCATCAGATGGTTATGTGGAGGCAGCCTTATCAGCGAGAGATTCATACTGACAGCAGCCCATTGTCTGGCAGCAAGAGGCCTGTACGTATTATCTTATTCTTAACTGGCATTTTTAGATTTAAACCGCTTTTGCTATTATTAAAATATTTTACATGCCTCCTTCATCTCAATTATTTTTAAATTGCAAGTTATCTGCCCATAACTTTGTTTCTGCAGTGTTTTTTTCCGTATACATATTATTTTGCATTTTCTGTTCAATATTTTGTTGGTTTGAAAATGGAAAGAGATTGTTATAAAATTGTATTTTAATTGGTTTTTAAGTGGCGAAAGTCTGCAACAGGTTTCCGTGATGTCTCACTGTGTCAATTCTGTCCTCTGATATGTGGCAATAGAGCCAGAAGCCAATCATTCAGATAAAAAAGGAATCAAAAAATGATTAAACAGAAAAAAAATGATATCGCTGGTTGAAGTCTGCATGGGTACGGGCTTGGCCCGCGGGCCGGGCCTGGGCTTACATATCACTGAACGAGGAGGGGATTATTTGGTCTTTTTCAATTTTTATTTAATTACAATGCTAGAAAAGAAATATTTTTTTACCAACATTTCTGAAATTTAAAACATACGCTTAATAGTATAGACATCCGGTCACAACGTTTTGTGGACGTCATACTTTCACTGGCAATAGTTACATATTTCGTTTCATCTAATCTCCTTTTCGTTCCCACCCTGCCGATCAAATTTCTTCCCAGATACTATAGAAATCAACTTGCTGCCTTAACAGTTGAACGGGCTTTTACGGGCCAATTTACATTTCAGGCCGGCCCTGACCGAGCCCGGGCTTTGATTAAATTATTTAGTACGGCCTTGGGCTTCCCCCTATATTTAGGCCCGTGCAGACCACTAATCACCGGGTCTCCATAAACCTTAGAAATCGTTCGCTACACGTATTTTTCCCCATAGCGAACAACGGCGTTCATCCCGATTTTGTGGCCATATTGCTTTGTTCACAGCTGACGTAGCGCATTCTCTTGTTGAACTTAACCACGATTACTTGCTTTTAAGTGGTCTGGTGCGTTGGGTCCGACTGGGTGACCTTAACCTCGACAGAACGGACGACGAAGTTAATGCGGTAACAATGGAAGTGACCGAGCGCATCAGGCATAACGAGTACAACCCTCGCGCATTCTACAACGACATCGCCCTACTCAAGCTGAATCGTGATGTCACATTCTCGCCGTACATCCGGCCCGCTTGCCTCTACACGAGACCGGGAAATCCTCCTGGGAAGCTCAAGGTCACAGAAAGTGGATGGGCCACACCAAAGTTCTGTAAGTATTCGCGATTGCAGAGCTAAGATACGCTTCCTAGCGGAAAAATTTGTCCATATTTGAATGAATGTGCTGAAACATTTATCGGATTTTCTCAGTCAAATATGGACGAATTAAAAAAAATTAAATTGCAGTTTGCTTGATTTTTTAATTGAAACAACAATCTCATAACCACAAGAAGTTAAATGTTCTTATAACAATTTTAATTTTTTTGGTACGCAACTTCACTCAACTTCACTTTTAATTGAGCAGGTAGTTGAACCTTTCTGCGGTTTGTATAAACAGATGTGACGGGTTTGGTCTGCCGAGTTGCGGAAGGTGGTGGGGGAAAGGTTGCTTGGGGAAATGTCTATACCTGGGGTTCATCTCTAGTTGACGGCCACTGTAGCTTTGTGAGGATTGGACGACATTGCGCTTGTTTGTAGACAAAGATCACCTCCAGTACTCTTTGTAGCCACCATATTAGACCGTCACATCATAATTATTCATCCTTGAGATAGATTGTCCATGACCCCGAACCGTCGACTAATCTATCCAAAAAAAGGCAATTATGGCGGGTTTACACAAAGTCGCAAGGATTATGGTTTAGTTACTAGGAAAACGCTCTGATTGACGCGTTGATAAGCGAGCGCGTCAATATCTACAAACTTTCTGGCGAAATGTATTCAATGCTGATAAAAACAACAATTAACAACAATTCAAGGTTGCGCATTGCAAACATGTTTTAAATTGCTATAGCTAGGCTATTATACTTTCCGATATTGTTGCAATGTGCGTTGCTAAGAATTTTCGTTGTCATGTTTTCAACACGGTCCGCCACCGTTGCTTACATTTATTGACATGAATAGAAATGTTAAAACACACACACACAATTGTAAAACGGTACCAAGGTCACTTACTCTAAAAAAAAACGGTGAATTTTCGGAGTAACCCGTTCCTAGTCCTTCCTCAGCCCGAGGGCAACTGCGTCGAGGATCCTTGTGCCCCTGGTGACGGGTAGTTTACACCGTTAGCGACTGCAGCGCCACCTGTTGATGCTGACAGCAACGAGACTTCCTGTTGCGTACTGCGACCCTTCCTGGTGGCCATTTTGACTTCTTATACTGGATCCCATACTGGGGGCCAAATATAGCTGGCTTGGCTGATTGAGTTGCCATAGTTACGTATTGCCGCGGATTCCTTTATTTTCCTTTAAAACACGTCCTGCTACTTCAATAATATGACTACAGCATTCTCCCAGTCGATGTTGGGACCCTGAGTCCTGCTGCGTTTCACCAGTAATTAAGAACTGTTGTTCTTTTCTACGCAATTTTTGAGTTCACTGACTCGTATATGTAGAGGGCCGCTTGTCTCGCCTATGTACGTCATAGGGCAGTCTTTTCACGGCACTGAATAAACAACATTCTTAGAGGCTTGAACTCAGTCCACAAGCTTAGTGTGTGACACGCGAGAACGGATTGTGTTATATGATTTAAAAACAGTTCTTATCCTGAATTTATTAAATACACGACGTAGTTTTCAAGAGACTCCAGGCAAGTACTGCATCGAAATGGTTGTTAAATATCATTCATTTGTGTTCCCCATTCGGTTTATTGTAGTTACGAATTTTTGACACCATGAGTGGGGGGTAATTATTCGAAAGAAAATCCTTGGCCAAAATCGCGTTTTCCCCTTACAATGACTCAGTGGATGAGCAGACTTTTTTAGCTCCACAAAATATCTGGCACAAAGTTATCAAAATAAATAAAAAATAACAATCGACAACAATACAAGAATGCGCACTGCAAATATTTTTCTAATTTCCATAGCTATTATTCTTCCCGACAATGTTGAATGTCGTGCAATGTTCGTTGCTAAGAATATTCGTTGTCATCTCTTATAGTGTTCTCTACGCGCTCCGCAACCGTTATTAACATAATTTCTGCCTCTAATACGTATTAAATCGCGTTTAGTATATTCGTGACCGGACAAAAATTTGCGATAGTATGTCCACCTCACATTTTGCGTAACTGCATTTCAGAAAAATATTTTCGAGTAACTTTTCCAATACTTGTCAGATCGCCATAAAATGAACATATTCGTGACCGGATAATTTTTATAAACAAATGCCTATCTCACGTTTTGCTCCATCTTGTATCAGTAAAATATTTCTCAGTGACTATAGTCTATCTTTTCACTTTTGGAACTATTTTGTCACTAAACCATACACCTTCAATCCATATCCATGTGAGGTAAAGATCTCCAATATAATGGCAAATTAGTGCACAGAGTGAAACTAACGTGAAAATTGGTACACTTACCAATTCAGATATGAGGAATTCAAAAATTAATGGCTCCAGAATGAAATATGAGTACTTTCAGGGTTGTGACCCTAATTAGAGTAGTTAGTCAAAATTTCATCACACTGTTTTTCTATCCAAAATTTTAGTCATATATGGTATCTAACGAAAGGGGAGTTAGATAAACATTAAATAAATATTACTTATTCTTCTTATTAATCGAGTAATTAATGAAAATAATAAATTTCTCAAAAATTACCAAATAATTGGAATTTGAAACCTCCATTATGGCTTTCAGACTTGTGCTACATATCAAACTTGAGCTCACAACGTGGCAAACACTTTTCAGATATTGATTTTAATATAAATTATCATCCCGCAATAATCAAGCAATTAATTGTTAAATTGTGTCCAATTTGAAAACAGCAATATTGTAGCGAACTAAGAGGTATATTGTGCTACATATCAATCGGTAGGCCCTCGATATGAGACACACTTGACATAATGTACATAAAACATGAACATATGAGAGAGTTCAAAGAGTTATCAGGCGTGAGAAATCCGTTCAATTTCAATACTGGTATACTACAATGGTCCTTGAATCTCTATTGCTTATGTTGATAACAAGCTTACGAGACGCAGACATCGACATGTAAGTATCAGCATTGTCACAGATTTGTCCCTGGATGTTCGCGTTGGACAACACGCACTACTCTCGGTGATTGCCAGTGTTTGTCCACTCTCTTAGGCAACTTCCCGTCAAGCATCCATCTATATGGGAAGAATTTCAGAGAGGAAATATCACTTCCCGACGGACTAAGCGACCATTTCCATCAATTTCTGACGATCAAATGCATGAACAGAATAATAAAATCGTGAAAACTGATGGCGGTCCTCTCGGTCTTTACGACAATCTTCATGCACTTTTGAAATATATGGTATCCTCACCAGAAGTAGGTAGGATCATCAAAGAATTCGAAAGTTCAGCAATGATTTCCAAAGTTGACAAACACCTCAGACACCAAGAAGACACAGCTGTGTTTGAGACTCGTTTTTTAATGGACGTTACGAAAGTTGTATGCATACTTCTCTCAGATGGAAATATGTTTGAGGACAAGAGTAATGGCTTGATTTCCCTATTAGACAAACGTATCATGAACGCCGATTCAAGTCAGTCTGTATACGCGGCGGATGCCATCGGTCAGAAACAATACAGCACATACGTCCAGGAACGATTGGTGGAGTGCAAAGTGTCCGTACATGACACAATCAAGAGAAACAATCTCCAGCTGTTCAGAGGAAAGAAAGGTGCTCAGAACAAACCTCGAGCAAAACTCCTGTCTGTTAAAGAAGACTGTTCACTATTCTCCAGGCTCTTCATTGCGAGTCAGACAAGAGAGGGATATCTGGATGGATTTTTCGGTCATGAAAACAAAAAGTATCTTCCCTCCTTGTCAGAGTTCGATGATTTACGCAAGGGGAAGAAGTCTGATCTTATGGAGTGCTTAGAGCCACATGGGAACATCTGCCCAAAGATTGCACCGGTGACGGCACTCATCGTAGATGGAGCTGCTACAGTTCACAAGATAAGCCCAGGGCAATGTTCAACATTTGGAGATTATTGCGACTATCCCTTTAAAGGGTACATAACATCTTGCAGCCAAGGCGTCCAAGGTATTGATCTTCTTTTTGACACCTACTTAGACACCAGTTTGAAATCATCCACCCGATGCAGAAGGGGAACAGGCGAACGAGTAAAAGTTTGCTTGAAAACACCCATCCCCAAAAATTGGAACGCTTTCCTGAAAGTGTCGGCTAAGAAAGAGGAGTTGCTCCAACTGTTGTCAAATCGACTATTTTAGTTGACACTTTATCATGTGAAAAAGAACCTCTAGTCTGCACTGCTGAATCAAACGTGATAACTAACAACAGTTCCATCGATTCCACCATGATTTCTCCATGCAACCATGAAGAAGCAGACAGTCGCCTCCTGTTACATGTCAAACATGCGAACATGTGCCGTCACCGTAATATCATGATCAGCACAGTAGACTAGGACGTTTCCCCAGTTGAATGTTGTCCAACTATGGATAGAATTTGGTGTTGGGAAACACAGGAGGTACATCCCCTGTCACGAGTACGCCACTAGTCTTGGTCCAGAAAAATGTTCCGCATTGGCATTCTGGCATGCGTTCAGTGGTTGTGACACCGTTTTGTCATTCTCTGGGAGAGGAAAGGAGACGGTTATGGAAGCATGGTCACATTTTGAAGCTGTGACGCCGGTTTTCATTGCTCTGTCGAGTACTCCGGAGAATAGAAATTGACCGGCAACTCTCTATATTAGAACATTTTGTGGTCACTCTACGACCGCACTTCATCTTTCAATTCTGTGAATGAGAGCAGAAAGCACCTTTTCACGAAGAAAAATCGTACTTTAGAAAACATCCCGCCAACACAAGCAGCGCTGAAAGAGCACGTGAAGAGAGCAGCGTATCAAGTCCCATTTGGAAGCAGAGCCTACAGAAGACAGCTATCCTTCCCAATCCAACTGACTTGGGTTTGCGCAACACGGCAGAAGGTTATAAGCCACTGTGGACTGTCCTTCTAGAGGTGAATAACGTATTTGTTATGTATCGTGTATATCTGGCGCCATTTACTGGCACAATAAGTATCTTGTCTATCCATTTCGCAGGTATCGAAGCATTGCCGAGAACTTGTGAGATGTGGCTGCAAGGTGCGATGTGGACCAGAATGCTCTTGCGTAAGACATCTGTGCAGTGTTCTCAACTAAGTCTGTGCGATGGACAGTGTTCTAGAGTAGATTTGTGATATTCCGTGTTTAAGATAGCAGAAACCGTAACCAATCTTATTATTATGATAACATTATTATCAAACTAAATATAAACATTATCATCTGGGAATATCTTTGCAATGGCAGTGACACAGAGGTGTTGCAAATTAATAAATTTGTCGCACAATTTATTTCCTAGTTTACTGAGAAATGACGATGGTCATTATTGGACGCCATTAACTAATTAATTACTTGATTATTCCGGAAACAAACCATTAACATTAAGATCAGTATCTGAAAAGTGTTCGCCACATTGTAAGCTCAAGTTTGGTATGTAACACGGTATTTTTGAACCAAATTTGTGCTAATCATTAATAATTAATCAACTTATTAATTGCGTAATTAGTCAAACCACGCACATTTTGAAAGAAGTATATTTGACTTGCATTTTACAAGTCTTAAAGCCATAATGGAGGTTTCAAATTCCAATTATTTGGTAATTTTTGAGAAATTTATTATTTTCATTAATTACTCGATTAACCCTTTCACTGTTAGCGAAAAAAAATGAGAAATACCCTCTGTGTTAGCCAAAAAAAGGGGCTAACATATAAATTCAGTCACTCAAGTATAGGTGATAAATTATACTTTTTCCCCAATAATATCTTAAACAAGTGAACCAAGCATTAAAAAATATTAAATTTGATAATGTTGATACCCGGAAAATGGTGGCCATCTTGGAAAATGTCCCTTACAATAAGGTACATTCTGAATAACCCCCCCAATCAAAAAATGTGAAGAGACAAAACTTAGAGCAAATGTAATCTAAAAGGAAATAAAGTGATAAAAAAATATACAAAGTCATAGAGTAAACTTTTATGATCATTTATAGGGGTTGTCATAAACCCTATTGAGCAAAATACTGGGTTTGAAATCTGTCATCTCCAAATTTACTCAAATCTTGCGAAAATTTGATTTGAAACATTCCAGCCAAGAAGAAATGTAACAGTTATTTTATTTTTACAACCCTTATAGGGGTGGTTTATGGGTCATAAAAAAAAAAAAAAAAAAAAAAAATCCAGTGAAAATGTGTAAACTTACTTGTAAAATATACTTTTTGCTAAATTATAAGTAAAGTACACTAGTTACACTCCACAGGCAACATAAAATAGGCCTAGGTTGATATTAGACTGTCCAACACGACATTCACGCCTAGAACCACGCCCCCTTGGCTTTAGGCACCGTGTTTGGCCACTGAGCGCGCTAGTGAGCTCGATTGAAGCGCTCATGTGTCAGACTGGCGCACCTCGGTTATGAAAACATTGCACCGTCGCAATGGAAAACCACGCGGGAGGTACGAAGTGTATCGTCATTAAATACGGATTTAATAAAATAAATCCAGGCTACGAGGCAAAGCAATCTTTTATTGAAGGGCAAGGATTCTTTTAATTTGACCATGTTTTTGATTTAACGGAAACTCGTGATGGTGTGGTTAATTTTATAACGTCGAAAGTGGTCAGGCAGACGTCAGTGAGTTTGACGCCCTATGATGTTAGCATTGAAGTAAGTATTGTATATTTTATTTTGTGTTGTGGTTTATACCTAGTAGGACTCTTTGGAGTACGCAATTAAAAGTTAGGTATACTGAAAGAAAAATCGTTGTTGCATTCTGTGGCCAGAACGGGCCCAGCTTAGGCCTAGCATCGCTAGCATATGGGTAGGCATAGGCTAGGCTCGTAAACTTGTAAAAGTGAACGCTTATCGATGTATATTGGTACCGATTTGTGCAGCCAACAATACAACAACCCTTGTTGTCACTTCTTGCTGCCCCTTCAGCCATAACTAGTAGTAGTAGTAGTAATTTTATTGACCAAAATGAGCTTTCGCTCTTTACAATGGCAAGTATCATAATACACTTGTGATATGCACAGATTCACATAGTTATATATTATAAAAACAAGATATATAAACCTAGGCTTAGAGTGAGAATACACCTCAACGTAATAATAACAATATTTAACTAATACATAAAAAAACTGTACGTGGTATCACAATACATTATCATAATAAGATATAATACTAATATTAATAAAGCGTAATAAATATTCATAATAGTAAACATAATAAAAATAAAATAGACATAACAATAAAAACACACAGCAATACACATAATAATAATGTATCATACAATTACGCAACAATTATTGGAAGAAACAATCTCGATTACATGTAAACGCCATTTAGTGACAGCTGGTAGGCCGAAGCGTGATCTTGTTTTGTTTCTTTCCTTCCGGGAATGCAAAGTTCTGCCGCTGTACGCGCTGTATGTACTAACGCACGGTGCCTATTAGGCCTAGGCCTAGGCCTACCTTGAGCAACCACGGCCTAGTCTACTACCTGGGCATTGTTGGGATAGTGTTCACTAACAATTATACTAGGGCCTAGGCCTAGTGGGTCCAACATCAAGGTCTACATCACTTTCAATCACTTCATCTAGGCCTAGGCCTACCTGTTTTATTTCTTATGTAGGCCTACGTCTTCCGTCACAATCTCATGATCTGTCACATCATCATACAACTCGCCTAGCGAAGATTCGGCATCGTCACTCTCTTCTACATCACTATTGATGTCTAACACATACTCCCGTATCATAGCATCTGATAATTCACTCATTTTCCGTGGTTTTAGAAGCAAAACAGTTGCGAGGAAATGCAATGTAAACAAAAGCTAAAACCACGTCGCAAAACAACAAAGCATCTAGGTGGGGGGTTTGCGTGCGATCTGAGGCGCACCCCCTTGAAGGCGTCGGTGCCTGACACGATGTGCCAATAATCCAACCAAAATTGCGAGTGTTATTAGAAGCGGCTAATAGGGCGAAGGCAACTAGGAGTTGCGAAAATATGAGGCGACTGACAAGACCGCAGGACGGTCGGTTAGTTCGCACACTGGCCACCGGGCGCGCGCCAAGAGTCAACGAGCGAGGCGCACTTTTGGCGCTGGCTTCAAGTCACACGAACGCACACGCGCACATGTAGATAGAAAGATATGTGTTTATCGTAGCTAGCAGCTAGTCACAGGAAATTAATGGTAATGTCCGCGCCGACGCGGATGGGGGACGCCGGTCGCGGCCTTAGACGCGCGGCGGAACCTACGAAGAGGCACAGGGGACCCGTGGCGGGGCGAGCGCCCCCGGCAGAGGAGACGTGGCGACGGCGGGTGGCGGGATATCCCGGGGTCCCGTGGTCGGCGGCAGCGGAGAGGCAGCACGCACCCGCGCCCTCTTCGCGGGTGGCTCAATTGGATGCGGGTAGTCGGGCCGGCGCGGGGCGGGAGGCGGAGCAGACGCCGCAGCGAGGGCGCGAATTAGAGGGTTGCCACTATCGGCGATGCGAGTGAAGAAGGAGGACGCGAGAGTGGTAAGGTAGTCTCCCACCAAGGGGACGACCAGGTCGTTGTGCACGTCGGCCATTCGAGTGGACCTCGGGACCTCCGCAACAAGGCGGAGCACCTTGTTTTGGAGTACTTGAAGCCGTCGGATGTGCGACTCGGCACAAGAGGACCTCACGGGGGCAGCGTAACTAAGTGCAGGCCGCACAACGGACGTGTACAGTCGCAGTTTCGTCGCCGGTGACATCTAGGCGCTACGGAGGAGCGGATACAGGGAGGCCAACTTGCCCGTCCCCTTGGCAACGGCGGCGGCGACGTGCGGCCCGAAGGTGAGGCGGCGATCGAGCAGGACACCGAGGCACTTGGAGACGCTAGACCAGATGACGTCCTCGCCGTGGAGGCGGAATGGTGCCGGCTCCGGCCCATGGGAGCGGTGGAATAGGGTAGCGCACGTCTTGGAGGCGTTGAGGCCCATGCGCCACAAGGTGTACCAGTCCGCGGCGCCGTCGAGAGCAGCTTGACCACGCGCAACGGTCACTTCGGGAAGGGAGGCGGTGGCTACCGCCGAGACGTCATCCGCGAAGAAGAAGTAGGTGACACCAGGGGGAGGTGGCGGGAAATCATGAGTGTAGACATTGAAGTAGAAGGGCGCCAGAACGGAGCCCTGGGGCACCCCAGCCCCGATGGGCCGCGCGGAGGAAGTGGATCCCCCCCGCTGGACGAAGAAGGAGCGGCGGTGGAGGTAAGAGCTCGTGAGCCGCACCAAATAGTCCGGGAAGTCCAAGGCGATGAGTTTGTGGAGGAGGCCCTCGTGCCAAACCAGGGGGAGGTGGCGGGAAATCATGAGTGTAGACATTGAAGTAGAAGGGCGCCAGAACGGAGCCCTGGGGCACCCCAGCCCCGATGGGCCGCGCGGAGGAGGTGGATCCCCCCCGCTGGACGAAGAAGGAGCGGCGGCGGAGGTAAGAGCTCGTGAGCCGCACCAGGTAGTCCGGGAAGTCCAAGGCGATGAGTTTGTGGAGTAGGCCCTCGTGCCAAACGCGGTCGAATGCCTTGGAGACATCGAGGAAAACACCGACAGCCGCCTGTTGTTCAGCCCACGCTGCGCGGATCGTTGCAACGACGCGGGCGACCTGGTGGACAGCTGAGTGGCCCGCGCGGAAGCCGAACTGGGCGGGCGGGAGAAAGTCACGGTCGTCAGCGTGACGTTGGAGCCGCGCAAGTATCACTCTCTCGAACATCTTCGAGAGAATGGAGAGAAGGCTGATAGGGCGGTAATTGCCCGGGTCTCGGAGGGACTTTCCCGGCTTGAGGAAGGTGATGACCTTCGCAACGTTCCACGCCGCCGGGAAATGCTGCAGGCGGAGGCAGGCGTTAAAGATTGCGAGAAGGAGGTGGGCGGCGTTGTCAGGCAAGGCAGTGATCATTTGCCCCGTGACGCGGTCTGGTCCCGGAGCCTTGCGGGGCGGAAGTTCTCGCGCGATAGCCGCCATCTCCGCCATCGTGCACAGGGCGCCAGCAGGGACGTCGCACGGGGCCGGGAGCGCTCCAATGTGGGACGCGACGGCATCAGCGATGGCTGGAGAATCCACGGTGGGGCAGTTAGGCTGGAAGGAGTCCTCCAGAGCGTCGGCGAGCGCGGTGGCTTTCTCGTCAGGTCCGCAAGCAAGCCCACGGCGGCCCGCGATGGGCGGATCAGGGTGGGGCTGGCGCTGCAGGGTGCGCTATCCGCCAGACAGAGTTGCCTTCGAAGGAAAGGTCGGCCACAGCGTCATCCCATTTGTCAGCACGATACGCGGAAATGTCAATCCGTAGCTGCGAGCAGGCCCTGTTGAGCGCCCGCCGGAGATCGGGAGTGCGCGATCGCTGCCAACGGCGGCGAAGGGCATTTTTGGCGGCGACCGCACGTTGCAGGCGAACCGGAAGATCGAAGATCGTCACCCGTTTGGCCGTGCGCGTTGGCACGGCCGTCTCGACGCCACGATGGATGGCGAACGTGAGGCTGTGGAGGGCCGAGTCAACCGCCGCTTCCGTGGGAAGGGGGGGTGGGGCGGACGGGAGCGCGGTCTGGACCGAAAAGGTGAGGGTACTCCAGTTCGCCGCCTTAAAGTCGAGGAATGTCCGAGGGGGTGACGTGAGAAGTTTGTCTCCGACGCGGATGAGGAGGGGGTTGTGGTCGGAGGTCAGCGCAGGGACCGACGCGACGTCGTATGAGCAGCGGACACGGGAGAGGAGGACAACGTCCAGGACGTCAGGCGTGTGGGGCGGCACAAATCAGAAGTAAGTGGGGTCAAGGGGGCTAGCCACCACGTAGTCGTGGAGTTGGGCGTGGGCGATGAGGGCGTCCCCTCGGCGGTTGGAGACCGCGGAGTGCCACGATGGGTGTTTTGCGTTGAGGTCACCCGCCACGATGGTAGGGGTAGGGCTGGAAGTCAGGGCGTTGAGGTCCCCGTCCATGAGCGTCCCGGATGGAGGTCTGTAGACTGAGAAGAGGCGGAGAGGTCCGCTAGGGAGGCGAACTTCGATGGCGGTTGCCTCGACGTGGCGCAGCGGTGGGACCGGCACCTCAACGTGTTGGACCCGAGAGTCGACCAGGATCGCCGTCCCCCCGCCGCAGCGACGTTGCGCCCCAGGTCGGTCGGTGCGGTAGACGGCATGATTGGCCACTTTCCAAACAATGCCTGGGTGAAGATGGGTCTCGGAGAGGAGGGCAATGGAGGCCCCGTGCTCGCGCATGAAGAGAAGTAGTTCCGGAGTTTTTGCCTTAATACCCCCATTGGCATTCCAGGCAACGAAACGGAGGCCATATCCTTTTAAAGGGGGCATGGCTGAGTAGGTGGTGTTGAGCAAGGGCTTGAAGCATGCCCGCCATGTGGTAGACCGCGTGGTCGGTCGGGAGAAGGCGAGCAATCGCCTGCGCGAAGGTGATCACCACCCCCCAGGGGGAATCGCCCGTCTCGGCGGCGTGGGTGGGCGGAGCCTGGGGGGCCGCGGGGCTGGCTGGGGCGGTGGCCGGGGGCGGAGCCGGAGACGGAGCACCGAGGATCGTTGTGGGCCCGGCGGCGGGCAGCGCCGGGAAGGCAGCGTCGCGATAAGAGAAGCCAGCGCGTCGTGGTGACGAGCTAGCAGGCCGGGGGCGGGAGGGGGCGGCAGCGGGGGCGGAGGGGCGCTGGGCGCCGGACCCGCGCTGGCGTTCGAGGGCTCGGGCGTAATGGGGGCACGCCCGGGAGCACGAGGGGTGCGGCCCAGAGCAGTTGGCACAAGTGGCCGGCTGGTCGCGCGGCTTCGTGCACGACTGGCCCTGGTGAGAGCCGGCGCACTTGTAGCACCTTGGATTATGTTCGCAGAAGGCGGCCGCGTGACCGAAGCGCTGGCAATTGTAGCACATGGGGACCCCTTTTTGTCCCCGGTAGTGCTCCACTGTGACGACAACGTGGCCGAGCCTCGTGAGGGCTGATAACGGTTTGTTCTCCGGACTGATAACCATCGTAACGACGAAGAGCGGGGTGCGAGCGCGCGGGGCCTCGGGGGAGGCACCGGGCTTTGTGAGCTGGGTCACATGCTTAACATTGAAGCCGGCCTCCGCCAGGTCAGCCCGAACATCAGCAACCTCGTGGGTGCTGCTGAGGCCACGGATTACGAACCACGTCGCATTCGTTGTATCTTCTTCCGCTCACTTGGTTTCTCGTGGCCACAAGATTGTGCGCGCATACGGCCAGTAGGACAATCGAATGACGAATACAGGAAGCCGTTTTATATCGATTTTGAAGCAATAGTTTAGGTGGGAGAATTTAAAGACTTGCCGGACGGATCTAATACGTCCGTAACACATACAGGGCGGCGCGTGACGGACGTATGAGATACGTCCATAACAGTGAAGCGGTAAGAAAATTAATTATTATTATTTTAATGTTTCTCTAAATAGTAGATGTGTTCATTCTCCCCTTTCGTTTGATATTGATACCATACATGACTGCATTATTCGATGCAAAAACAGTGTGATGAGATTTTGACTAATTACTCTAATTAGGGTCACAACCCTGAAAGTACTCATGTGTCATTCTGGAGCCATACATTTTTGAACTTCTCATATTTGAATTAGTAAGTGTACCAATTTTCACGTTAGTTTCACTCTGTGCACTAATTTTAGACATCTTTACCTTACCCTGACCGGACGAAAGATTACTATAATATAGCTAACTCACATTTTGCCGTTACTGTTTTTCAGAAAAATATTTTCGAGTAACTTTTATGTAACTTTGCCAATACTTATCAGATTGCCAAAAAATGAACTTATTCGTGTTCGAAAAAATCTTAATAAAAATCTGGTTATCTCACATTTTGCCGCCATTTTGTCTCGGAAAATTATGTAACTGTAATGATGGTGTAACCTTGTAACTCATCAAACGTGTTTGCCACAAACCTATACACCTTCAATCCACATCGAGACTTGAGGATAGTTCCAGTTTTAAGGTGATCGGTCTATCGTTCGACCGCTATCGACAAACATAAAAGAAAAAAGTAAAAAAAACAAACGGAGTGTCATAAAGGTCTAATGGAGACGCTTGCTTCGCTCGCTTAATTATTGTATTATCATGTTTAATAAAAACGCAACAAATTTTGCATATATTTTCACCCTTGTCTCATAAATCAGATTGAAAAACGTCCAAAGGTTTAGAATTCCTACTACATCGCGATGCAACTCGGAGAGCCAAATAAACCCCTAATGGAGCGCACTTCAGAATGCAAACATCCTTTCCCCTGCCACATGATCTTATAACTTTGATATCCAATTGTGCGTGTGGCTTAGGACCTACTACTTAATTGACTGAACTGTTTTTTTTTTTTAAGTACAAAAAGAGGGTAACTAACGTAAACCCTTTTTGCCCTAGGCCTCTAAATAATACAATAAACTAGATACTATCTATGTGACGACAACCTAAGAGGTTTTCCTAACGTTTCAGCTTTGGAAGAAACTTCTAGTAACCTGATAAAGGTGGACATGGAGTTGCAGGACGAGTCTCGATGCAACTTCACCTTTAGGAGCCTCATAGGACCGCACAAAAGGCTGGAGGTGGGAATAACCCCAGAGTCTATGATCTGCGCTGGAGACCCCAGAGGAGAGAAGGACACATACGGGGTAATTACTGCAACTAGCATTAAGCACCTTTAAGCACCTCATATAACCGTATAGCAACCTGGAGGTGGGAATAATCCCCGAGTCTATGATCTGCGCTGGAGTCCCCAGGCTAGAGAAGGACACATGCAGGGTAATTACTGCAACTAGCATTAAGCACCTTTAAGCACCTCATATAACAGTACAACAACCTGAAGGTGGGTATAACCCCAGAGTCTATGATCTGCACCGGAGACACCAGGGGAGAGAAGGACACATGCGGGGTAATTACTGCAACTAGCATTAAGCACCTTATAGCACCCCATAGAACAGTACAACAACCTGAAGGTGGGTATAACCCCAGAGTCTATGATCTGCACCGGAGACACCAGGGGAGAGAAGGACACATGCGGGGTAGTTACTGCAACAAGCGTAAAGCACCTTTAAGCAACTTATAGAACAGTACAACAGCCGGAAGGTGGGAATAGCCCCAGAGTCTATGATCTGCACCGGAGACCCCAGCGGAGAGAAGGACACATGCGGGGTAATTACTGCAACTAGCATTAAGCACCTTTAAGCACCTTATAGAACAGTACAACAACCTGAAGGTGGGTATAACCCCAGAGTCTATGATCTGCACCGGAGACCCCAGGGGAGAGAAGGACACATGCGGGGTAATTACTGCAACTAGCATTAAGCACCTTTAAGCACCTCATAGAACAGTACAACAGCCTGGAGGTGGGAATAGCCCCAGAGTGTATGATGTGCGCCGGAGACCCCAGGGGAGAGAAGGACACATGCGAGGTAATTACTGCAACTATAGTAGACACAACCCCCAGTTGGACACACAGATATTTTCGAGGTCTGAAAGTTGGATCGTTGGGCCAAACCCTCCGACGTTCCTTCCCTCAACCCATCGACCGCAAATACCTTTGATCGGCCAGCTGTTCATAATCTTACCTATTAATTATGATGCCCTGTCACAACAAATGTCATATAGAATTTAGAAAAACACTTTTTTTCTGAAATACATGGATATTTATACATTGAGCTATAAAGAGCTGGAAATTATATAATCAGTGGTTATTTATTTATCTTTCTATGACGGATACACCCATACTTAGGCCTTTTAATAAATTAATATTAGTAGATCAAGTATGTTTTTTCGTGTATTAGAGGAAACAGTAGTCTTACAAAGACAATCAGCGAAGAACGCTGTTTTTAAAGAAATATCTTTAATTTTAATTACAATCAGTTTTGAAAATTAATGCAAAAATTTAAAAAAATGTGTTTTTTTTTCATAAAACGGCTTCAAATGACATAACCACATTATTTAAATTGCATTTATGTTTTATTCGCAAGACAATAATCAAGTACAATTAAACGTATCAGTATAATAATAATCCAGGTAACAGAATTGATAATTACTTTGAGTATTGTTTGACTTTGTAACTTTCATACTCTGATTTTCTTTGTGAGACCATAAAATTGTTTGCTTATATAACTTCATAAATGTTTGTTATCGTCATAGAAAGACAAATAAGAAAAACCTGATAACATCATTTCAAGCTGTTTAACGCTGTTGAACGCGATCATGGAATATATACCTATTGTTCCTAAAAAGGTGATTTTTCCTTTAAGATGACTTTTGTTGTGACAGGTCATCATGGCTCGCCAATCGAAGGTTATTACGGTCGAGGCGCGAGGGAGGGAAACCCGTACTTTGGTCAGAGGTTGGTACAAACGCTACCCGAGCCTATGCCCTCGGGCCTGCCCAACAGCAAAAAAACGAACTGTAGCATATTAAGCACCTTAAGGCTCCGCATATAACCGTAGAGCAACCTTAAGATGGGAATAACCCCCGATACTATAATCTGCGCCGGAGTCCCCAGGGGGAGAAGGACACATGCGGGGTAATTACTACAGCTAGCATATTAAGCACCATTAAGCACCTCATAGAACAGTACAACAACCCGAAGATGGGAATAACCCCAGAGTCTATGATCTGCGCCGGAGTCCCCAGGGAGAAAAGGACACATGTGGGGTAATTACTGCAACTAGCATTAAGCACCTTTTAGCACTTTATAGAACAGTACAACAACCTGAAGGTGGGAATAACCCCAGAGTGTATGATCTGCACCGGAGACCCCAGAGGAGAAAAGGACACATGCGGGGTAATTACTGCAACTAGCATTAAGCACCTTGAAGCAATTTATAAAACCGTATAGCAACCTGAGGGTGGGAATAACCCTAGAGTGTATGATCTGCACCGATGACCCCAGAGGAGAGAAGGACACATGCGTGGTAATGTTTGCAACTAGCATTAAGCACCTTTAAGCACTTTAAAGAACAGTACAACAGCCTGAAAGTGGGAATAACCCTAGAGTGTATGATCTGCATCGGAGATCCCAGCGGAGAGAAGGACACATGCGTGGTCATTACTGCAACTAGCATTAAGCACCTTGAAGCACTTTATAAAACCGTATAGCAACCTGAGGGTGGGAATAACCCTAGAGTGTATGATCTGCACCGGAGACCCCAGCGGAGAGAAGGACACATGCGTGGTCATTACTGAAACTAGCATTAAGCACCGTTAAGCACTTTATAAAACCGTACTCATCAGAGAGAAAAGGAAAATTTACCGGAGATATAAATTCTTCCGTACACCAGAACTGAAAACTCATTGGAACCGACTGAACGCTGTAGTCCGTCGTCAAGTCATAATTTATCGAGAAAACACGTGGCAAGCAGTCTGCAGTTCACTCAACTACAAGGATGGGAGTAAGGTCTGGAATAAATTTAAACGCCTAATGAGTCAGACGTCCCACAACATTTCTAACCTTAAACTCGACAACCAAGTATATCATACTGATTGCGAGAAGGCCAAGCTATTTGCGAACATCCTGCAAAGCTCATTATAATTTCCAAGGAATGATCTTTTCGACGACGAGTTCCGTGAAGCTATAGAAGATGACATTATTCAGTTCGAACCACACATATCAAATCATGATCTCTTGCCGCTTGATGACACACAATTTTCGCAATTAGTAGAACCAATCACCAGTGAAGAAGTGGCCACAGCAATACACAAAGGAAAAAACTCTGCTCCTGGCGAAGACGGTATCACCAAACTCCTCCTCAGACATGCGCCCGATAAACTAATCTACCTCCTAGCAGTTATCTTCACGGGATGCCTACACCTCGAATTTCTCCCGCCAGCTTTAAAAACATCCATAGTCATCATGTTACCGAAGAAAAACCTACCCGCAGATGATTCACGTAGCTATAGACCGATCTGTCTACTCAATGTCATTGGGAAAATTCTTGAAAAAGTTATACAGTCAAGACTCGGAAACTTTGCCGAAAACATGAACATAATTCCGCAAGCGCAAGCGGGTTTCCGAACTGGCAGAAGTACAAACGATCTGCTCCTTCAACTAGTACCCGACGTCTCAGCAGCTCTAAATGATGGCAAATGTGTTGCAGCAGCATTTCTTGACATCACAAAAGCGTTCGATAGAGTGTGGCACACCGGACTCTTATGGAAGCTACTTCAGCTACAACTTCCTCTTACCATCGTACGTTTTATTAAAGCTTTTCTTACTGACAGGACGGCGAAAGTCAGAGTAAACAAGCAACTATCAGATCCGTTTGTCCCACACGCCGGGGTACCTCAAGGCTCCAGTCTATCACACCTACAATATCTCTATTACTCTCACGATTTCCCTATCCCAAAGAACTCCAATGCTTCGTCGGGTCTATTTGCGGACGACATAGCAACATGGTACACTGCAAGATCTTCTTGTTTGGCCGTACAGGGTCTACAGAAACAACTAGATGCGCAACAATCCTGGATGGCTCGCTGGAGAATTTTACCGAATGCGTCCAAAACTCAGTTCATAATTTTCCATCATCGGCACAAAACACAAAAAATTTCACAAATGCCGTTGCGCAAACATATCAAGCCCTGGAACCAAGAGGTGTTTACATCCAAATTTGTCAACTACCATGGAGTAATATTTAACGAAATTCTCAATTGGTCCTCTCATTCACAAAGTATTATTAACAGAGCGAGGAAACGTATCAATCTACTAGTAATGCTGCGAGGCCGCCTCAACGGATGTAGTTTTAAAACTCTGCGCCACACTTATAAACAATTTATTCGGCCATTGTTCGAGTACGCCGCTCCGGCTATTGGAACAAACATCCGCAGAGAACTTCGCAAATATTCATCTCTAGAGCGCAGAATTCTCCGACGCATCGCAAGACTCCCCCCAATGACAAGAAACGCCGACATGGGGACGTTGGAATTATGCTGATCAATGAACGCACCTACAAACAGCTTGAAATGTATGCTATTGGTCTTCAGGCGCAGACAAGCAGAATTAGAGGAAGACATCTTGGAATCAACTGATGAAGTTGGTACCTATCTGGATAGGTATACAAGAAATGATAAACCGCGGACAAGAGATGGAGAAAACTCGAATCTAGATCGAAGACGAAGCTTGAGGTTACAGGAAAGGATACGGGATCAAGAAGAAGAGAGCGATGTGGGTACATGGAGTACAGAAGAGGAAGAAGGAGAAGGGCAAGAGTAAGAATAAGGGAAAGAAGAGGTGTATGAAGATGGAATAGGGACTCGTAGACAAAATGGAAAGAGCTATGTGAAGAATAAATAATAAGAATGAAGAAGAAGAGGGTGCCAAAAAATGGAAAGCGGGAGAATGACAATAAAATTGGCGGAAACATGCAACGCAAACCAGAGTGAAGAAGAAGTGGAAGCAGGGGCAGGAAGAAAAGAAGAATTTAAAGTAAGAAGAAAAGAAGTAGGAGCCATCATAGAGTATGCCAGGAACGCAGGAAGAAAGGTGGGAGCAAACTATGAGAACCGAATGAAGAAGACTGGAAAGAAGAGGAGCAAGAAGAGAAGGGGAGGATCTTCGAGATTAAGTGGTAAGAGCTGTAGGCTGCCTCAATAAGAAGAAGAAGAAGGAGCCAAAAAACGGAAAGTTGGAGTTATACAAGAATATAGGAAAAGAGGCGGGATCAAGCTTCGAGAACCAAACTGAATGAAGAAGAGAAAGGGGAGCAAGAAGAGTAGAAGAATAGACTTCCCCAAGACCATGTGGAGCAGCATAAATAAGAAGAAGAAGGAAAAATACCAAAATGTAGAAGAACTGGAAGAAGAAGCAAGAAGAAAGGAAGAAGGTCTTCGAGATAGAAAGAAACGGGTCGCAAGGAACTTCAACCAACAAGATGAAGAAGAATAAGGAGACCATGACCATGTGGAGCAGCATCAATAAGAAGAAGAAGAAAAAGAATGCCAAAAATGTAGAAGAGGTGGAAGGAGGAGCAAGAAGAAAGGAAGAAGGTCTTCGAGATAGAAAGAAGCGAGTTGCGAGGAACTTCAACCAACAAGACGAAGACAAATAAGGAGACCATGACCATGTGGAGCAGCATAAATAAGAAGAAGAGGAAGAACACCAAAATGTAGAAGTAGTGGAAGAAGGAGAAAGAAGAAAAGAAGAAGGTCTTCGAGATAGAAAGGAATGAGTCGCGAGGAACTTTAACAAATAAGTAGAAGAGAAACTTCGACCAACAAGAAGAAGAAGAACAAGGAGCCAACATAGAGAAGGCCAGGAACACAAGAAGAAAGGCAGAAGCAGCTACGAGAACCAAAAGGAAAAGAATGATAGAGGAGGAGTAAGAAGAAAAGAAGAAGAAAAGTAGATTTCCAACGCCTAGTGGATCCGAGCTACGAAGAACTTCAAGAATGACGAAGAAGAGGAAAGTAATGAAGAATGGCGCAGGACTTCGGATTTACAAACCATCGCCCTACGATAGGGCGATGGCCTGGAGAACATCCAACCTTAAGGGGCCAGGATAATGGCCGCTAAATCCTATAAAGAAGAGGCGGCATCAGTTGGAAATAGCCGTATGGAAGGAATAAGAACCATGCTGAAAAAGGTCCAAGTTAGCAGTAAGAGAGAAAACTGCGAAGAATAAATGGGTAAGGAAAATACCTGGGCACAGGGTCCTCGGCCCGAAGATTTATGAAAAAATGAAGAATAATCAAACTAAATGATGTAAAGACACATATAAGCCTTGGCTTAGGAGGTGTCTCTGTATTGCGATGATTGAATAAAAAAAAAAAAAAAAAAAAAAAAATGACAAGAAACGATACGGTCTACGAAGAAACCAACATGCCTCCGCTCCGAGATCGTTTTGACCAGCTACTACAATCCTACCTCACCAGACTTGAGAGACTACCGCAGCAGACACTCACAACCCTCTTAACCTCTCCGAAAGACCTCAAACACAAACCAAAATTCAAGTACGCTTTCCTCCCCAACCTCCTAGCGACACGTCGCCCTCCCACCTCTTGAGCCATGCACTATGCAATAACGTTACATTTTTATTTTTCGTTGATATATGAATGTACATATATGTATCTATAACCAATATTGTAATTTTCTGTTTAATTTTAGGTAATGCAATGTGATATAGGCTGAAGAGGGTCTAGCAGCCCTGCAGTAGCCTTCCATACCCGATCTGGGTATGGTAAACCACAATAAATTTAAATGCGTGGTAATTACTGCAACTAGCATTAAGCACCTTTAAGCTCCTCATATAACCGTATAGCAACCTGAAGGTGGGAATAACCCCCGAGACTATAATCTTCGTCGGAGACCCCAGAAGAGAGAAGGACATATGCGTGGTAATTACTGCAACTAGCATATTAAGCACCTTTAAGCTCCTCATATAACCGTATAGCAACCTGAAGGTGGGAATAACCCCCGAGACTATAATCTTCGTCGGAGTCCCCAGGAGAGAGAAGGACATATGCGTGGTAATTACTGCAACTTACATATTAAGCACTTTTAAGTCAGGTTGCCCATCGATGTTAAATTACAACATCGACATCGAAATCAAAACATCGATGTCACATCGCGATGTCGGAAATTTTTCGACATCAACATCAAACCTGACATAATCGACATCGAAAAAAAAGTTCCTTGATTAATGTCAAAACTTAGAAGAAAAACTAACAAAATCGTTTCTTGTTAATCGCAAAAAAAAACTAAAAAGAAAACTTACAAAATCGTTTCTTGTTATTAATCGCAAAACAATCAGATTGTGTTGTAGCCTTGTCGCCGAGCGGAGTACAGGTTGTTTTTAATATAATTATTTTGTGTAAAAAACGATTCGATTTATGAAAAAAAAATCGATGTCGGAAATTTGCATCGACATCGATTATTAATAGATTAATCGATGCCGATGGGCAACCTTACTTTTAAGCTCCTCATATTACCGTATAGCAACCTGAAGGTAGGAATAACCCCCGAGACTATAATCTTCGTCGGAGACCCCAGAAGAGAGAAGAACACATGCAGAGTGAGTTACTGCAACTAGCATATGAAGCACCTTGAAGCTGCTCATAGAACAGTACAACAACCTGAAGGTGGGAATTACCCATGAATTAAATACTCTCCTTTAGTTATTGTCATTTATTGATTGAAAGCTTATAAGATTAAAAACACTAGTTATTCCAACTCACAAATATAATAAAAAAGTAATTGAACTATTATTTTCGATTACTTTTTAGGTTATTTTTTTCCTTACAACAAATACCACTGCAACTTATACTTAATGTGCATTTGAATTGTAACATAGATGGGGGTCTTTTATGATTGTTTATCATGTCTTGTAATTTGATGAAGTCTACTGTTTCTTGAATGTTTCGCTTGCAAATTTGACTCCCCTGTTTGAAGTTTTCATCTTTACTTAATGTTATAATATTATATCAAAAGATCTTAATGAATATTGTATATATCAAACATGCTGAATGTCTTTTAATGTATAACAGCTGTTGAATGATTTACTAAACGTTAATGGTTTTATCCCATAATCTATTAATATATTGTAAAGACGATTCATTAAAGCACATGATTAATTCTTAGAACAAAAATCCCCTTATCTCAACTCAATGTTTAATTCGACATCCTTATAGCAAAATCTTTTAAATAAATTAGAACTATCAACTATAATCACGAACAACAACAATACTAAATTGTGATTTTTTCAACCACCGCCATATAAAGTGTTCGAATTTGTCAAAATCGTGCTGTTGCACACCGTTTATATCGTCGGGTGTTCCGCAGGGTGACTCGGGCGGGCCGCTTCAGATCAGACTGGAGAGTCCAGATCCGTTCTGTATGGACAGCATCATCGGCCTCGCCTCGTTCGGGTTCACTGGCGATGCGGGAGGTTCTCCCGTTGTCTACACAAGGGTGTCCAACTACATCTCGTGGATAGAACGACACGTCTGGCCGTAGACCCACTAAACATTACTCTGCAACACAACACCCAAGATGACATAACAATAATATACGAATATTTTCATAATCATGATATTAAGGTTTGTTCATTTGTCGGTTAAGGAACATTCTAGAATAGGTGGCCTATTTTCAAAGTCAACCGCAAACTTGTTGATCGAAAGCGACAACTTTGTAAGTATATAGAATAACGCACGCTTCAACTTGTCAGGCGAGGGTGACAACTTATTCAATTGAACACCAGGGTTAACATTTGCTTCACTGACAATGAAACGCACTAATGGCAGACGACTACGCTGAATATGATGAGATTCTATTTAATAAGTACTCACTGTCTAAGTATACCTTGTCGCGTCGGTTAGTAAATGGGCCCCCTGGCCGCACAGGAAAATGGTTGTTTCGCAAATTGACAAAACGTAAGAACGTCTGTTCGGATGGTATTAACTGTTCAGAAGAGTCCAAATGAGGAGTGAGTGAAGTAAAACAGGATATCGAGCAGGAATATATATTTGACAGGGCGGTATCGTGTTAATTGTTGAACATTCTGATACAGATTGCAACATATCGACAACGAACGTTTAATTGTAGAATGTTGTTATGTGGGATTGATGGTCACTTGTTAGGTAAGAAAATAAATTGAGATCTAAAGTTTATTTAGTTCTAGAGTCTGGTTGACCTACCTTAGCTCATCCATGTATCTTGACGTCCTTAGCTTTGGGTTTATCCCGTAGGTTTAGTTCAACTATAACAACCTTGTCTCTGTCCCTATATAAAGTTATAAGATTAATCTTGGGTCCTATACTTGGCCCACATAGTTTTTACGAAGGCTTTGGGGGGGGGGGGCTGGGGGGGTAGCAGCAATAAACAGGGAAACGAGTGCTCCCACCTGCCCCCCTTGTCCCCCCCCCCCCCTCAAAAGAGTCCATGCCTACTTAAGATCTTTTCAGGTTTAGCCTACGTTTTGTGCGGGTAGGATGTACCGTTACAGCCACCTTAGACTAAATTGGTGTTCATTTGTCTCAAAACAGAATGTTTTACCTCTGTTCCATGCGCCATAGATCAGAAAAAAGATCCACTGTGATCTCACATTTTATAATAGTTCCGAGGACGACAAAATGAACGAACCTTAGGACCTTGGGCCTGCTATAATCCCCCCCCCCCCCCTCCCCACACCCGGTGCGGAAGGTCTGAATGTGGTTTTGAGTACTTTGTTATATTGACTTTCGATGTTTACTTGTTAGCCAACATGGTTTTAATGGGTGCACCCACCAGGGGTGTCCAAATGTGGTATTGTAAAAACCATACACATATTAATAATTGAGGTATGTTGCCAGTTGACATTTTTGATTATTTTTATAATGATGTACTCTTGGATGCGTAAGCTACCAAATGTTAGGATTTTTTTTTTTTCAGGGTTACACAAACCAGTTATATATACATGTTTTGTTTTTATTTCGAGCATAAAATGTATATATTTTTGCCACTCTGGTACACTTTGGTACACTATTTGGTACTATGCAACACTGTCTTGCGATTTCACCTTGTTAGCCAACATATTTTTGGTGGATGCACCCACCAGGGGTATCCAAACATGGGGAATGATGGAGCATTATTGTTGTTAATTGCGATTCTGGACAATAAATCAACATTTTTTGCGTATGTATTATTTAACATTCAAAATATGGATAAAATACATTTTTCCTTTCAAGGGGTGCACACAACTTTTCATATACATTTTTGGGTTTACTTAGAGTAGATAATGTATAGTTTGGCCCATCTATGACCACCTATAGTATCCACATTATAAAAGGTAATGTGGAGCGGGTTTGAGTACTTGAATACATTGTCTTCCATTTTTAATAAAAAAAATACAAGTTTTCAGAGGATGCACCCACCAGGGGTGTCAAAATGTTGCATCTCAAATGTATCTATATATATATATAAATAATATATAGAAATAGAAATATTAATTGCGTTTCTAGAGAAAAAATATATGTATGTTTGTTATTTGGTGACCTTTGACTGTTCCACCAACTAAGAGAAATGCATTTGTATCTTAAAAGCTGCACTATTCTAAACTAAACGTGGTTCTCTTTTAACGGCGTTAATTTATGTAAAAAAAAATGAATATTTAAACAAAATAGAATGGACATTATTCTATGGAAAATCACATATTATAAACAATGCAAATGCACTTAACGGATATTTCAAAGCTACAAAAGAAAAAAAATTTAAACTTCTCACCTTAACTAGCTCATTATTAGCAATTTAGCTTATAAGCTTATTCGCTATTCATTAGCTTAAGAATAGCAATCGAAAATGGATTTTGACGTTTAAAGCGTGATTACTCCTGAGAATGGACACTTAACATGTATATTAAATTCCTTATTTGTAATGTACTCATCAAGACCTTTCATTAGAGTGGTCGCAAACGACATTTGTGACTAAACAATTTCATGATGTTCAAAAAGACACAGCGTGATATCTCCGAAGATAGTGTCAACTGGCTCCCAAATACGTTTTAAAATTAATAAATTATTATATGTATGATATAGTCTTACTTCAAACAGACTTATTTATTGCTAGAAGACTCGCAATTAATATTTGTATTATTTTGACCAAAATCTTTGGACACCCCTGGTTGGCTGTTCCACCAAAGTTGTGTTGGCTCACAACTGAAAACCAAAATTTAATATTAAGAGGTACACAATATCCCTTTCAAACCATCCGCGCTTGGGGGGGGGGGGGGGAGGTTTCAATTAGCTGGCCTATTCAATATATATACTAATAATCTCAGTTTACAATATTGAAATGAAATAAAACATACTTTCATTTTGACAAATAAAAGTATTATACTTGGATGATTTAAGGTGAATCTACCCCCCCTGAAAAAACACTTTTGCTAGGAATTACTTGTAAAAGTGTATGTGTGACGTCTGAAGTGTACCCCTCCTCCCCCCCCACTACCACAACTCCGACCGACCTCCGCGCGCTTCGTTCTGATTTCAGTCGAGCGAAGACTCTTGTCAAATCCAGGTCACGCCTGGCAAGGCGCCGCTCCGCTTACTTGGTGTCATGTTATCCCCCAATACTTGGATTGAATCTGTACATTTGCGTTCTCAACTACTGTTGAGCGGTGCTAGGACACAAGGAAACCATTTCCTTGCGCAAATTACCTGTCTAGACCCGTAAAGTAGTTACAGCTGGACTGCGACACGAGCAAACTGGTGCGCTTTACATCCGTGTACGTAAATCACCAACACTCGACAAGTTTTTTACGTAGGCTTGAGACTGCAAGCATTTTGGGAAGATAAGGGTCGAGCGCATGATATGCACTTTATTTCTTGAAAGTGACTCTTTTCATAATTAAGTTATGGAATAGTAAAAACAGCATATACTCAAGTTTCTTTTCACCCGGACACAAAAGAATTATAAAGAAAAACTGGTCACATAATTGTGTTTTAAGATTGTATTCCATCATTCCTAAGATAGCAACCTATAGCACACTACATTTTCGTGTACTTGACAAATATGGTCTAGAGGTGTAATTACATGAACGTAAAGACTTGAAGCTATCGGTACACGTAAAAAATAAAAGTGTTATTTTTTTAAACCACTTTTTGCAGACATTATATCAATGTTTATCAACCTTCATAAAGAAAAACTCAATTTAAAACAGGTAAGTTACCTAGACACCTTTACCTTAAAGCATGTAGATTAGATTTATTTTAGCAATCGATTTGTAATCTAAGCTAGCGGTAATACCTGTGCAGTCACTTGAACTATTATATACGTGCACTAGTTGCGTAACTGGTAGGCCTAATGCTCCTCCTGTCAGCTTAGGGTTGGCAGTGTTTATGTCAGAGGTAAAAAAAATTGCAGATTAAGGCAAGTACTATGTTGAGCGTGCGGTAATTGCAGAGCATGTAGAAAAATGTAAGCATAAGTTCTTAGGTCCATTCTTTGAAAATTTTGGATTTTGTCTAGATATAACATCTATACTCTTATTCTTATAATGCTTTTCTTTCTTATGAAATGTAAAATTTAGTTTTACTTAAAACATTGTTATAATTTACTTACAAGAAGTAGTTTTACTCTAATATTCAAAATAGTTTCTACGTCCTACAACAAAATGTTCACTATAATCCTATACTAAGTGCTTTCGTTTCTTCACAAATGTTTTACATATTGTAGCTTGTATGTATTGTTGCAAAGCATAGTACCACTATTTAGATTGAAAACGTAAAATAAGGTTTGGAATTTTCACAAAAGGCCTATAGTTCTCGACTCCAATAGGATGACAACTCTCTTCCAACAAAGAACACAATAGCTAACAAAAGAAATAACGTGTCTAGCATTTGTGAACCTGTTCTTCGTGGATACTGGATCTTTAAGGGTCACCGGTTGCAGCGCCTAGGTAAACGGGACCTAGATGGACCCACTTGGGGTCCCCGTCTTTAAGTAAGATGTAGGAAATTAAGGAGATAATCACAAAATTCTGCCTAGACCAGATCCTCATAAAAATTTTCAAAATCATATTTAATACCACACATCATATCTTAGAAGTTAAGTTGAAAGGTCAGAAATATCACCACTAATTGATATGTGACTCAGTTTCGTAAACATGTGGTCATGTCTCCTACGTTTTGAAACTCAGCTCCAATGCTATTCTGCAACAATAAATTACCTGTACTAGTAAGATAAAGCATGGTCTTTCAGACATTATCCATCACCTGAAAGGTGACATTCATCTATTAGCTGCTAACTGTACCGTTGTACCCTTTGTGTGTTGAAGAATGTCAAGCATTTCCTGACATGACAGCTGAAAATAATTATTTTCTTATTTTGGTGAAGTTTAAATTCCAACGAAGAGACGGTCGCTCCACACGGTTTATTTCATGGAAATTCACAACTGGATTTCCCGATACAAGCAAAGATACCAGCTTGTTATTGTCCACCGCGTGGACTGCACCAACCGTCATTGGAATGCACCCTCACTAAGTCTACCACAAGACGCGCTGATGGTGTTGCGTCATTACGGGAAGCATGAGGCCAGTCATATCGGCAATCATGTTTACCTTGTCACGTTACTTAAAAAACAGCCACTTATGTTTGCCGAGTGATCTTAGATCTTACGGTTGGTTGGGTATCGTTCGAACGACCGGACTGTAATATAATAATTATTGCTTAAATGCATAAAATAACTTTGAAATTTCAATATATTTAGCCGTCGATCTACTGAAGTGTCGGGCTTCGGTGGAAGGGGGGGGGGGGGTAATTTCACAAACATTTTAAATTTGTATGGTTGTGTTCTCTCTACACTTCTAGAAAATTAATATTGACTTGGACGGTTGACCGTCCTGGCACTTCATTATTATCTACTGCACCCATTTGCAAACTATATCTATTTTCATGTCAAGGGCTAAAAACGATATATAACTCTGCACTAGCGATCCTGATAAAACTTGGGATAGTAGAAACTGTTTGTAAAAACTTAATTGTTAAACTTCTTGTGTTTGTGGTTGACTGGCGTTAGATACGTCTTAGGGTCATTATCGTGAAAATGTTAGGGATGGTGCATAATAGGCTCACCTCAACATGCATTTCCAAGCTTTGGTTTGCTATGGTACAACAATACTCAACATACATCATTCAATGTGCAGTTTGTTGGTCTATAGTGGGTCTATTCCTGCTTATAATGCAGGAGGTCCAAGGATTGAACCACGGTTCGGACATGGGTTTTTTTAACATTGTAACTTGACTTTGATCTATAAATTGGTACTATTGTATATGGATGGCATGCAGAGATTGTCAATATCCAAAATACTTGTATTTGAAATACATTTATATTTTGTATTCTGTATTTTAAAAAATGGAGTTTGCTGTATCTTTGTATTATAAGAATACCTACTAAAATACATTATGTACATGGGAATTGCTAGATCCAATAAATACGGCCCAAAACAGAAGATAATAAGTACAAATTTGTAAATGACTTCTTATATTTTATATATATTTTTTCTACCCATGTACCTGCCTGCTTGAATTAAACCACTGCTTTATAGGGTACGAATTATTTTTGTTTGGTTAGTTATGAAAATAAATTGTGTTGAAATTCATATGTGTTGATTTACTAATTTAGTCAGAACAGCAATATGTATATTTTGTTTTTGGAGTATTTTTGTATTTTAAATACAATATTGTCAATGTAATTTTAAATTGGAAAATACTCTGTACTACTAAATAATTTTGTATTTCAAATACATTTTCTTTAGTATTTTGCACAAACGGTGACTTTAGTTCCGTGGATCCTAGCAACGAAGTGCATAACAAAGAGTATTCGTAGGTTGCACGTACGTCACATCTTTGCTCATGGCGGCGACATTTGTGACCAAACATTGACGTTGCCATAGAGAAATAATTGAAGCCTCTTGTAGTAGAACACAGAAATTCTTAGTTCTTTAAAATTCTGCCCGTTTTTTAAAAAGGAAATCGGTATGTGTCGTAGTTTGTTATATTTGTATTACGTATGTTTAATTATTAAATTCTTAAATATGCTTATGTAGGAAATTTGAATAATATTCGCAATGACCTAGGATCAGGGGCGCCGGGTTTTCCTAATTCCGAGGGGTGCTCAACTTCGCAGAAAAGGGACCAAGCACGGGGGTTGGGGGCGGAGCCCCCCAATAATAGCGCCGCAGGCGAAAATTTTTAAACTCCGTTTTTAGATTGTTTGGTGCGTTCTAGAAAAAAAGTGGCTTGAATGCAATGCCAAAATAATGCATTTTAAATATATGTATATACATATTTTTATAATGCCAAAAAAACATTAATTTAAATCACATTGATTGTATCCAAGATGAAAATAGACACATTATCGTAAATTTTTTTTTGAATTGAGATCTCAAAACTCGGATATATATGCATAATTTTTCTTTTAGTCTGGATATTTGGAGGGGTGCTGCGCACCCCTCCTAACAACCCGATGGGTGCTTCAGCCCCTGAGCACCCACATAGTCGGCGCCTCTGCCTAGGATAGGTCTAGATCAATTATGACTCTGTGACGTCATGGCATTGCGTGGGAACTATGATTGTTGTACCCTACTGGAAATCACTTTCTGTAAAGGATGGTCCACACAGATTTTTTAAGCATAAGATTTAAGGTTTAACGCGTAGTCGTAAAGTTGGATCATAGGAAACACGTACTGGCGTTCACACAAGTTTTAGTTTTAAGACGTTGTTTTTAGTTTTAAGACGTTGTTTTCATTGTTGAAACCTTATGCATTATGTCTTAAAAATCTGTGTGGACCAGCCCTAACTGAGTGGTAAGACTAAAAATGGAAATTTGTTTTATTCATTTGCTTATTTATATTTCGTTTAGATGCCCTTGCAATAAATTGATCGATATCACTTAAGTTCTACGAATATGCTGGTGATGTGTTTTTTGCTGATCCTTCATGTTAATATTTTTGTTAGAATTGTCCGATTTTCCGAAATTGGTGTTTTGTTAAGTGTTTGGTAATAAGGTCATGAAGTATTTAGCATGCTATCATTGTGATTTTGAATACATTTTATGTGTGGTAAAAAACATGCAGAGGAAGGCAATGATAAGAAAGTACGCCGATCATATCCATTCAGTTCTCGTTCTCGATTGGAACCGGAGCTGCAAACATAAAGCTCGAAATATTCTTGGTGATCGTCTGTGTCTTCCTGGTAAGTTGGTGTTCTGAAGGTGGTTATTATTTCAACGCTCTTAAAGGGTTAGTCAGATGAAAAACTAAAAAACTATCATTTGTATATGTCCACCCTCAAATATGAAAAACATGACTAAAAGATACCATACTTTAAAAGCAGGCGGTTAAAAAATTAAGGAAAACGCGATTTTTTGGCTTGTTGCTACCAAGTAGCACCTAGCATTTCTTCTCATGGTAATTCCCATATGAAAAAATGTAGCCTCGAGCTAGAAAACCCACCGCTAAAATAGGGCACTTACCAAAAATCAATCAACAGGTTTAATGTGCATCGTTTCCCTACCGATAACATGGTTCTTAGTACGAACGTGTCCTTCTACAAAATGCCCCGCAATTAATTTTCTTGTGACTTGATGTGAACAAAAGTTGCAATCTGTTTTGAGCGGTACTGTCCGCAGTCGCCGAGTGTTTCGCGGAGCGCTGGCTGGACAAAATGAGTGCTCTGTCTACCAGGCAGGCGTTAGCGACCTAGGAACCGATACAGCTCTACTTCGCTTTAGAAGAAAAATGCAGCAGTTGCCGAAGTGAATCTTATAGAATACCTAAATGTTCACTATTTTGTTTCTTGCATTGAAGCAACCTATATCAATTTTATTTTACACATAACTGAATTTCATGCACTTATTACTCATTGGTGATTTTTTAGTTTATCACCTGACTAATCCTTTAAATTATATTGAAAGAATAAAATACATAATCTTGTGAGAAGTGCTGTTATATGTGTGATTCGTTTTATTGGAAAACCATTCATATCTAATTTCGCTCCAGTTTTCGCATCAACATATTGAGTACGAGATTGAATACAGGGACCTGAGTAATCGGAGTAAAGCTTACCGCTATCTATATAGATTCAATATTGAATGCAAGGGCCGGAGTAGTTGCAGTGTAGTTTACCGCTATAGATGCAAGATTGAATGCAAGGACCTGAGTAGTTGCAGTGTAGTGTACAGCTAAAGATTCAACATTGAATACAAGGACCTGAGTAGTTGCAGTTTAGTTTACCGCTATAGATGCAAGATTGAATGCAAGGACCTGAGTAGTTGCAGTATAGTTTACAGCTATGGATTCAACATTAAATAAAAGGACCAAGTAGTTGCAGTGTAGTTTACCGCTATAGATGCAAGATTGAATGCAAGGACCTGAGTAGTTGCAGTATAGTTTACAGCTATGGATTCAACATTAAATAAAAGGACCTGAGTAGTTTCGGTATAGTTAACAGCTATAGTTGCAACATTGAATATAAGGATCCAAGAAGTTGCGGTATAGCCGCTATGGATTCAACATTAAATAAAAGAACCCGAGTAGTTGCAGTGTAGTTTACAGCTATGGATTCAACATAAAATATAAGGACCTGAGTACTTGCAGTATAGTTTACAGCTATGGATTCAACATTAAATATAAGGACCTGAGTAGTTGCAGTGTAGTTTACAGTTATGGATTCAACATTAAATATAAGGACCTGAGTAGTTGCAATATAGTTTACAGCTATGGATTCAACATTAAATATAAGGACCTGAGTAGTGGTTGTATAGTTTACCGCTATAGATTCAACATTAAATAAAAGGACCTGTGTAGTTGCAGTATAGTGTACAGCTATGGATTCAACATTAGATAAAAGGACCTGAGTAGTTGCAGTGTAGTTTACCGCTATAGATGCAATATTGAATGCAAGGACCCAAGTAGTTGCAGTGTAGTTTACAGCTATGGATTCAACATTAAATAAAAGGACCTGAGTAGTTGCAGTATATAGTTTACCGCTATAGATTCAACATTAAATAAAAGGACCTGAGTAATTGCAGTGTAGTTTACCGCTATAGATGCAAGATTGAATGCAAGGACCTAAGTAGTTGCAGTTTAGTCTACAGCTATGGATTCAAGATTAAATAAAATAACTTGAGTAGTTGCAGTATATTTAGAGCTATGGATTCAACATTAAATAAAAGGACCTGAGTACTTGCAGTGTAGTTTACCACTATAGATGCAAGATTGAATGCAAGGACCTGAGTAGTTGCAGTATAGTTTACAGCTATGGATTCAACATTAAATAAAAGGACCACAGAAGTTGCATTGTAGTTTACAGCTATGGATTCAACAATAAATAAAAGGACCTGAGTAGTTGCAGTGTAGTTTACAGCTATGGATTCAACATTAAATATAAGGGCCTGAGTAGTTGCAGTAAAGTTTACAGCTATGGATTCAACATTAAATATAAAGACCTGAGTAGTTGCAGTATAGTTTACTGCTATGGATTCAACATTAAATAAAAGGACCTAGCTGTGTAGTTGCAGTATAGTTTACAGCTATGGATTCAACATTAGATAAAAGGACTTAGTAGTTGCAGTGTAGTTTACCGCTATGGATTCAACATTGAATAAAAGGACCTGAGTATTTGCAGTGTAGTTTACCGCTATAGATTCAACATTAGATAAAAGGACCTGAGTAGTTGCAGTGTAGTTTACAGCTATAGATGCAAGGACCTGAGTAGTTGCAGTATAGTTTACAGCTATGGATTCAACATTAAATTAAAGGACCTGAGTAGTTGCAGTGTAGTTTACAGCTATGGATTCAACATTGAATAAAAGGACCTGAGTATTTGCAGTGTAGTTTACCGCTATAGATGCAAGATTGAATGCAAGGACCTGAGTAGTTGCAGTGTAGTTTACCGCTATGGATTCAACATTAAATAAAAGGACCTGAGCATTTGCAGTGTAGTTTACCGCTATAAATTCAACATTAAATAAAAGGACCTGAGTAGTTGCAGTTTAGTTTACAGCTATGGATTCACATTAAATAAAAGGACCTGAGTATTTGCAGTGTAGTTTACCGCTATGGATTCAACATCAAATAAAAGGACCTGACTAGTTGCAGTTTAGTTTACAGCTATGGATTCAACATTGAATATATAAGGACCCAAGTAGTTGCAGTGTAGTTTACCGCTATAGATTCAACATTTAATATAGGTACCCGAGTAGTTGCGGTACAGTTTACAGCTAAAGATGCAACATTGAATATAAAGACCCAAGAAGTTGCGGTATAGTTTACAACCATAGATTCAACATTGAATATATGGACCTGAGTAGTTGCAGTATAGTTTACAGCTAAAGATTCAACATTGAATACAAGGACCTGATTAGTTGCGGTGTAGTTTAAGGCTGGTCCACACAGATTTTTAAGACATAATGCATAAGGTTTTAAGACGTTTTAAAAACAACAATGAAAACAACGTCTTAAAACTAAAACTTTGTGTGAACGCCAGTACGTCTTTCCTATGATCCAACTTTACGACTACGCGTTAAACATTAAATCGTATGTCTTAAAAATCTGTGTGGACCAGCCTTAACAGCTATGGATTCAACATTGATTATAATGACCTGAGTATTTTGGATAAGGTTAACATAAGGTTTACATATAGTTGGAACTGTTTTTCTGATTCAAAACACTAATGGTGTTGGAAATACTGACCTATTTACGTGAATTCTAATTACGGTTTACTCCCAGTACTACACTAGAAAATCTACATTTGCTTTTTGAATAGGAAAAACATTTTAAATTCCAAATCATACTCGTTAGTACAGTAATTGCATATTAATGCACTTAATACATGACTGGACGTTGTTAAACAAATACATTGACTGTTCGCTAGTTTGCACTAAACGTCTGCTGCTCACTATAGGCATACACTCATTTGCTCGAACCCGTTTGATTGTATCAAAGCGCTGACCAAAGTCTCGGGTGCATGCTGACGGGCGAACAGCGTGGCGCGAGCGAAACATTTTTGCTTTCTTTGTAATTTATCAACGACTGCATATTATTTTTAAATATAGATACTTTAACGTTCAGTATACCTTGATTGCTATGTATGTTACGATTGTTTATATGTTATATTTACTGGTTGTATACACTCAGTCAAGTGAATTTGCAATTCGAACATTCGAAAAAAATTAAAACTTATATATTGATAATTCGCTCCATATGCAACGTTGTCCTCTTCGTGTGGATTCCATCATCCAATCATCGCTGCCTTCTGATTGGCCTATTTACTATGCCTTGTTAGTCTTGTAGTTCAGAATACACTTTTCATCCCATATACCATTCAGGTGCTTGTTTTGTTTAGCAAATTATTGTTTTTTGTAGTTTTATGTTTTGTGTTTTGTGTTTTGTGTTGTGTCAGATTTGTTTATTTCAAGTTAGTTAAAGGACAGCCGGCACGTACATTCACATACATTTAAAAATCAACATTTATCTAAAATACGTAAATTTGTCTAGAAATTTAGTAGCAAAATTTGATTTTGTCCTGGGATATATATTGAAATACTCGTGGGTTATAGGCCACCTATCGCCATATTACAGACGTTTTAGGAACTTTGTGGTCCCTATCCTCAAGGCATCGAACTCCAATTTTTCTGAAATGTCGGTAATATGAAGGTATCTTGGCGGACTAACCAAAGAATATTTTAATTTTATTAACTTAAGTCCTCGCCACGAAAGTGTGTGTATATATAGAATATAGATATAATATAATATTTTGATGTTCCTATTTTATATATATATATAAACAACACGAAAACATTTTTTACGGTTAACCAATCCAACGTTTATTTATGTGTTTTTGGTTGTTATGGTTTTTTATTTGTTTTACTTCTTTCTTTGTGTACATCTTGAAAAAGACGAGTCTTCACGTCAACGAAACTTTGATATTAACTTTGAAAATAAACAGTTTTTTCGTATCATACATTTTGCAACCAGCAAAATCTAAAACATCAGTTTTAGAGTTTTGTGCACGTAATATGCTAACAGACTTTTAAATGGCCCATTTCTGGATCAATAATAAAATTAAAATAATGATAAAACAAATAATACAAAAATTAATATAGTAAAATCAATCATTAACACAAAGAATTATCCAGAATATACAAAGTATGCAGGATAATAATTAATTCCCCAAAGTATGAAATATAAGGACTGCTTACGTGACGACGATGGAGGACACTTGCTTGTCAACTATCAACTGCAGAACATCACATACAGATAGTACCCATACATTTCTTGTCTCTCCTCCCTAAGTGGAATATCACTTGTGCAGTTGTAAATCTGGTTTTTTGCAGTTGATAAATGCTGCAGAAGCCAGGATTGAAAGTTTGAGTTTTCATTTCAGCATATGTTTACTAACATCTTACCGTATTTGTGTGTGTTTGGCAGAAAGCTAAAAATAACACTAAAATGTAAAGTATTAATTTAAGCTAATTACCAACCATCAATCGATTAGGAATATTTTAAATTTGCAATCTAGTGTGTGCAGTTGGAAAAAATCCTTAATATAAGCTGTGATTGTGTGTACAATAACTGAAAGCAATGTGAGCAATGTGTACGTGCTACTTACGTTAGCGGGTTGTATTACTAATTACAACATTTTTACAATGTATGTGATCTACATTCTACAATAAACATGATACATACCATGCCTGGCATATAGGAAGACTATTTAATGTAGAAGAAGGCCTAAGTTGATATTGTTCGTGCTAAAGCCTTCTAGCAAGTCCTGATCCCGAGCGCTGTATTTACTCCTGGATTTGAGTTTCTTACGCACGAGCTAGGAGATGTCCTTAATGCCCTTACCGTGATAAAGCGTATTCGCAGGAGATTTGCTTAATAAACCTGATGGAGTCTCGGTAAAAAAAATTGAAAGAAGCGAGCAACAAAATCGATGGGTTAACTTGAATGGAAGTGTTTCAAAAGACATATAAAACCATATAGACTGTATTTTGGGGTTTCTAGGGTGCCCGTCTTACTGAAAGATAACCGCCTTGTTACACGGTGAGAAACTCGCGATAGTTTCTCGCGCGAGTTCCTCGCTACGAGTAGACTTGCACTTGATAGCATGGAACTTGCCGGCAGCCCGATACACGAGCAAGCTAGCTTCCGCAAGCTCGGAACAATGAGCAAGAAAAGTTAGCAAGCTCCAATCAAAATCCGTTATTTTAACACGTGACCAGTGACACATGAGAATCTATTGACGCCACTACTGATGGAATTAGTCATGTTTTGCCCGCGAAATATAGTAAACATTGCACCATAACCTATAAATTCATATTATACAGATAGATCTACTTTGTTTCATAACAATACATTATTACTATCACTAACGACAGTTTTAAAAATAAAACAGAAGTATTGGGAAGGTTTACTGTGTTTTTGTTCTTGCAGTGAATATATTCGCTTCCTTTGTACATCATCTACATTTATTTCCCCCCCCCCCCCCCCCCCCCCTTCAATTAGACACCTTGACGAAAACTATATTTGTATCATATTGTACGGATTAAATGATGAATACATTTATTTTATCATATCTTATCAACGCACTTACCAAATTGTGAGTTTCAATGATAATAATTGATTCAACATTGATAAATGATGTTTCGATAAAGCCCGTTGCATTCCTCAGACGCAGACGTCCCACAGTATTGTGAATGCGTTTCTTGTTGAAACCATTGTTCACTTTCAATCGTCCTTGTCCAGAAGATGTGGTCCGCACATCTATTAATACGCCTGACAAAGTTGAAGTGCGTTTTAATGTAGCGATAATAATTCATAGTGATGCAGTACGAGTAAAATACTTCCCATTAACATCAACGGTCGTTCTGAAGGTATCATTGAAAATATACCTTAAGTTTACGTGGTCTTAATATATTTTGAGAATTCCTCCGCCTTAAGTCTGGTACTCTGTCTTAATAGTACGGGGGGGTTTTCAAATGTTCGTCTGTTGCTGGCGGGGTGGGGAGTAGAGATAGGAGAAAGCGAATTAGAACTGCAAACAACATAATATGTTCACAGAGCCACTGGACCGTTGGGACAATATTTGAACTTCCAATTACTCAGTTTCCACAACCATTATCTAACGGAAGTAATTTCAAATTGGAACTGGTGCATTGCTATCGGAGTTTGTACGATGTTCTTGGTTATGACTGCCAGCTCACAACCCTGCACTGGCCTTCGTGCACTGATGACTGCCAGCTCACAACCCTGCACTGGCCTTCGTGCACTGATGACTGCCAGCTCACAACCCTGCACTGGCCTTCGTGCACTGATGACTGCCAGCTCACAACCCTGCACTGGCCTTCGTGCACTGATGACTGCCAGCTCACAACCCTGCACTGGCCTTCGTGCACTGATGACTGCCACCTCACCACCCTGCACTGGCCTTCGTGCACTGATGACTGCCACCTCACAACCCTGCACTGGCCTTCGTACACTGATGACTGCCACCTCACAACCCTGCACTGGCCTTCGTGCACTGATGACTGCCACCTCACAACCCTGCACTGGCCTTCGTGCACTGATGACTGCCACCTCACAACCCTGCACTGGCCTTCGTGCACTGATGACTGCCAGCTCACAACCCTGCACTGGCCTTCGTGCACTGATGACTGCCAGCTCACAACCCTGCACTGGCCTTCGTGCACTGATGACTGCCAGCTCACAACCCTGCACTGGCCTTCGTGCACTGATGACTGCCACCTCACAACCCTGCACTGGCCTTCGTGCACTGATGACTGCCACCTCACAACCCTGCACTGGGCTTCGTGCACTGATGACTGCCACCTCACAACCCTGCACTGGCCTTCGTGCACTGATGACTGCCACCTCACAACCCTGCACTGGCCTTCGTGCACTGATGACTGCCACCTCACAACCCTGCACTGGCCTTCGTGCACTGATGACTGCCACCTCACAACCCTGCACTGGCCTTCGTGCACTGATGACTGCCAGCTCACAACCCTGCACTGGCCTTCGTACACTGATGACTGCCACCTCACAACCCTGCACTGGCCTTCGTGCACTGATAACTGCCCCGTTATTTCTATCCCATTGAAGAGTATTTCACTACAATTTACGGGGGGTGGATATGAAATGATATTGATTCATTATCCCTTTTTTATTTATTCTGTATTGAGTTTTTATGAGAATACCAAGATCGTTTATTGTAGCATTTTATTTTATGCCACCAATAATTTGAAAGTATCTTTCATCTTTTTAAAAAAGCAATGTCCAAAAATATGATATTTGTGAAATCCCCACAAACCTGCGTGTGTTTCTTGAATATAAATATTTCGTTGGCGTACGATCAATCAGTGATTTAGTTATTTTTACTAATCAAATACCATACATCAAGATAAAGACATTATAAAGACAATCATAGTTTTAAGTATTTGTCCATTATTTTTCCGTTCTTTATTGTGTTATTTGTGTTGTTTATATTAACGACTATAGTTGAGAAACTGTAAGAATACGGTCCCCTCAATATCCCCTCCACAGCTACCCGACCCCCCTCAATTCCGTGACAACCTGACAAAATGAAATACGTAACTGAAAATCAGTTTGTTTCAGTTGTTCAGTTTGCTGTTTCATGGAGTTGAGGGGGGTCCGGTAGCTGTGGAGGGGATAAGGAGGGGGCCGTCATTCTTACAGTTTCTCAACTATACCCTCTCCGGCCGCCGAAACTAGTCGCCCTCTGATTGGCCAGTTTTCTTACAATGTTTTGGCGGGCCGGGGTGGGTATATATAAAGCGAGCTGGACAAGGGCTATACTAGCTCAATGGTTCAGATATTCTTGCCATTCCACACATCACACTGTTGCTTCGGTGATGCCTGGCACTTGTGACTCTCACAGTAGTTCGGTTATGCCTGCTACTTGTGACTCTCCTATTCTCGCAGTAGTTCGGTTATGCCTGCTACTTCTGACCCTTCTATTCTCGCAGTAGTTCGGTTATGCCTGCTACTTGCGTCTCCTGCCTAATTTCTAAACCGTAAATAAACCAACCTATTATTCAACCTACATCACGATTTTCATTTCTCCAAAATTACCCATCAAACCTTTCCTACGAACTTCGAGTCTATGACCGTCTGGAACTTCGGGAACTTCCAGTCTATGAGAGTCTTGACCTCCGAGGCTCCGAGCGTCTGTAGTCTTTAGTTTCCACTGGCGTCTCGACGCTTGACTGTTCCTAGCCTTCTCCTCCGGTTCCGGCAGCTCATTGCCACCTTTCCACCCCCCCCCCCCCCACCCCCTCCCCCAACACCCCGCGAGCCCACGTACACTGTCCACGTAGACGAGGGTGCTCGCAACATAATTCGTGTGGCTTGTTTCAACTAGTCATAGTTAATTTTCTTTTAATAACTATTCGCCGATCCCAATAATAGTGTGTATTGTATTTTCAATAAAAAGTTTAAAACTATTCTGTTTTTGTGAGGGTGGAATTTTAATATTTTACTAGTATCCGTATTAAAGACACAAGGAAACTAGTGTAAATTACAACATTTCGAAGCTTCAGATATGTGCTTGCCACGACTATGTTAGTTAGGGCCATGTCTTTATAAATGGTTCTGTTTTTAAATCGTTGAATTTCCTGGCAACTATATAATATTAAAACAAAATAATGATAATACTAATAATAATAATAATAATAATAATAGTAATAATGATAATAATAATAATAATAACAATAATAATAATAATAATAATAATAATAATAATAATAATAATAATAATAATAATAATAATAATAATAATTATAACAATAACAACAATAATTATAATAAAAATAATAATAATAATAATAATAATAATAATAATAATAATAATAATAATAATAATAATAATAATAATAATAATAATAATAACAATAATAATAATAATAACAACAAAAGTAATAATAATAATAATAATAATAATAATAATAATAATAATAATAATAATAATAATAATAATAATAATAATAATAATAATAAAAAAGTAATAAAGTAATAATAAAATAATAAAGTAATAAAGTAATAATAAAATAATAATGATATTAATAATAATAAAATAAATTAAAATTGCCATATTTTAATTACTATAATAATAATTGTAAATTATCAACTTTCTGTAAACGCTACTGTGGATCATTACAGAATTCGGCCTGGTATTATGAACTTGGGATACATATTTGTAAGCTACTAACTTGTTTTCACCTTGACAACCAGGCTTTCCATTGGCTGTTGCCATGGTGCAAACAAGTTCAATTCAATTCAATTTTTTTAATCAGTTATTACATATCAGTATCACAAATCAATATAAATAACAATACATTTGTTTTTACGTTGATCAATACCTACTGACAGAAGTTAGTCTTGTGAGTCAGTAGGTATAATGTCTGGTGTGCGGAGTACTGAATAATGTAATATATTTAACTAAGTACTAACTCTAAACTAGACCGTAACTATGCATTTAATTTACAATTATAAATAACTAGTAAGATACTGGGGTATGAAGAGACGATATTGAGGTCTATGCTTAGTTCCTTTATATTTTAATTGATGCACTTTCAGTTATTATTGTTTTCAATTTTACATTTCAATATTATTATTAATGATAATTACCAAAATGAACATGGATACTAAGTTGCATATATTCGTTACTGGCTATTCTTTGAGAGACTATTCCAATTGGTGCCTATACCTGCTACTTGATTTATTAAAGTGTAGCCTAGTAGCAAATGTATGTTTTAATGTATAGTTGTGTAGTTGTTAATTTTAATTTTTGTTTTATAGGAATTTAGATGAAGGGTTTGTGAGCTGTTAAGTTGTCGTTATGTATGTTTTTGTCTATAAGGTTGTAATTTTATTATCTCTTCAACTTCTTGTTCTGATTTGTCTGTCAATCAGAGAGTCACCATTTTTGTAAAAGTTGTCTAGGATCTTGTTTCTGTAATTGTCGAGGGAAGCAGATTAAACATTTGAGGCCCTAGATAGAGAAAGTGTTTTTGTGCAATTCCTTTTGTAACCCGTGGTATAAGTAACTTGTTTCTCGATCTGTTACCGTTTTTTTGTGTGAGGGATTGTTGGATACATCAGGTTATTCTTATAAACGTTAGTGAGAGTAATCTTAATATATAGTTTCCTAATTGACAATTCCTTTGATTCAATGAATACCTGCTCTGACGGATACAAAAAATGCTTGTGGAGTATGATTTTTACTATATTTTTTTGAGTACTGTTAAGTATAGTTAGGTGCGTAAGCAGTGGCGTAACTAAGGGGGGGGGGTTAGGGGGTTTAATAACAATCGCAACAAATAACATTTTCATTAAATACCGTGCCACTTCACTTAGATAAGATAAATAATTTCTTTCAATAATTCAATTATATTATTTATGTGTCCATCTACAACTAATATACCTTTCGCTTAAACCAGTAAAAGTGAGGGTACCTAAAAATGCATTAATCTAATATTACAATATCACAGTCTGTGAATTAAAATTTAAATGTATGTGACGTGACCACAATGTTTCACTTTATGTTGAGATTATATTAAACAACCATAAAACATTAAAAACACAATTTCTATGAAATCCTCATTATGAACTATAATTAATACCTACTGTAACACTGTAACTTCAATATAATACAAACAAACGAGTAGTGGTTCGAGTAGTATTCTTTGAGTCAAAAAGGCACGAAATAATTATAGACATGAAAAAAAATTTCGCCTTCGGCGAAGTGGCCTCCGGCGGAGACCCCTTTCAGTCCCCTCATCTCACTTTTCTCTAATTAACCCCCCCCTCCGAAATAATACCAAGTTACGCCACTGTGTGTAAGACTAGCTCTTCCCCAGCTTGTGAGTCCGTGCTGTATCAGTGATTGCGTAAATGCAAAATAGACTGTGCGTAATGTAGAGGGACGCAGTAGTAAGTTAGTAACCTTCTAATATTAATCCGATGTTCATAATACCAAGCTTAAATCTGAATGCCCGACGTCTCAACTCAAATAAGTACAGAAAGTAATGTGCAAGTATGATGTTTCACTCAAAATAAACTATTTGAAGAAAATAAGTTATGGATCTGTAATACGAACAGTATATCATATCATAACAATATTATCATATTTTACTAATTTCACTAACTTTTGTACATTGAAACTCATCACTAATTGTAATTATGTATTAATAATCTGAGTGAAAGAGATAAAGTAGATGTTATGTGATATGGGGCTTTATCTAGATCTTAGTACTATACCATTATATGCATTGACGGGTAGGCTATAGTGTATCATTAATAGTATGTATTGCGTAATGCGTTACGACATATTGGAATAAATAATAACAACTTGTATGCTCTGAATAATATCTGGGAGGAGAATAAAGCAACGTCAGCAGTTCTTTCATGTGTAAAGTTAACTTGACTTCCGTTGAACAATTTTTCTCCAAGGACTGTACATACTGTATATTAAGAGCTACAAATATGTTATTTAGAAAACATGTTCGTGCCTGGGATTAGTTAAACCAAGTATTAATTAGTAGCAGTAGTAGAAGCAGTATCATAACTAGGGCAGAGGGGTTTTATTTCACTACGGCTAAATGGCGGGCATTAACCTGGAAACCTGGAATTAATTCCAGATTTGTTTTATTTCTAGAAAGATATCGTTACATTCTATTGTTTTTGATATATTTATGCCCAGATTACCATGTTTGATAATATTTCAGACAAAAGCGGACGACGTGGCAAACCCATTTCGCTGAAATTATATTCAGATTGCAATCAAGTTTTATCATGAATTGGTTTACACTATTAATTTGTTGAGATTTTACAGAATACTGGTGACACAATTGCGAACAGAGTCGGGACATTCAAGTTTCTATCACTTTTTGCTAGCTTGGCTATTCAACCTCTGGAGTTCGTTCACAGAAGCGACGAACAAACATTGATGTTCCATTTTGTTTCTAACAAAACGTATCCGTTGCCCCAGATTCAAAGACAATACTGATAAAGTTTGAACAAGGTTCCGTTTATTTTGCACATGATTTGTCTGTTGTAGTGTTTTAATGGGTGGCAGACCATGGGGGAGGAGAATTTTGTTCGCAAAGCTGAGCTATCTTCATTTGCTCAAAACAAAATTAATGAGAATTTGTTTCAAAACTACTCTAGCTGTAGGTGCGCATTTAACTTATTTTTATTAACAGGGAAGGATACCTCTACGTCAAAAACCGCACAAAATTTTCATTTTTAAATTATATCACAAGAATGGGCTTCGAAATCGAAAATCTGAATCAACAGCGCACTGTGGTTTAGTAAACCCTACACATTGAATGCGCTAAGTCGTGACTTAAATTATAATCAGTATGTTTTTTTATAAATAATCAATTTAATTACTAATTATCGAATTATAATCAAAATACTACGCTTATGGTTATAATATTTTATTCAATCTGTAGGGCTTACCAAAGCAAAGTTCGGTGCTGATTTAGATTTTGGATTTCTTGTTGCAATCTTGAGATATAATTTTAAAATGAAAATTTTCTGCGGTTTGTTACGTAGAGACTACCCTTTGCCCTTAAAATCTACCTGCTACTGGGGATGTCTATCCACTGTCCGCGAGGGCTGAAGGTGTCGAGGTTTGATAGATACAAAGTCCGTCAAACTCCTATCGAACTCGGAGCTTTGGTAGATAAGAAATCGCACCGCAACTTTGTCGCATTGTTTGTTGTTATGAAAAATCACACGCTGTATAAACTGAGATTCGGGAAATCAAAAAACGAATTTATTGAAACAAATTATGGTCATAAGCTTTCATCCTATCACTATATGTAATGTAACATCAAGTGGTGCGTTAGTGTTGAAGTATATTTAGTGATTAAAGAGGATGGCATCATAACAGTGACTTGACTAAGTCCATGTAACTATATTAAAAACTGGACCTAACCAGACCTTCGCTAGAAAGGATGTGAATTGTGTACAAGATTTTGATCTATGCCACGCACCTCAAATCATCACTTTCATTTGCACTACATCAAGCATACCTCATGTAATCTAGGTACAATTTAATAATAGCCATTATTTCTCTTATTCAGTTAGTAATAATATGTATGTAATAGTTATATGTATTATGGCATATGTGTTGTAATTATGTTTTACGGTAGGCATAATTGTAATGTTAGTGTTAGTGTTTATACATCGTAGCTATATTCTAGTATTATTTAGAGATAGGTTGACCTAATATTATTAATGGTTGTAAGACACAATGTGAATGGATCTCAGGTCCGCTTCTTACATCCAATTTATAACTAGACTGCTGCACACATAAAATGTAACTGTTTATGTTATGAATAAATAAATAATAATAAATAATAATAATAATAATAATAAGAAGAAGAAGTATTTTACCCGACAAATATGCCGTGAAATGTATTTTCACTAGTTGTAGTGAAATGGGGTGTGATACTATACGGCCAGAATATGCACAGCAGTCAACAGCTGTAAAGTTAAGTACATGATTTGTTGCTATTGAAATGTTTTTATAAGATGCTATTTTCTATAGAAAAAACAAACAAACTCCACAGAAACCATAACAAAATTCTATATACTTAACTCGACAATGCATCTGGCGCTAGACCACAGCTAGGCCACACAAGAATATACAGACCGTGTATCCACCTCTGGTTGCCATTATTCGAAATAAATAATACATTTTTTTTCTGTTATAATATTATACGTAGTATATTTTTGATGTTGTTTTGTGTTTGAATGTTTGGTGCAGACATACAAAGTATCACAGAATTTTCGGTATTAATTTCGCAATACACGCCTTTGTATTAATTGTCCGTATATTTTTTGGGCAAAAGTCACGTCAGCCGTACCGCAATAACATACTACACAAGTTTTTAGCAAACAATAAATCAACGGACGTCGTATGAAATACAAACTGTAGGTCCGCATATCTCCCGGGTAAAAATGTTAAACATTTTATGGAGAGAAAGTGTGAAGTGCAAAACAGTGAGAATAATGTCCACGTGACAAACATGATAAACCAAAGACAATGTTGTACTAGTGAATCGAGCAATGCCTATTTCTATGCTAAGCCATGTGTCAAATATCACAGTTTTAAAACTTCTAGATGATTTACAGGAAAACTTTAATTCCTCTTAGTTCAAAATTTTTCGCACTTTCCTACACGTGCTCAAAATTATTGCTTTTTGCATCTCGATGTATATGTTCGGTTGGAGACCAATAATAGTTTAATACTGTCATGGAGTTTACGCAGAACAATTACAACAGTTACAGCTTTCCATATTATTATTATTATTATTATTATTATTATTATTATTATTATTATTATTATTATTATTATTATTATTATTATTATTATTATTATTATTATTATTATTATTATTATTATTATTATTATTATTATTATTATTATTATTATTATTATTATTATTATTATTATTATTATTATTATTATTATTATTATTATTATTATTATTATTATTAAAAGGTAATGGAAAGATATGTGGCTGATTGTTTAAATAACTATTTGACTAAATTTTCTATCATAAACAAAAATCAATTCGGCTTTCAAAAGGGGAAAAGTACATCTGATCTTTTACTGAAATTTTCTGATCTTATTAATTCTAAGTTAAATGAAAATTTTCATGTAGTATGTATGTTTGTGGACTTCACTAAAGCATTTGATACTCTAAATCACAAGAAATTATTGCAAGCATTGGACAATATTGGTGTGAGAGGTCCAATTCTACGGTGGTTTGAGAGTTATTTAGATAATAGAAAGATAATTGTAAAAATTGGGGAGGATTATAGCACGGCTAAATTGATCAAATCAGGGGTGCCACAAGGATCTATCTTGGGACCATTGTTATACTTAGTGTATGTAAATGAGATGGCGCGAATTTTTAAGAAGTGTTTTGCATTTTTTTTCGCTGATGATTCTGCACTTATTGCGATTCACAAGAATATTCATACGGCGGAAAAGTATTTGCAAGAAGACTATATAAACTTGCTGAGGTGGACTCATGATGATGGCTTGATTGTAAATGCTATAAAAACTAAAATTGTACATATATCTACTCCTCTGAATACCAATCATAACTCGATAGTTAAAGTTATATCACACTCAGTCCAGTGCTTGCATAATACTTCTAACCAAAATGCCACGGACATAACTTGCAGTTGCGATCAAGAAATTGAGTCGGTGTACAGCCATGAGTACTTGGGTATTGTGATCGATAAATGCTTTTCTTGGGATAAACAGATTGCTAGGGTATGCAACCGGATTAGACCGTGTGCTGTGCAACTTTATCGTTTGAAGGATATTCTTCCATACAGTTTACTTCGCACAGTGTACATCGCCTTGGTGGAGTCTTTAATCCCGTACGCGGTGTTAGCCTGGGGAAATGCTTCTCATATGTATCTTAAACAAATTATTAGCTTACAGATCAGGATGATTAAACACATACTCCCAAATCACATAACTGACCATTGTTCCTCAAATCAGCTTTTTAAATTATTAGACTTGCTTCCTGTAAATTTTTTGTACATCTATAAGTTAATTATCAAATTCTATTTCACTAACGAATTCAAAATTGAAATTGACCATAGCATTTGTACAAGAGCAAAAGCCTCCAAAGTGTACAGAGTTCCCAATTTTGTAAATAAATATGGTGAAAGATCATTGCATGTAAAAGTGCCTCAATGTTTTAATATGTTGCCAATGGAATTGAAAGATTTGGATAGAATGAATCAAGTAAAAATATCAGTAAAAGAGTTTCTTTTGTTACATTCGCTTTAATTTATTATATTTTCATTATAAGTATCGTCGGTGTTTTTGTCCTTGCCATGTATAGGCCTTCGTTAATTGCAGTGTGTAGTAATATGTAGGTGTTAAAGATAAGTTAGTGATTGTTTGTTTGTTTTGAATTGTAAGGTATTCTGTATATTGTATTTGCATTACGCAGCATGTTCATCTTTGTCCGTAACTTAGTCCATATTATTATTTTCATTGGTATATAACCCACAGACAAGCTATGTACTTAGCTTTGTGGGATATCGAATGTTTATTTAATGATTGTATTGTACAGAACATGGTTATCAATAAAAAAAAAAAAAAAAAAAAAATTATTATTATTTTATAATATTATATTATATTTTAATCTCCGTCATAGAAATAGATATTTAGTGCCCTCCTATATAAACAAGTACGGAATGAGAACTTTACTATTTATAATCCCTTACAAATTCAACAAGTTGCCATCAAATTTATGTGATTTAAATAGCCTTAGTTTAGTTAAGTTTGCATTAAAAGAGTGAATTTTGTTAAATTTAACGTTAGAGTAATTGGGTATTTGTATTGCGTGTTCGAACTAATTTATTCTGTGTTTTTATTTATATTGTACCCATCTCATATTTTTTCTCTTAATATATGTTTGTTTTTCAGTTTTTGTCGTTCAGTTGTTTTTTTGTATATTATTTGACTTTTTGGTTATCTGCCATTACGGTTTAATTATTTGAGTGTACTTTTCTTGTTTATGCCACAGATAAGCCCTTTCAAGGGCTTTGTGGATTTTATAAAGGTGTAAAAATGTTGTGTGCTTTTGTTTAAATGATAACTGTTATTATTATTATTATTATTATTATTATTATTATTATTATTATTATTATTATTATTATTATT
>OX246737.1:60666973-60680574 GCA_945910005.1 Isoperla grammatica
TAAGGTTATTGTTATGTATCACCAACCATTACACCGAAATAGATTACCGTTGAAAGTTTAGTACTAGCCATCCATGTTCAGGAATTCCTGTTAATGAAATTGTACTCTTGTTATTTATAAAATAAAGCATTTATAATTAAACAAATACAAAAAACTGATCAGTATACACAAAGCAGAGAATCAAGTTTGTTCGCCCGACGTACTCTAACTTACTCCCTGCTCTACTTCGATCAGACCCGAGCAACCGCGAGTAGGCTTCTGAAACGTCAGAGCAACTCCGAGCACTGATGACGGACGAACACGTTTCCAGTGCCGAGAGTAAACAAACTAACTAGGCATATAATAATAATAACTTATGGTAATTAACAACTTTCTTATCAACTGTCCTGTACAGGAAACATCCATCAACACTTTCTTCCATGTTTACACAGAACACTTCATCGGCCATTTTCGCGCGCGAGTAACTTACTCTAGCTTGATCTGGCTTCAAAACGAGAGTATACTTCGCGCCAAGTTAGTAGAGCGATTTCTCGAGCCCTATTGTACAAGCATTATAGCCTACGCATCTTTAAACTCGACATTAAGGTGGAAAAAAGGCTGCAATTCCAACCGCAGGTGGAATATTGCACTACCCGTCTGGACAGAGAAAAAAATCGACCTCAACTGGTCAACGGGTTTGCACACAGGTATGGCAAATGGCCAAATATTTTCATCGCAGGTAGTAACATTACCAGCACGTTCTTCGAAGCACTGAAGCGCACTGGAGGGTGTCATTGGTAATGGGAGGTTTTATTATTCATTGGCAGGTACAAGTTGTCGCATAACAGTTCAACCAAATACAAAGAAATAGCCGGCGCTCTTCTAACTTGGCGCGAAGTATAAGAATATCTTAAAGGTCTATTTTCACATACAAGTAAGTATTTTTTGTTTTCAAATAGACATTACAAAAATAAGAAAACCGCAGCTTATGGCAACTTTGGACGAGGCCTACTCCCCCTACAATGATTTGTTTTGACGCGCGCCTCAGGGCATGTGACGTTGTTGGATGCGGGCTGAGCGGTTGGGCGAGGCGCGACTCGGGTAGGAACACCCGTTGCGTGGTGCAGTAAGGGGTTGACACTTGACAGTCTGTATGGATGGTTGTTTCTCAGATTTGCTTCAAGAGATGTCTAATGAATAGTTTTTATTAATAACTAATGTGAGTGCTAATATCCAGCAGTTTATTAAGAGAGTGCACGGACAAGTCGATCGTGTAGAGTAGGTCTTTAGGTTCTAGTTGATTATTTGTAGTTGTAGTTTCATTATGCTTGTCGTGGAGGCATTAAGCATAACGGACATTGTAAGAGTCAAAACTGTTATGTTATTATTGTAAATGGCCATATAGACTATAGGGTACGTATCGTACCAGGACCAGCTATATTAATAAGTAATCATGGTATTAAATTGTTGTGCGTACGGATGCAATAACAGTAAGTCCGATCGACATGTCGTTTCACCGTTTTCCAAACAGGGACAAATCTCCAGTGCCTTTGGGTTTTAGCCAGTGCGACATAAAAACTGGCTATCAAAAATTAATAGTAAGAACTCTGTAGGCCTACCAAGCAAATACACTCGTGTATGTTCCGAACATTTTATTAAAGACGACTATGAAACTACCAATAGTTTGAAAATGGAAAATGAATCTAATGAAAAAAAAAATCGAAACGTGTGTTTAAAAAATGAGCAGTTCCGTCTGTCAAATTGAGAGGCAGCATTGATACCCCTTTAAAAACAGAGCGAAGTACATGTTACCTTGCCGCTCGAAACAAGCATCGTCCGTTATTGAAAACATTTAAACCCAAAGTGTCCAAACTCCAAAGTACATCTCCACATCACGCTGTACTACTCTACGATTAATGTTTGTGTAATGACGACTCACTAAATCACGAAACATTTCAGAATAAACCTAAAGAGATAGAAATAAAATTTGAGCTTGATATTGAAATAATAACTAATAAGAGCTAACCAGTTTGCGGAGGGGGTGACGGGTTCAAGTTCGGAAAGTAAAACCGATGAAATGAACAACCACGACGTATCGTTTGAAACAGAAGATTTTGACGAATGTGAATCTGTCAATGATAGTGAGAGTGATCACATCGATGACGATCAATTCAATACGATGACAATACAAGTTCCTCCAAGCCAAGCATACACCCTTCAACTGTCCGATAGCGGTCAGGGCGGTGGGGCGCGCCATGGATGGCTAGTAACAGAAGATTTTGATTTTTTCTTCGCTACTGAGCGAAGATGAGTGAGCGCGGCACAGCCTGCATCCAACTACGTCACGCGTGTGACGTCACCCAATGAACATTCTTGATGAAAATTGCTCATAACTTGTTTAAATACGGACCGATTTCTTTCATTTTTGTTCCTAAATTCTTTAAATAATTCAAGGTCTGACATAGTTGAACTACAACGCTAGATGACAATATGCCTTTAAGGGGGGACAACACTGAAAATCCTAACTTCTGCTCTATGGCAACAATTAAACTGAAACTTGTTGAACACACCAAACACTTACTTAAAGTTATAAAAAAAAATTTTTTTTTAAATATTTACATTTCTATTGTTATTGACATTGTTGTTGTTATTACAACAATGCACACCGGGAAAACGATTACATGAGAACCAATTGAGATAATCAACTTTTGTAAAGTGTTATTTGAAGTTATGCAGACAAGCAATGAAATGATGCATCACCACTTTGAACCTGTGTTTTTTATGATGGCTATACATTTTTTACTTTGAACATTTTTATAAAAAAATAAAAATAAAAATGTTTTTATGAAAAAAAAATATTTTTTATACAGATACGAACTTGGCCATGCATCATTTCATCTTAATGGCATTGAAGAACATACACACAAAATATTTTGAGATTTAGGTGACCAGTTAAGAAGATATGAATTTCTCCATACTGTATTGTGTAGGAAAAATACTTCCTGCAAAATCACAACAAAACCTGTCTTTGCTCGCATTTTAGGGCAAACACGGAGCGCATACATCCACAAGAATAACGATATGAGTATTTTATATGAAATATATACTTAACTTTGTGTTTTGAATCGATTGTTAATAGTTTAAACAATTAAATAAAAAAAATTGTAGATTGACATTTTTTTTTCTTAAATAATGAGATTTTCAGTGTTGTCCCCCCTTAATCTAAATCACTTTACTCTGGTCGGGTGAACACAACTCGAGTAGGAATGTGGCACGAACGAACGCATTTCCGTGATCTAGAGCAACCAGATCAAGTAGAGTACGTCGGGCGAACAAACCTATAATCACATATGCGTTTACGTACGTCAAACGAAGGTAGTAAATAATAACAATGTTTGTATATACATCCCTGCTGTATGGACAGCTTTATCTGATATCTCAGGTGACTAATGGTGTCTGAGACTGTTGCTGTGCAAAGTAATGTGGAACACGTCAACAATGCGGTCACCATATTCGCACTGAAATGAGAAATCAGCGCTGCACTTCTAGCGATTAATATTAGCTCCGAGTAGAAGACTAGAACTCCAAGTTCCAGTACCAGTGGAAGGTGCAATCTGTTCTCGGTGTGTTCAGGAACACCAGTGGAAAACGCCACAACTGTCTACAGGCCTAGATGTATATGAAACCCAAGACTATACCTTACATATGCTATCGTCACAGGCGAGGCACTCGTAGCCAACCAGCGAACCGCCCGAGACAAGCGCGCGCAGATAACGATCGCTGATTGGCTACGAGTACCTCGCCTGTGACGGAAGCATGTGTAAGGTTGTCTTGGGTTTCCTATATATTACACAAAAATGAAAAATGAACTTTATAAAAGTTCAAGTTCACTTTAAAAAATTGTGCAGTTCAAGTTCAAGTTCACTCCAAAAAATAAACTTGCTTTTTAAAAGTTCATTTTCGTTTTTTTTTTATATTTTGTAAAATATGAAATTCTCCATGCATGTTAACACCAACGTTTAATTTAAAACGTAATATATACTAATGTATTCAATGTTTCAGTTTGTGAAATGGTAATGCAATATAGACTGTATACGATAATAGCTAATAGTTTACTGTTCTGTTAGGATAACCTGTTGGTATCTATCTATCCTAACACTCAATATATAGTGGGAGTTTTAACGACCTTCACATGCATAGTCTCATAATCTCATTGGTGCTCAGTAATTTCCCCGGTCTTCTATGAACCAATCACAAATTTTGTAAACAATTTTGGTACTGTGTATTTTTGTACTGCCGAATTCCGAGTTTCGCTGGTAATGTGTACTGCGCAATTGAAATATGTGAACTTTTCAACCGTTCAAAAGTTCGCGAAAATAATGAGCGTTTTAAAGTAAAAGTTCATACTTACCAAAAATGAACGCGTTCGTTCATAAGTTCGTCATAATTCGAACGCGCTCACGTGAGCGCGTTCATTTTAAAAGTTCATTCCCCAAGTTTGTATATGTGTGATGTGTTCTCATATCACAGTATACTAATCCATACAGTAGCGAAACTCGAGCAATGTTCTTGCTGCAAACACAGGCGCGCGCAGGTAAGTATGTATGTCAACCCACAGACCGCTACGCCACGGTAGTGTCGCCGTGCGCAACTTGTTCAATGGAGCATCCATGGGAGTTCACTATACTGTTAACTGTATGGGTATTGCATGCAAAAATAGAGGCACATGACTATCAATTTATTACTAAACCTTTAATATAGTGCACCTAACACCTAGGCTTGCATTATTATAGGTAAGTGGTCTAGGAAAGTTTAGTGTTATTATCTTACGAGTCAACAATGTATTTGTAAACATAAAACTATGTATGCAACCTACATTAATAGAAATAAAGCAAGCAATATTTGTGTAGTGTGGAAGGAATTTCCAAAGTTTGTTTGTAGGAATTAACCCATAATTCACCTTTATGAGTAAGAAAACCTAACACAAATCAGGATTGCCAGTGACCGGAACCGAACCAAACTGGCGATCTCCCGAATTAGTCCCCCTTGTTATGGCTGAAGCTAGAAGCTTATAGATAGAAGCGTATCGCTATCGGTGGCGATCAGTTGGGTTTAAGTACCCGTTCAGTATCGTGTAAAGCTGACGATAATATTTTAGTGACATTCAAACTCCAGAAAGTCAAGGTATATTGAGGTGTTCTGGGTTGCTATTCCGGTGTCAACACTCTAAAGGTTGCTGAAGAATATCATTCAATATGGGAGAAATGTTGAATTTGCATCAGTTTTGGACATGGCTGTACTCGGAAAACCCCAATTATCGGCCGTAAAAGCATTCGAACTTTTTTCCACGGGCCCTATTCTGTAATGTTTTATTTATTTTCATTTTTATTTTTTTCACGTTGTTTATTCTCGAAATGAATTCTGCCCGCATTCGGGGTTGTTTACTCAATTAAACATTACATTACTCATAACATAACATGATTCACAACAGAAAATTACAGAATAGGGCCCTAGGAGGGTCTGTTTCACTTTTAGATGGTGTGTGTCAACTAGCTGTATAGTGACAATAGACGTATCAATTTGAATGAGCCGCCCTATTAGCACCAATCTGAGATTTGGTGACATAAAAATGCGTTTTAATTCGAAATATTTGGAGTTGAAAAGCATTTAATCAGAGTGAAGGGTTGCATAATTTGTCAGATAATGCGTCTTTGCGTTGGAAGTCTCTGAATGCTGCACACATTAGGCCTATCATAGTGCGTGTGGGGGGGGGGGGGGGGCGTTGTATCCAGTCAAGAACTGGACATTACTTAGCTAATTCAAGCATGGTGTCGAAAATTACTACGAAATAAGACTGGGTTACCTTCTATATCAAGAAGTGGAGGAAAGGGATGCACCTAATGAAAATACATTGTGATTGAGTGGGGTGGGTGTATTGTGTTGTGGTGGCTGGCTGGCTGGCTGGCTGGCTGGCTGAAACCAACAACCGCTCTTATTTGGTTGATATAGATTGTAGTCGGCTGCGTAGTCCTGTAATTAAACTACAGTCTCTTCGAGATACATGTTCCAAGCAAGCAAGTGCCCCTCAGGGAGTAATTCTTAAAATGAAGCATCATTTTAAGTTTTAACTGCATATACAATTTTTAATCTTATACTTCTACATTGCGGTTTGAAACTAGTTAGTCATTGGGGTTTTTAAAGGCAAACCATGAAGGATAGTAATTCTCATTACCATTTTTTAAAATAAACGGTAAACCTAACTTTCATACTCTGGACCTGCAACAATCATTAAGATAATATTTAAATTTAATAATAATAATAATAAAAAAAATAATACTAATAATAATAATAATAATAATAATAATAATAATAATAATAATAATAATAATAATACTAATAGTAATAATAATAATAATAATAATAATAATAATAATAATAATAATAATAATAATAATAATTATTATAATTATAATAATAATAATAACAATAATAATAATAGACCAAACAATAGTTTTTCGTAGGAATCTGCTCAGGGATTAGCAGTATTTGGAATAGTTGGGAAGGATTGTATTCGCTTTGTGACTGAGAAAAACCTCGAACAAATCTTCAGGCGGGATTGGCGGTAGCGGGTATCGAATCGACGGCCTTCCGAATAAGTGTGTCGTGCGATACCACTGAGCCATGGCCAGGGGACATGGCAAATGGACATTACACGTGCTTCATATCATTTACTGTGGGAAGTGATTTCCACTCAGGATTCTACAGTGACCGGTTGTCCCGCATTCTGGTGTCTGAAATCTCGTGGTTACTTCGGATACGGACAATCTTGCAAATCGGCCAACTAATCGTAAAATAGGGCCTACACACGCAAAGCTGTCACCGCCGTTCCCTAATGTTGTTTACGTGCGGATTACTGCTACGTTTTCATCTAGAGTTTGAACAAGTCTGCTTTTTCGGTGTGCTTCCCACATTCCAGAGCTATTTTCGCTTTTATAAGGTTATTATTGATGTCGGCTTACTTACCAGAATCTAATTGAGAATATATGGGTCTATATTGATTTGACGTAATGCCGATCAAAAAGTTAAAAATATTAATAACAATTTGTATGGAGTCAGTTAAAATAACATTCTTATGTTTCTATTTGTTAGATTTACGTTGTTTCTGAACTGTTTACATATAGGAACATTTGAAATTAATGTTGGTACGGTAAAGCAATGACCAATGCAATAAGGTACTTGCAGCTGACGTCAAATATTTGTACTGGTGGACGCCTGTTGACGGTGGACGCCAGTTACCAAAATTACGCTCAACTGAGTATTAATTATTAATAACCTGCATCTCTGACCTATGGACCTTAGTGAAAATAACGCCAAATAATGCAGACAACTTCGAATAAAACATCCCCAGGCAAGAATGCAGGCCCAGCGACAAACAACGGATATATGTTTTCCATTGAGAGTATTGGACAAAAAGTAAATAGCTGAACCTAACAGATACAATAACGCGCGTCTCATTAGTCGGGTGTACAATTCCTCCAGCCATTTTAAGCTTTCCGCTTGGTTCATTTGCAATGTTGGCTGTATATATTATATAACCTGGACAAATTAAAGTTGTATTGTTATACACAGGCATTGTCATTTTTCAAAAGAGTTGGCATTTGATTTTCATTCCAACAATGTGCATTGTCCTCGGGCTGCGATGCTTACAGGAATGACGGATGTATTTCACACGTTTCTTAATTAAGGGTAGGGATGTAGGTTGTTCATAATTCTGCTATATTTTACATCGTACCTCCCTATACCAGAGATGGGCAGTATCTAAATTACATTTAAAATACGTATTTGAAATAGACATATTTTTTATTTTTTTATTTACTTCAAATATTGTGTTGCAAAGTATTTGTATCTTGTATTTCAGAATACTTAGCTTTGCTGTATTTTTGTATTAAAAAATACAATATGCATGCGTTGCCAAAATAACAAGCCCCAAAAAGTAGACAATAAGTACAAATTTATTATTTTTAATATTTTTAAAATATTTTTTTACACATGGACGCACCTCCTCGAAACAAATCACCGTAAATCACCGTATCACCGTTAATCACCGTATATCACCGTATCACCGTAAAGTCAATTACATTGAAATTCATTTTATTAATTTACTTATTTAACCTGGAATTATGATTTCCATCAATACGTATTTTTAAATTCGAGTATTTTCAAAATACGTTATATTTTTGTATTTGAAATACAAAATTGCTAATGTATTTGTATCTTCTATTGGAAAATACTGTGTTCCAAAGTATTTTGTATTTTGCAATTTAAAATAGATTGTTTTTAGTATTTTGCCCATCTCTGCTCTCTATCTATCTCAGTACCTCTAGTTTACCTCTTTAACAAAGCAAGTGGTTATACTACATTGAATACGTTGTGCATAAACCAAGGCTAGAACAGGCATTTAATGTGCTTGGTTATTTTTAAGACATTGGAAAATTAATATCCCAATGTAACGTACAAAAATGTCACAATCATTAACTGGCATCAGGTTCATAATTTACCTCTTCTTAAAAATGAGAAAATATATTTCCACTGTTATAAACAGCTAATATAACCTAACTTTGGTTTTTAGACAAATAATTGCTAGAAATAAAATATTACACTAAAGTGAATAGAATCAGCTGTTGCTACGCTCAGTCAAGTGAATTCAGTTGACATATTCCCTAGATTGCTATGCTATACACAACCACAACCAAAATATCAGCTGTTGTTCCGCTCAGTCAAGTGAATTCAGTTGACATATTCCCTAGATTGCTAGGCTATACACAACCACAACCAAAATATCAGCTGTTGTTCCGCTCAGTCAAGTGAATTCAGTTGACATATTCCATAGATTGCTAGGCTATACACAACCACAACCAAAATATCAGCTGTTGCTCCGCTCAGTCAAGTGAATTCAGTTGACATATTCCCTAGATTGCTATGCTATGCACAACCACAACGAAAATATCAGCTGTTGTTCCGCTCAGTCAAGTGAATTCAGTTGACATATTCCCTAGATTGCTATGCTATACACAACCACAACCAAAATATCAGCTGTTGCTCCGCTCAGTCAAGTGAATTCAGTTGACATATTCCTTAGATTGCTGTGCTATACACAACCACAACCAAAATATCAGCTGTTGCTCCGCTCAGTCAAGTGAATTCAGTTGACATATTCCCTAGATTGCTATGCTATACACAACCACAACCAAAATATCAGCTGTTGTTCCGCTCAGTCAAGTGAATTCAGTTGACATATTCCCTAGATTGGTATGCTATACACAACCACAACCAAAATATCAGCTGTTGCTCCGCTTAGTCAAGTGAATTCAGTTGACATATTCCTTAGATTGCTATGCTATGCACAACCACAACCAAAATATCAGCTGTTGCTCCGCTCAGTCAAGTGAATTCAGTTGACATATTCCTTAGATTGCTATGCTATACACAACCACAACCAAAATATCAGCTGTTGTTCCGCTCAGTCAAGTGAATTCAGTTGACATATTCCCTAGATTGCTATGCTATACACAACCACAACCAAAATATCAGCTGTTGCTCCGCTCAGTCAAGTGAATTCAGTTGACATATTCCCTAGATTGGTATGCTATACACAACCACAACCAAAATATCAGCTGTTGCTCCGCTCAGTCAAGTGAATTCAGTTGACATATTCCCTAGATTGGTATGCTATACACAACCACAACCAAAATATCAGCTGTTGTTCCGCTCAGTCAAGTGAATTCAGTTGACATATTCCCTAGATTGGTATGCTATACACAACCACAACCAAAATATCAGCTGTTGCTCCGCTCAGTCAAGTGAATTCAGTTGACATATTCCCTAGATTGGTATGCTATACACAACCACAACCAAAATATCAGCTGTTGCTCCGCTCAGTCAAGTGAATTCAGTTGACATATTCCTTAAATTGCTATGCTATACACAACCACAACCAAAATATCAGCTGTTGTTCCGCTCAGTCAAGTGAATTCAGTTGACATATTCCCTAGATTGCTAGGCTTTACGCAACCACCACCAAAATATCAGCTGTTGTTCCGCTCAGTCAAGTGAATTCAGTTGACAGTTTTCTTAGATTGCTATGCTATACACAACCACAACCAAAATTTGGACAGCTTAAAATATGTGTAATCATAAAAATAAAGGGGATCAGCTTTTCAGTAGTTTAAAATTTGATCTAAACAAGCACAGTGATGTCTTTTAGTTCAGTTGAACAATATGTTACTTGCCCTACACTGCTTGTTCGCATCAGAGTAATTTTAACTGTGAAAAATGCTATAAACATTTAAGGAGCCAACATAAAAAGGAAAGAAAGCAATATACGCAAGGAGACGAATGGAATGGAGGCTTTATTCCCTTTTAACGAGCGCGCTTGACCGTTGGTTTATTATGAAATATCTTGCCTCTGTATTATTGAGCTGTTGGCGAAGGGGGGAGGAGGGGGGGGGGGGGGGTCAAACTACAGCCCACGAGCCCGATACGATACGCACAGGACAGCCATTTAAACAGCCAACCATGAATCCCAATATAACACATTTCCTTGTAACTTTCACTTCCATTCTTACAGATGGAGTAATATAATTAATAAAAAGATGCACAATAATATTTTGTACACTTGGAGACATATAAGTACATCAAGACAAAGCATGTCCACTCCAAGGATCCGTATTCATGGTCGTCCCTGCCCCTTGGGGCGCCGGTTGTTGCCAGGTAACAGTTGCATGCGTGTTATTTCCAATATTTATTTATTTCTTTATTTATTTCTTTATTTAATGTCTATCCTATTCAGTTATAAAAACTGATTTACAAAGGAGGACCTTAAATAAAACTAAGCTATGCAAACAATGAATAGTAATGAAATCATAAATAACAATAACAACAAAAACAAAACAAACTACTGAACTATATAAAATATAATCAAGAACAAGAAAAAACAATTGAGAAATGAAATAAAATCAAATGAAGTGGAAATTCAACATATTAAAAAATAAAAATAGAAGTATGCAAATAAGAAAGAACATGAAGAAACAAAAAAAATTGTTGGAAAAAACAAATATATGTATATTATATATAAAAGTGAAAAAGAAGAGATAAAAAAGAAGAAAGAAAAGAAAAAAGAAAAAAGAAAAAAGAAATTGAAAAAAGAAAAAAGAAAAAAAAAGAAAAAGAAAAAAGAACAAAAGAAAAAAGAAAAAAAAGAAAACAAACCCATAGCAACAAATGGCGCCTTAGGGGTAGGGGACGACTATGAATACGGACCATGTCTTCTACACTCACCAGTCTCCTGTCTCCTATACCCACCCCTAAAAATGAGTGCAGAAGCATTGTGTAGCCAATCCCTTGTTGGATTCACAATGGCAGAAGAGTTGTGGGAGTAAATATATTCTGTTACCACCTATACATTTGATCTACTTATGTCGCATACTGTACCACTGGACAAATCCAATAAAACAAATGAGGGACATGTCGAAACAGGTGTGTGCTATTTTTTTCTTTTATCTTTACTTTGTACTTTACAATATTCTCTTTTTGTGCACGTACAATGATACATTTGACTAATTTCAACATATACATACAAATGAGATAATTTATTTATAGCCTACTTATCTTATATTTCACAAATTGGAAGATAAGGATTTCTTCAGCCTGTAAGTGAAAATAATAAAAATAATACATGTTTTAAATGAAACTCATTCCGTATTTAGCGATTTGGTTGACTCTCACACAGTGGCGGCCCGACCATACAAATTTGGGGCCATGGCCCCGCGAGCGTTAAGGGGTGGGTGGGTGGGTGGGTGGGTACGTAGGTAGGTATAGTTGGTCGAAACCATAAATTAAAAAGGTAATTGTAAAACAAAATGAGTTGTAAAGAATATGATAATGCTTATCTACAAAATACTTATACAGAAACACTACTAATACAACAGCTCGCCTTAAAATAGAGTACAAAATCATCTTTCCTTAAAAGCCAAAACGATTTACAAACAAATCATTCTAATTGCGCGCTTAAAAGAAAATGGAGGAAATAGAGAAAACATATTCATTTTGTTACGCCGATAACTAAAGTTTCGATTTTATATGTGTGTATAAAACGTGAAATAACCACCTCTGGTGGCCGTGGCATCGCCCCACAACCCTCCTGACTTCGAATCTTCACCCCATCCCATTACGCCATTATGAATACTGTCTACTCTAGAATACCTAAATGCGTATACTGATAAAATCCAGTTATCTTATTTTAAATCCCATATTAATTGTCTACAATAAACAGGCGCGTAGGAAGGGGGGGGGGGAATGGGGGGAGATTTCCCCCCCCCCCCCCACTTTTTCCTGTGACCCACACGATTTAGCGTTTTAGGCACATCCTGACATACAATACCACACGAATACCCGGGTAAACATCCACCAACTAAATTTCATATTTCACCAGTGAATAATAATTGCAGAAACACAGAGTGCCCCACGCCCCGGAGAAAGCCAAGATCTTCGTCACCAGATACATTTCCTCTGCCTTTGTTTGCACTTTATAGCATTACAAAATAAAAGCGAATGGGTGCTTGAAGGTCAGTGGCGTAATTAGGGAAGGGGCGGGTTAAGGCCCTCAAAACGTATTTATTTAAGCCTAAAAATCGAGAAATAACTAATATAGCCAGGAAATTTTTCGCCTTTGGCGAAAATGCCTCCGGCGGCTGGAGCTCCGCCCCAGACCCCGCTAGTTATTCGCGCTTCGCGCTCACAATTCTTCCCCCCCCCTTGATTAATTAGAGTTCCTACTTCCTACGCGCCTGACAATAAATGGATACCTAGTCAATATTACATAACACGAATAAACTTAATCATTTAAAATTTAAATATAACCATGTATATTGGTGTAGTCAGTAATCTTATTTGGCGCTTGCTTTTACTGTCGGCTCACCAACGTTTCAATTATAATTATGTTTTTAGTAACACATTTGTGTTAATTAACAACACACATTATTTTATTAGAACAACTTTTCTTTTTATTTCATTCTAAACTAATAACGTGTTATGAACATTTTCCACCCCTCCCCCTCCCCACCCCTATTCAATTTCAAAGAATCAAGAATATGAAATTATTTAAGAGCCATGCATCAATGCATTACACTTACAATGGAAGAAAACCTGAAAAGCAAACAAGTTACACATTTCCAGACTGCCTCTACTCCTCTACAAACGCTTAAATCCACATTAAAAAAACTCTATACAAATTTTTCGTCTGCGGCGCTGTTGTGGGGGGCTTCCCCCCCACCCCCCCCCCCCCCCATTCATTCGCACCCGAAGTCGATTTCCACGCCGTCGGTGAACGGTGGTATATGCTACGAATTCGGCCCCGGGCATATCAAGGGGGTCGGGCCGCCACTGCTCTCACAAATAGTATTCCTACATTCCATTTTCAACTATGAAAATCAATAAGATATAGAACTTTGATCAGTTTCACAATATGTCATATCGGACAAATTTGGCTTAAGTTTATTTAAACTATGTGGGAAATTAATGTACATCTAAGAAAATAAGAACATATCTGCCTACTTGAGTGTGCG
>OX246737.1:60680774-60877203 GCA_945910005.1 Isoperla grammatica
GCCTATACATGGCAAGGACAAAAACACCGACGATACTAATAATGAAAATATAATAAATTAAAGCGAATGTAACAAAAGAAACTCTTTTATTGATATTTTTACTTGATTCATTCTATCCGAATCTTTCAATTCAATTGGCAACATATTAAAACATTGAGGCACTTTTACATGCAATGATCTTTCACCATATTTATTAACAAAATTGGGAACTCTGTACACTTTGGAGGCTTTGGCTCTTGTACAAATGCTATGGTCAATTTCAATTTTGAATTCGTTAGTGAAATAGAATTTGATAATTAACTTATAGATGTACAAAAAATTTACAGGAAGCAAGTCTAATAATTTAAAAAGCTGATTTGAGGAACAATGGTCAGTTATGTGATTTGGGAGTATGTGTTTAATCATCCTGATCTGTAAGCTAATAATTTGTTTAAGATACATATGAGAAGCATTTCCCCAGGCTAACACCGCGTACGAGATTAAAGACTCCACCAAGGCGATGTACACTGTGCGAAGTAAACTGTACGGAAGAATATCCTTCAAACGATAAAGTTGCACAGCACACGGTCTAATCCGGTTGCATACCCTAGCAATCTGTTTATCCCAAGAAAAGCATTTATCAATCACAATACCCAAGTACTCATGGCTGTACACCGACTCAATTTCTTGATCGCAACTGCAAGTTATGTCCGTGGCATTTTGGTTAAAAGTATTATGCAAGCACTGGACTGGGTGTGATATAACTTTAACTATCGAGTTATGATTGGTATTCAGAGGAGTAGATATAATGTACAATTTTAGTTTTTATAGCATTTACAATCAAGCCATCATCATGAGTCCACCTCAGCAAGTTTATATAGTCTTCTTGCAAATACTTTTCCGCAATGTGAATATGCTTGTGAATCGCAATAAGTGCAGAATCATCAGCGAAAAAAAATGCAAAACACTTCTTAAAAATTCGCGCCATCTCATTTACATACACTAAGTATAACAATGGTCCCAAGATAGATCCTTGTGGCACCCCTGATTTGATCAATTTAGCCGTGCTATAATCCTCCCCAATTTTTACAATTATCTTTCTATTATCTAAATAACTCTCAAACCACCGTAGAATTGGACCTCTCACACCAATATTGTCCAATGCTTGCAATAATTTCTTGTGATTTAGAGTATCAAATGCTTTAGTGAAGTCCACAAACATACATACTACATGCAAATTTTCATTTAACTTAGAATTAATAAGATCAGAAAATTTCAGTAAAAGATCAGATGTACTTTTCCCCTTTTGAAAGCCGAATTGATTTTTGTTTATGATAGAAAATTTAGTCAAATAGTTATTTAAACAATCAGCCACATATCTTTCCATTACCTTATCGACTACAGACAATAAGGCAATTGGACGATAGTTGGAATACTCGTAGTGGCTTCCTTTTTTATAAACCGGCCTCACTATAGCAATTTTGAACATTTCTGGCACGACACCTTCATTAATCGATAAATTTATCAGCAAAGCTAGTGATGGACTGATCTGATCCTTAATATTTTGCAAGTCTTTAACCCTTATTCCGTCAAACCCAGCTTGCTTACCACTATTCATTTCTTCGATAATTTTTCCCACTGTTTCCGCATCAATAGGGGGTATGTATACTGATTGCCTCTGAACGTTAATTAAACTGCTTTCTCCTTGAACCGTTTCCCTACAAATCACATCACAGTTATGAACAATACGCTCAACCTCTTCCACAAAAACGTTTGCAAATGAGTTTGCTATAGTAACTGATGACTCTCTTTTACCCAGATACTTTTTAATAACCTCATCAACTGACTCATTTTTTTTCTTGCCTATTACAGTATTTATAGCTTGCCACGTTTCTTTAATATTTCCCCTATTACTTTCCAAAAGTGCACGGTAATAGTTTTGTTTTGCTAGTTTGATCTTTTTGTTTACTTTATTTCGGAGGTTATTGTATTCTGACCTATACACACCTTTCGTAAGATTTAAACATTTACATTTTTTCCATTGTTGAAAAAAACAGTCTCTTTTTGCTATCATTTCTAATAACTCCAACGTCATCCAAGATTGATTACTCCTTTTCTTATTACTTTTCTCTTTGACGAACACTGCCCGTTTATCCAATAGTTCGGGCGACACCCACGACTTAATACCTCTATTCGTAGCACTTCTTTCTTTAACAAACGAACTTTTTGCATATGCAATCTTGAAATTAAAATAAATCGCCTGATACAAATTCTCACAGCTATTGGCAATTAACAAACTATCCCAATCAACACGCTTTAAAGCGTGAAGCAGGTTAGCTTCATTTATACACTTTCCATATATTATACTTTCCGATTTTCTTTTAATACTATCTAATCCCAATGAAATCATTATCATATAGTAATTGGTCGGACAACTTAGATGTATAAATGGCTGGCTTGATACGGATGTCAACTGCCCGCACGTAAACATGATCGATACATGAACTTCTAAGCGCGCCCTCTACTACCTCCTCTCGCGTAGCCTTGGAAATAGATCTCATAAAACCATTCACAGCCAGACTGGTTTCATAATGCTGCGCAAATGAATCACATTCATTTAAAATATCAATGTTTACATCACCAATCATTATTGCCGTATTAACTTTGGTATTTTGCCAATAACTCTCGATCTCCTCTATAAACACATTCTTGTTGTTGTTATTAGGAGGCATGTACACGCACAACAGAGACACAGTGTTATTGCCTACCGTTAAATTACCTGCTAGTCCTTCAAAATGATTAAACAAAACATAATTTCTTTCAAATAAGACAGAGTTCTCAATGTACAAAATTAACCCACCACCTCTTCTACCTTTTCTTAACTGATGGAATGTTACATAACCTTCTAATTCATACAGATCACTTACACTATGCACATTTACCTCACTTAAAACAAGCACGTGAAATTTTCCTAATTGTTTCCCATATAATAATAATATAATAATAATAATAATAATAATAATAATAATAATAATAATAATAATAATAATAATAATAATAATAATAATAATAATAATAATAATAATAATAATAATAATAATAATAATAATAATAATAATAATAATAATAATAGATAAATGTAGAAAATGTAATTTGAACGGCGAAACAATTGAACATATCGTATCTGGGTGCAAAATGCTTTGTCAAACAGATTATCTGCATAGGCATAACCAAGTTGCAAACATTGTACATCAAAAATTAGCCATGAAGTATAAACTTATAAACACAACCACTGCGTATTACAAATACAAGCCTGAAAAGGTATTAGATAGTAAAGACTACAAATTATATTACGACCGGGCAGTTATTACAGACCAAACCATACATCACAATAGACCGGATATTATATTTATTGACAAGAAGAAACAAGAAACGATTTTAATTGATGTTGCCGTCCCTTTATGCCACAATGTAGAGACAACTTGGCGGGAAAAGATAAACAGATATGAGGAATTATCTATTGAAATAAAAAGGTTGTGGAAGCAGAATAATGTAACTGTTATACCGTTAATTATATCAGCAAATGGCATTGTTCCACGTAAACTCCATGACAGTATTAAACTAATTGGTCTCCAACCGAACATATACATCGAGATGCAAAAAGCAATTATTTTGAACACGTGTAGGATAGTGCGAAAATTTTTGAACTAAGAAGAATGAAGACTTCAAGAAGTTCTCCATCCCGATGGTGGTTTTCGTGGTTTCCACCGTACAAAGAGCGAATGCTGGGATGAGTACAAATCGGCCACGACCGTACATAGCATCCACAGTTCGGTTTGGAAAAAATAATGTGGACAATGATATATTAAGTAGTATAGCCAAATGTGGGCATTTGAGAAGCAGAAGAAGAAGAAGAAGAAGAAGAAGAAGAAGATATTCTAAGTAGATTTTAATAAGGTAAACACATGGAAATACTTGACATTTGTGTCCGTACAACATGTTTATGCCGGTTTTGACCGAGTTTGTATGTATTGCAACAATAAAATAATAATAATAATAATAATAATAATAATAATAATAATAATTTTTTTTTTTTTTTTTTTTATTTACAATATACATTTGTCCCATTACATAATTAGTTGCATAATATTATCCGGACATCCACAAGTTGCACAAGAAACTTATCTGTGGATTTAATCTAACTTAAAAAAACGCAGTCTAACACTTCTGAACTAAACAAACTAAAGTATGGTATGTTCCACATATTCGAAACAAAATAGTAATGGAACTGAAAAAAAAAAAAAAAATAAAAAAAATAAATGCATTACAAAAAATAAAAAAACATGACACTACGCAATATAGTAAAAATGTCACTCTTGATTAATTGAACAAGTAAATTAAAAATAACTACAATATTATATTATGAATCAAATACATTTTTAATTTACTTTTCAATTCCACGAACGTGTCTACTATTTTAATCTCCATTGGAATTTTATTAAAATAAAAAGGTAAACAATAACTTAATGATCTATTTCCATATTTGTTATTAACTAGTGGTAACCTATACATACCAGCACTTATTGCCCGAGTTGAAGTATCATGAACAATAGGAATTTTGTATTGTTGTTCGAAAAAGTATTTTAATATTAGCTTGTATATAAAAATTTCTCTTACTGGCAAGACATCAAATAATAAATATAAATCATGTACACTAATACTACTTTCTGCTTTCCCTCTTGTGCTCATCATCTTTAATATATTGTTTTGTATGGAAATTAAGTTTTTAAGTTGCGAGTGGGAGGCCTCTCCCCAAGCTAATATCCCGTACGAAATGACGGATTCCGCGAGAGCGACATACACCATTTTTTAATGTTTAAATGGTAAAAAGTCTCTTAGAGCATAAAGCTGATGAGCACAAGATCTTAGGCGCTTACATATTTTTGAAATTTGCATATCCGAGCAAAATTTTTGATCTATTTCTAAACCTAGATATGGATGACTGTAAACTGAAGCGATGGTAGTGTGACATGAACATTGTGTGTGTTAATTCCATACTGTGATTGCCGGCGTTTCGATGTAGACATTCGAAATTATGGGCGTGAACAGTTATTGTGGCATTCCGATCAGAGTTAAGTGGTAGACAAATATGAACGATTCTAGTTTTTTCTGTATTTATAATCAGTCTCACATCGTGATTCCATTTTAACATATTTAGAAAATCGCTTTGCAAATTCGCTTCTGCTACTTTCAGATTCTTGTGTATTGCTATTAATGCTGTATCGTCCGCATAGAAGAAAGAAAGGCACTTGACAATATATTTTACCATGACATTCACGTATACTAAGTAAAGCTGGGGTCCTAAAATTGACCCCTGTGGTACACCACTGTTACTTGTTTTAGCTTTACTATAAACTTCCCCTATTTTTACTATTAGTTTCCTGTTAAACAAATAATTTTCAAACCACGCTAATACTTTACCCCTCACACCTATTCTGTCCAACGAATCTAGAAGTATTCTGTGGTCAAGAGTGTCGAAAGCCTTCTTAAAATCAACAAACATACATATATGAAAGTTGTCATTTAACTTAGAGTTAACTAAGTCAGAGAATTTTTCTAACAAGTCTACTGTGCTTTTTCCTTTTTGAAATCCATATTGCTCTCTGTTAATGATATTAAATTTAGTCATATAATTTATTAAACAGTCAGCCACATAACGTTCTAATATTTTTTCAATACTTGATAGAATGGCAATAGGTCTGTAATTTTTATAATCTAAATGATCGCCTTTTTTATAGATAGGTCTAATGATTGACACTTTTAGTGTATCAGGAACCACTCCCTCCTTTAAAGACAGATTTATAAATAATGCAATTACTGGACTTATTTCATGTACAATATTTTGCAGGTCTCTCATTCTAATACCATCAATGCCAGCCTGTTTATCGCTATTCATACTGTTTATTATCTCAGTGACTTTATTTACGCTAATAGGAGGAATATACATTGACTGTAGCTGCCGTTCACCACCGCCTATCGTATCGTTGACCACACATCGGATGTCACAACGGTGAATTATATTTTCAATATCTTCAACAAATGTACTTGCAAAGTTGTCAACTACATTATGAATTGTGTCACCTTTGCCGAGATATTTATGTATTACTTCCTCTACTGTGTTCTGCTTTTTCCTACCAACCAGATTATTAATATTTTGCCACGTATCCTTTATACTATATCTATTTCTTTCTATTACATGTTGATAGTATTGTCGTTTCCTTTCTACTATCTAATATTAATAATAATAATAATAATAATAATAATAATAATAATAATAATAATAATAATAATAATAAAAATAAAAATAAAAATAAAAATAATAATAAAGTAATAAAGTAATAATAAATAATAATAATATTAATTATAATAAAATAAATTAAAATTACCGTATTTTAATTGCTAACTTGTTTTCACCTTGACAACCAGGCTTCCCATTGGCTGTTCCCATGGTAAAAACAAGTTCAATTCAATTGAATTGTTTTTATCAGTTACCACATATTACAAATCAATATAAATAACAATACATTTGTTTTTACGTTGATCAATACCTATTGACAGAAGTTAGTCTTGTGAGTCAGTAGGTATAATATCTGGTGTGCGGAGTACTGAATAATGTAATATATTGAACTAAGTACTAACTTAAAACTAGACCGTAACCATGCGTTTAATTTACAATTATAAATAGTAATAACTAGTAAGATACTGGGGTATGAAGAGACGATATTGAGGTCTATGCTTAGTTCCTTAATATTTTAATTGATGCACTTTCAGTTATTATTGTTTTCAATTTTACATTTCAATATTATTATTAATAATACCAAAATTAACATGAATACTAAGTTGCATATATTCGTTACTGGCTATTGTTTCAGAGACTACTCCAAGTGGTGCCTATACCTGCTACTTGATTTTTTAAAGAGTAGCCTAGTAGCATATGTATGTTTTAATGTATAGTTGTGTAGTGGTTAATTTTAATTTTTGTTTTATAGGAATTTAGATGAAGGGTTTGTGAGCTGTTAAGTTGTCGTTATGTATATTTTTGCATTAAGGTTGTAATATAATTATCTCTTCAACTTCTTGTTCTGATTTGTCTGTCAATCAGAGAGTCACCATTTTTGTAAAAGTTGTCTTGGATCTTGTTTCTGTAATTGTCGAGGGAAGCAGATTAAACATTTTAGGTCCTAAATAGAGAAAGTGTTTTTGTGCAATTCCTTTTGTAACTCGTGGTGTAAGTAGCTTGTTTCTTGATCTGTTGCCGTTAATTTTGTGTGAGGGATTGTTGGATACATCAGGTTATTCTTATAAACGTTAGTGAGAGTAATCTTAATATATAATTTCCTAATTGACAATACCTTTGATTCAATGAATACCTGCTCTGACGGATATAAAAAATGCTTGTGGAGTATGATTTTTACTATATTTTTTTGAGTAGTGTTAAGTAAAGTTAGGTGTGTAAGACTAGCTCCTCCCCAGCTTGTGAGTCCGTGCTGTATCAGTGACTGCGTAAATGCAAAATAGACTGTGCGTTAGATGTAGAGGGACGCAGTAGTAAGTTAGTAACCTTCTAATATTAATCCGATGTTCATAATACCAAGCCTAAATCTGAATGCCCGATGTCTCAACTCAAATAAGTACAGAAAGTAATGTGCAAGTATGATGTTTCACTCAAAATAAACTATTTGAAGGAAATAAGTTATGGATCTGTAATACGTACAGTATATCATATCATAACAATATTATCATATTTTACTAATTTCACTAACTTTTGTACATTGAAACTCATCACTAATTGTTATTATGTATTAATAATCTGAGTGAAAGGGAAAAATTAGATGTAATGTGATATGGGGCTTTATCTAGATCTTAGTACTTGACGGGTATAGTGTATCATTAATAGTATGTATTGCGTAATGCGTTACGACATAATTGGAATAAATAATAACTTGTATGCTCTGAATAATATCTGGCAGGAAAATAAAGCAACGTCAGCAGTTCTTTCATGTGTAAAGTTAACTTGACCTCCGTTGAATAATTTTTCTCCAAATACGGTACATCACTGTATATTAAGAGCTACAAATAATGTATTAATAAAACATGTTCGTGCCTGGGATTAGTTAAACCAAGTATTAATTAGTTGCAGTAGTAGAAGCAGTATCATAAGTAGGGCAGAGGGGTTTTATTTCACTACGGCTAAATGGCGGGCATTAACCTGGAAACCTGGAATTTATTCCAGATTTGTTTTATTTCGAGAAAGATATCGTTACATTCTATTGTTTTCGATATATTTATGCCCAGATTACCATGTTTGATAATATTTCAGGCAAAAGCGGACGATAGCAAACCCATTTCGCTGAAATTATATTGAGATTGCAATCAAGTTTTATCATGAATTGGTTTACACTATTAATTTGTTGTTGAGATTTTACAGAATACTGGTGACACAATTGCGAACAGAATCGGGACATTCAAGTTTATATCACTTTTTGCTAGCTTGGCTATTCAGTCTCTGGAGTTCGTACACAGAAGCGACCAACAAACATTGATATTCCATTTTGTTTCTAACAAAACGTATCCGTTGCCCCAGATCCAAAGACAATACTGATAAAGTTTGAACAAGGTTCCGTTTATTTTGCACATGATTTGTCTTTTGTAGTGTTTTAATGGGAGGCAGACCATGGGGGAGGAGAATTTTGTTCGCAAAGCTGAGCTATCTTCATTTGCTCAAAACAAAATTAATGAGAATTGATTTCAAAACTACTCTAGCTGTAGGTGCGTATTTAACTGATTTTTTTTTTTTAATTCTTCCTGCTACTGGGGATGTTTATCCACTGTCCGCAGGGGCTTAAGGTGTCGAGGTTTGATAGATACAAAGTCCGTCAAACTCCTATCGAACTCGGAGCTTTGGTAGATAGAAAATCGCACCGCAACTTTGTCGCACTCATTGTTGTTATGAAAAATCACACGCTGTAAAAACTGAGATTCGGGAAATCAAAAAACGAATTGAATTGAAACAAATTATGGTCATTAGCTTTCATCCTATCACTATATGTAATGTAACATCAAGTGGTGCGTTAGTATTGAAGTATATTTAGTGACTAAAGAGGATAGCATCATAACAGTGACTTGACTTAAGTCCATGTAACTATATTAAAAACTGGACATAACCAGACCTTCGCTAGAAAGGATGTGAATTGTGTACAAGTTTTGATCTATGCCACCTACTTAAGAAGAAGTATTTTACCCGACAAATGTGCCGTGAAATGTATTTTCACTAGTTGTAGTGAAATGGGGTGTGATACTATACGGCCAGAATATGCACAGTCAACAGCTGTAAAGTTAAGTATATGATTTGTTGCTATTGAAATGTTTTTATAAGATGCTATTTTCTATAGGAAAAACAAACAAACTCCACAAAAACCATAACAAAATTCTATATACTTAACTCGACAGTGCATCTGGCGCTAGACCACAGCTAAAGTGGACATCACCCAAAGATTGGTATAGAGTTATGCGGAGAATTTCCTCCCCTTACCCCCACTTCCATCCACGCACAGGCGAAGCGAGGAAACGAAAGATTTAATCTCTCTAATAGACCGGCGAACCTCACAGTTATGACAGGTAATTAAATATGTCAACTTTGAATAGAAATAAGTACCCGTGTTGTAATCACTTTAAATATTGATCTGATACTAATTGTGAGTAATTATTGTGAATCTTGAGAGGAAAACAATACAAATGCTATTTTGAATGAAAAAAATCGCGCTGTTTGTAGGCCTACATAACAACTAGAACACATGTCTTAGTAAATCACAATCTCATACCCATGAGTTGGAAAGTATGATTACACAGGTTTTAAGATATAAGCCAGCTTTATGGGCAATGATGTCAAGTGATGCCGTTGTCGTACAAGTTTGCCACGGCCGGGAATCGAACCCGGGTCTTTCGGCGTTACGAATTAACGGAAGACCCGGGTGCGATTCTCGGGTGGGGAAAACTTTTTTCTAATTGTTATTACTTCATGCAATTACTTCATACATAATAATAATAATAATAATAATACTAGTTATAATTATAATTATAATGATAAATACTTATAATATTAATAATACAAATAATAATAATAATAATAATAATAATAATAATAATAATAATAATAATAATAATAAATATAAATAATAAAGGATAAAAATAATAAATATCCCAAATTACCGAAACCAAATACCGAAAGACCCGGGTTCGATTCCCGGCCGTGGCAAACTTGTACGACGACGGCATCACTTGACATCATTGCCCATAAAGCCACACAAGAATATACAGACCGTGTATCCACCTCTGGTTGCCATTATTCGAAATACATAACACATTTTGTTTTTGTTATAATATTATACGTTGTATATTTTTTGTGTTGTTCTGTGTTTGAATGTTTGGTGCAGACATACAAAGTGTCACAGAATTTGCGGTATTAATTTCACAAAACACGCCTTTGTATTAATTGTCCGTATATTTTTTGGGCAAAAGTCACGTCGGCCGTACCGCAATAAAATACTACACAAGTTTTTAGCAAAAAATAAATCAACGGACGTCGTATGAAATACAAACTGTAGGTCCGCATATCTCCCCGGTAAAAATGTTATACATTTTATGGAGAGAAAGTGTGAAGTGCAAAACAGTGGGAATAATGTCCACGTGACAAACATGATAAACCAAAGTCTATGTTGTACCTGTGAATCGAGCAATGCCTGCCTATTTCTTAGCTAAGCCATGTGTCAAATATTACAGTTTTAAAACTTCTAGATGATTTACAGGAAAACTATAATTCCTCTTAGTTCAAAATTTTTCGCACTATCCTACACGTGTTCAAAATTATTGCTTTTTGCATCTCGATGTATATGTTCGGTTGGAGACCAATTATAGTTTAATACTGTCATGGAGTTTACGCAGAACAATTACAACAGTTACAGCTTTCCATATTATTATTATTATTATTATTATTATTATTATTATTATTATTATTATTATTATTATTATTATTATTATTATTATTATTATTATTATTATTATTATTATTATTATTATTATTATTATTATTATTATTATTATTATTATTATTATTATCATTATTATAATTATTATTATTATTTTATAATATTATATTATATTTTAATCTCCGTCATAGAAATAGATATTTAGTGCCCTCCTATATAAACAAGTACGGAATGAGAACTAAAAATTTATAATCCCTTATGAATTCAACAAGTTGCCATCAAATTTATGTGATTTAAATAGCCTTAGTTTAGTTAAGTTTGCATTAAAAGAGTGGATTTTGTTAAATTTAACGTTAGAGTAATTGGGTATTTGTATTGCGTGTTCCAACTAATTTATTCTGTGTTTTTATTTATATTGTACCCATCTCATATTTTTTCTCTTTATATATGTTTGTTTTTCAGTTTTTGTCGTTCAGTTGTTTTTTTTGTATATTATTTGACTTTTTGGTTATCTGCCATTACGGTTTAATTATTTGAGTGTACTTTTCTTGTTTATGCCACAGATAAGCCCTTTCAAGGGCTTTGTGGATTTTATAAAGGTGTAAAAATGTTGTGTGCTTTTGTTTAAATGATAACTGTTATTATTATTATTATTATTATTATTATTATTATTATTATTATTATTATTATTATTATTATTATTATTATTATTATTATTATTATTATTATTATTATTATTATTATTATTATTATTATTATTATTATTATTATTATTATTATTATTTTTTTATTATTATTATCATTATTATTATTATTATTATTATTATTATTATTATTATTATTATTATTATTATTATTATTATTATTATAATTATTATTATTATTATTATATATCTATATTATCTATGTTAACGTTATTCATAAATATATAATTAATTGTCTATTTTACTTATACGCTGATGACTTCGTACTATTGGCTATACATAAAGAGTTGCGCGTTGCAATAGAAAATATGAATGTGGATTTTAGAAATTTACAATGTTGGACTCATGATAAGGAATAAGTAATCAATGTTTTAAAAACTAAATCGGTTCATATGTGCACTCCATTAAATTCTGACAGAAATACGGCAATAAAATTAATTTTCCATGACACTGATTGTATACATAAACGAGACGCAAATCTAGTTTGTGGGTGTACGCAGCAAATAGAATCTGTGGATCACCATATGTATTTGGGAGCGGTTATTGATAGAGATTTTTCATGGAAGCCGCATATCGATTACATTTCCTCAAAACTTCGTTCTTGTGCATATCAGTTATATAAATTAAAACCAGTCGTATCTGATTTTACATTGCATTAGCTGAATCGGTAATCTCTTACGCTTTGCTCTCATGGGGTAATGCATCTGCGTACCACATTGATGTGTTAGTTAGGTTGCAAAATTCAATTATCAAAATGGTTTGCCCTAAGCATATATTAAATCATACAAGTGAAATGCATGAAATTTATAGACATTGTTATTTATTGCCTCTAAAAGAGCTATTTAATTATCGTATGGTGCTAAAATATTATTTTGAGAGTATATATAAATTGGTACGCGTTCATTCACAAGCCACAAGATCTTTAAGTCAAGGTATGTTAGAGGTTCCAATTACAAGAAACAAACATGGGAAACGTTGCCTTAAATATTTGGTACCAAAATTGTTTAATTCTCTGCCTAATCACGTCAAGTCATTAGAAAAGATATCCTTGGTAAAGACAACATTAACATCACACTACCTTGAAAATATTTCATTATGTCTATCTTAGGATCTTAGTCGGTTTCCGGCTCGTTCTAAATCTTGATGTATTTATTGTCTTATATCGTTTCCATAATTTTTGCTAAATTTACTACTATGTAGTTACTTTATGTTGTATTTTGTCTAGGAATAAGTTTGTAATTTTAATTTATATTGTGCCTTCCGCTAAAACATACTTCTTGAATAATATAGACCCACTAATAAGCCTTGTTTGGCTTAGTGGGGCATATGTATGCTATTTTTTGTTGTATGTTGGTTCACTTGAAAATAATAAAAAAAAAAAAAAATTATTATTATTATTATTATTATTATTATTATTATTATTATTATTATTATATTTATGATATTTTTATTTTTTTTTATTACTACTATTATTTTATTGTTGCAATACATACAAACTCGGTCAAAACCGGCGAAAACATGTTGTACGGACATATGTCAAGTATTTCCATGTGTTCGCCTTATTAAAATCTACTTAGAACTAATTAACTATATATCATTGTCCATATTATTTTTCCAAACCAACCTGTGGATGCTATGTACGGTCGTGTCCGATTTGTACTCATCCCAGCATTTGCTTTTCGTACGGTGGAAAACCACACAAACCACCATCAGGATAGAGAACTTCTTGAAGTCTTCATTCTTCTAAGTTCAAAAATTTTCGCACTATCCTACATGTGTTCAAAATTATTGCTTTTTGTATCTCGATGTATATGTTTGGCTGGAGACCAATTAGTTTAATACTGTCATGTAGTTTACGAGGAACAATGCCATTTGCTGATATAATTAACGGTATAACAGTTACATTATTCTGCTTCCACAACCTTTTTATTTCAATAGATAATTCCTTATATCTGTTTATCTTTTCCCGCCAAGTTGTCTCTACATTGTGGCATAAAGGGACGGCAACATCAATTAAAATCGTTTCTTGTTTCTTCTTGACAATAAATATAATATCCGGTCTATTGTGATGTATGGTTTGGTCTGTTATAACTGCCCGGTCGTAATATAATTTGTAGCTTTTACTATCTAATACCTTTTCAGGCTTGTATTTGTAATACGCAGTGGTTGTGTTTATAAGTTTATACTTTATGGCTAATTTTGGATGTATAATGTTTGCAACTTGGTTATGCCTATGAAGATAATCTGTTTGACAAAGCATTTTGCACGATATGTTCAATTGTTTCGCCGTTCATTTTACATTTTCTACATTTATCATCCACTGTGATGTCTTTCATTATGTATTTTTTGTAATTGTTAGTCTTGATTACTTTATCTTGAATAGCGATCATAAATCCCTCTGTTTCGCTGAAAATGTCCCCGGACGTTAACCATTTGTTCGATGCTACCCTATCGACGTTATCCATAAGAAGTTCTTCTAATTTATATGTTATTATTATTATTATTATTATTATTATTATTATTATTATTATTATAATAATTATTATTATTATTATTATTATTATTTTTATTATTATTATTATTTTTATTATTTTTATTATTATTATTATTATTATTATTATTATTATTATTATTATTATTATTATTATTATTATTATTATTATTATTATTATTTTTATTATTATTATTATTATTATTATTATTATTATTATTATTATTATTATTATTATTATTATTATTATTATTATTATTACTATAATTATTATTATTATTTCTATTATTATTTTTATTATCCGGTTCATTTATGCGCTTCTGTTTGATAAACATACATCAGTCCTCTATTAAAAATGTTCATTTTTTGTGTTTGATACTTTTGGACTTTGTTGATACCGTTTGTTGTATATTTTCATTATACACATCAGAAGCGTGATACATAAAAACGGATCATTTCTAAAATTATCTAGCCGCCAATGATTGTCATCAATCTTCACCAACAAAAATGCATAACAATTAAAAATTAGTTTCAATTGCCATTAATGCATACAACATCCCTATCAATTTGACATGTGTAATTGTTATATATTGGTGTACTTGTATTGTTTAGAGAACCGTGATAATAATCATATACAGTGTCCTAGGAAGTTTTTAAGTACCCAGTCATGGTTTTTACAATATACCTGTGAGAAAACAAATGTCCATTACCATAAATAAATTATAACGTAAGTTTCTAATTTTATAAAAAATATAAAACATGTAGTGCATTGGTTCATTTTATATGACGTTAGTACAAATTTATTTATCTAAACAATCATTACAATTCACAATACCACAAGTCGCCGTAAATATATATTTGTCCAACTGATCAGTATCTACTTTAAAGAACGAAATGACTGGTTGTCTTTTTTGTTTTCTCAATGAAAAGAGCGTTAAAGTCGTCGTACAACAACTTCGGTAATGCTATCGTCATCAATCAATAACGTATTTACGGTCTGGGCCAACCCGAAGAGGTATTTGAATAAGTCACTGCTGCTGATTGGCTGCCGCTCACCCATCCGTGAAGGAAGCGATACCGAAGTTGTACGACGACTATATAAATAATTTCTTCTCTCATGTATACATTAGGTTATTTTTATATATCACCTACCATTACACCGAAATAGATTACAGTTGAGAGTTTAGAACTAACCATCCATGTTCAGGAATTCCTGTTAGTGAAATTGTACTCTTGTTATTTATAAAATAAAGCATTTATAGTTAAACAAATACAAAAATCTGATCAGTTTACACAAAGCAGAGAATCTGAGTCACATATGCGTTTACGTACGTCAAACGAAGGTAATAAATAGTAACAATGTTTGTATATACATCCCTGCTGTACGGACAGCTTTATCTGATGTCTAAGGTGACTAATGGTGTTTGAGACTGTTGCTGTGCAAAGTAATGTGAAACATGTCAACAATGCAGTCACCATATTCACTCTGAAATGAGAAATCAGCGCTGCACTTCTAGCGAGTAATATTAGCTCCGAGTAGAAGACTAGAACTCCAAGTTCCAGTACCAGTGGAAGGTGCAATCTGTTCTCGGTGTGTTCAGGAACACCAGTGGAAAACGCCACAACTGTCTACAGGCCTAGATGTATATGCAACCCAAGACCACCTTACATATGCTATCGTCACAGGCGAGGCACTCGTAGCCAACCAGCGAACCGCCCGAGACAAGCGCGCGCAGATAACGATCGCTGATTGGCTACGAGTACCTCGCCTGTGACGGAAGCATGTGTAAGGTTGTCTTGGGTTTCCTATATATTACACAAAAATGAAAAATGAACTTTATAAAAGTTCAAGTTCACTTTTAAAAATTGTGCAGTTCAAGTTCAAGTTCACTCCAAAAAATAAACTTGCTTTTTAAAAGTTCATTTTCGTTTTTTTTATATTTTGTAAAATATGAAATTCTCCATGCATGTTAACACCAACGTTTAATTTAAAACGTAATATAAACTAATGTATTCAATGTTTCAGTTTGTGAAATGGTAATGCAATATAGACTGTATACGATAATAGCTAATAGTTTACTGTTCTGTTAGGATAACCTGTTGGTATCTATCTATCCTAACACTCAATATATAGTGGGAGTTTTAACGACCTTCACATGCATAGTCTCATAATCTCATTGGTGCTCAGTAATTTCCCCGGTCTTCTATGAACCAATCACAAATTTTGTAAAAAATTTTGGTACTGTGTATTTTTGTACTGCCGAATTCCGAGTTTCGCTGGTAATGTGTACTGCGCAATTGAAATATGTGAACTTTTCAACCGTTCAAAAGTTCGCGAAAATAATGAACGTTTTAAAGTAAAAGTTCATACTTACCAAAAATGAACGCGTTCGTTCATAAGTTCGTCATAATTCGAACGCGCTCACGTGAGCGCGTTCATTTTAAAAGTTCATTCCCCAAGTTTGTATATGTGTGATGTGTTCTCATATCACAGTATACTAATCCATACAGTAGCGAAACTCGAGCAATGTTCTTGCTGCAAACACAGGCGCGCGCAGGTAAGTATGTATGTCAACCCACAGACCGCTACGCCACGGTAGTGTCGCCGTGCGCAACTTGTTCAATGGAGCTTCCATGGGAGTTCACTATACTGTTAACTGTATGGGTATTGCATGCAAAAATAGAGGCACATGACTATCAATTTATTACTAAACCTTTAATATAGTGCACCTAACATCTAGGCTTGCATTATTATAGGTAAGTGGTCTAGGAAAGTTTAGTGTTATTATCTTACGAGTCAACTATGTATTTGTAAACATAAAACTATGTATGCAACCTACATTAATAGAAATAAAGCAAGCAATATTAGTGTAGAGTGGAAGGAATTTCCAAAGGTTGTTTTGTAGGAATTAACCCATAATTCACCTTTATGAGTAAGAAAACCTAACACAAATCAGGATTGCCAGTGACCGGAACCGAACCAAACTGGCGATCTCCCGAATTAGTCCCCCGTGTTATCGCTGAAGCTAGAAGCTTATAGATAGAAGCGTATCGCTATCGGTGGCGATCAGTTGGGTTTAAGTACCCGTTCAGTATCGTGTAAAGCTGACGATAATATTTTAGTGACATTCAAACTCCAGAAAGTCAAGGTATACTATTGAGGTGTTCTGGGTTGCTATTCCGGTGTCAACTTTATAAAGCCGCGTTTTCACGAGGCCAGTCGGGAGGCAGGTAACTGGCGGCAGGTTACTTGGAGCAGGCTACTGGCCTCGCTTGACCGTCCACACGAGGCCAGTTGGGAGGCAGGTAACTGGCGGCAGGTTACTTGGAGCAGGCTACTGGCCTCGCTTGACCGTCTACACGAGGCCAGTTGGGAAGCAGGTAACTAGCGGCAGGTTACTTGGAGCAGGCTACTGGCCTCGCTTGACCGTCTACACGAGGCCAGTTGGGAGGCAGGTAACTGGCGGCAGGTTACTTGGAGCAGGCTACTGGCCTCGCTTGACCGTCCACACGAGGCCAGTTGGGAGGCAGGTAACTGGCGGCAGGTTACTTGGAGCAGGCTACTGGCCTCGCTTGACCGTCTACACGAGGCCAGTTGGGAAGCAGGTAACTAGCGGCAGGTTACTTGGAGCAGGCTACTGGCCTCGCTTGACCGTCCACACGAGGCCAGTCGGGAGGCAGGTAACTGGCGGCAGGTTACTTGGAGCGGCTACTGGCCTCGCTTGACCGTCCACACGAGGCCAGTTGGGAAGCAGGTAACTAGCGGCAGGTTACTTGGAGCAGGCTACTGGCCTCGCTTGACCATCCACACGAGGCCAGTTGGGAGGCAGGTAACTGGCGGCAGGTTACTTGGAGCAGGCTACTGGCCTCGCTTGACCGTCCACACGAGGCCAGTTGGGAGGCAGGTAATGGCGGCAGGTTACTTGGAGCAGGCTACTGGCCTCGCTTGACCGTCCACACGAGGCCAGTTGGGAGGCAGGTAACTGGCGGCAGGTTACTTGGAGCAGGCTACTGGCCTCGCTTGACCGTCCACACGAGGCCAGTTGGGAGGCAGGTAATGGCGGCAGGTTACTTGGAGCAGGCTACTGGCCTCGCTTGACCGTCCACACGAGGCCAGTTGGGAGGCAGGTAATGGCGGCAGGTTACTTGGAGCAGGCTACTGGCCTCGCTTGACCGTCCACACGAGGCCAGTTGGGAGGCAGGTAACTGGCGGCAGGTTACTTGGAGCAGGCTACTGGCCTCGCTTGACCGTCTACACGAGGCCAGTTGGGAAGCAGGTAACTAGCGGCAGGTTACTTGGAGCAGGCTACTGGCCTCGCTTGACCGTCCACACGAGGCCAGTCGGGAGGCAGGTAACTGGCGGCAGGTTACTTGGAGCGGCTACTGGCCTCGCTTGACCGTCCACACGAGGCCAGTCGGGAGGCAGGTAACTGGCGGCAGGTTACTTGGAGCAGGCTACTGGCCTCGCTTGACCGTCCACACGAGGCCAGTCGGGAGGCAGGTAACTGGCGGCAGGTTACTTGGAGCAGGCTACTGGCCTCGCTTGACCGTCCACACGAGGCCAGTCGGGAGGCAGGTAACTGGCGGCAGGTTACTTGGAGCGGCTACTGGCCTCGCTTGACCGTCCACACGAGGCCAGTCGGGAGGCAGGTAACTGGCGGCAGGTTACTTGGAGCGGCTACTGGCCTCGCTTGACCGTCCACACGAGGCCAGTCGGGAGGCAGGTAACTGGCGGCAGGTTACTTGGAGCAGGCTACTGGCCTCGCTTGACCGCCACACGAGGCCAGTCGGGAGGCAGGTAACTGGCGGCAGGTTACTTGGAGCAGGCTAGTGGCCTCGCTTGACCGTCCACACGAGGCCAGTTGGGAGGCAAGTAACCTGTGTCAGGTAGCTGGCAAGGTAGGTAACTGGCTAGGCAGGTGCTGTTCACACGAGGCCAGTTGGGCAGCCAGGTCAATCATGCAGATTAACGGGCTGGTTTCATTTCTTGTCGCACGTAGGGCTTTTAAAATTTTTGGCTTTCACTTCATTCACGCCAAAATCAAACATATCATTTCTGCTGCAATCTTACCTAAGGCCGTGGCACAAGGATTTTTATGTTTGTACAATTCGTCATTACATTGGTTCCACAAATGTTCTCTTTGTTTGTACAATTCGATAAATTTAACTGTCAAATCATCACTCCATCTGCGTGACATATCGCGAAGAGAGTAAAAAGCACAATGAATTGATCAAGCACACAACATACACACACAGTACACACAACTAAACCTCAACTGTGGGTGGTGACAGACTGTCGTCGACTGACCACTGTCGCGACAGTAGCCTGCCGGCTTCGTCCACACGAGGCAGGTTGATAAGCAGGTCAAGTCAGATAGGGGTGGTGGAGGCAAGCTACTGGCTCGAGTTTACTCCTTGGGCAAGTCGACCTGCCTGGCCTGGCAAGTTGCAACCTGCCCCTAAAACCAGGCAGGTGCTGTCCACACAAGGCCACTAGCTTGCTCCAAGTAACCTGCCGCCAGTTATACCTGCCTCCCGACTGGCCTCATTCAATATGGGAGAAATGTTGAATTTGCATCAGTTTTGGACATTGCTGTACTCGGAAAACACCAAAATTCGGCCGTGAAAGCATTCGAACTTTTTTCCAGGGGCCCTATTCTGTAATGTTTTATTTATTTTTATTTTTATTTTTTTCACTTTGTTTATTCTCGAAATGAATTCTGCCCGCATTCAGGCTTGTTTACTCAATTAAACATTACATAAGTCAACATAATATGATTCACAACAACAAGTTACACTATAGGGCCCTAGGAGGGTCTGTTTCACTTTTAGATGGTGTGTGTCAACTAGCTGTATAGTGACAATAGACGTATCAATTTGAATGAGCCGCCCTATTAGCACCAATCTGAGATTTGGTGACATAAAAATGCGTTTTAATTCGAAATGTTTGGAGTTGAAAAGCATTTAATCAGAGTGAAGGGTTGCATAATTTGTCAGATAATGCGTCTTTGCGTTGGAAGTCTCTGAATGCTGCACACACTAGGCCTACCATAGTGCGTGTGGGGGGGTGGGGGGGGGGGGGGCGTTGTATCCAATCAAGAACTGGACATTACTTAGCTAATACAAGCATGGTGTCGAAAATTACTACGAAATAAGACTGGGTTACCTTCTATATCAAGAAGTGGAGGAAAGGGATGCACCTAATGAAAATGTATTGTGATTGAGTGGGGTGGGTGTATTGTGTTGTGGTGGCTGGCTGGCTGGCTGAAACCAACATCCAACAACCGCTCTTATTTGGTTGATATAGATTGTAGTCGGCTGCGTAGTCCTGTAATTAAACTACAGTCTCTTCGAGATACATGTTCAAAGCAAGCAAGTGCCCCTCAGGAAGTAATTCTTAAAATGAAGCATCATTTTAACTGCATATACAATTTTTAATCTTATACTTCTACATTGCGTTTTGAAACTAGTTACTCATTGGGGCTTTTAAAGGCAAACCATGAAGGATAGTAATTCTCATTACCATTTTTTAAAATAAACGGTAAACCTCACTTTCATACTCTGGACCTGCAACAAACATTGAGACAATATTTAAATTCAATAACAATAATAATAATAATAATAATAATAATAATAATAATAATAATAATAATAATAATAATAATAATAATAATAATAATAATAATAATAATAATAATACTAATAATAATAATAATAATAATAATAATAATAATCATCATAATAATTATAGTAAAAATAATAAAAATAGTAATAATAATAATACTAATAATAAAAATAATAACAATAATAATAATAATAATAATAATAATAATAATAATAATAATAATAAAAATAATTATAATAATAATAAAAGTAATAATAATAATAATATTAATAATAATAATAATAATAATAATAATTATTATAATAACAATAATAGTAAAAATAATTTTAATAATAATAATAATGATAATAATATTAATAATAATAATAATAATAATAATAATAATAATAATAATAATAATAATAATAATAATAATAATAATAATAATAATAATAATAATAATAATAATAATAATAATAATAACAATATAATAATAGACCAAACAATAGTTTTTCGTAGGAATCTGCCCAGGGATTTTTAGTATTTGGAATAGTTGGGAATGATAGTATTCGCTTTGTGACTGAGAAAAACCTCGAACAAATCTTCAGGCGGGATTGGTGGTATAGCGGGTATCGAATCGACGGCCTTCCGAATAAGTGTCTCGTGCGATACCACTGAGCCATGGCCAGGGGACATGGCAAATGGACATTACACGTGGCTTCATATCATTTACTGAGGGAAGTGATTTCCACTCAGGATTCTACAGTGACCGGTTGCCCCGCATTCTGGTGTCTGAAATATCGTGGTTACTTCGGATACGGACAATCTTGCAAATTGGCCAACTAATCGTAAAATAGGGCCTACACACGCAAAGCTGTCACCGCCGTTCCCTAATGTTGTTTACGTGCGGATTACTGCTACGTTTTCATCTTGAGTTTGGACAAGTCTGCTTTTTCGGTGTGCACTGTGCTTCCCACATTCCAGAGCTATTTTCGCTTTTATAAGGTTATTATTGATGTCAGCTTCTTACCAGAATATAATTGAGAATATCTAGGTGTATGTTGATTTGACGTAATGCCGATCAAAAAGTTAGAAATATTAATTACAATTTGTATGGAGTCAATTAAAATTACATTCTCATGTTTCTTTTTGTTAGATTTACGTTGTTTCTGAACTGTCTACATGTAGGAACATTTGAAATTAATATTGGTATGGTAAAGCAATGACCAATAAGATACTTGCAGCTGACGTCAAATATTTGTACTGGTGGACGCCTGTTGACGGTGGACGCCAGTTACCAAAATAACGCTCAACTGAGTATTAATTATTAATAACCTGCATCTCTGACCTATGGACCTAAGTAAAAAAAAAAACGCCAAATAATACAGACAACTTCAAATAAAACATCCCCAGGCAAGAATGCAGGCGCAGCGACGAACAACGGATATATGTTTTCCATTGAGAGTATTGGACCATTGGACAAAGTACAGATACAATACCGCGTCTCATTAGTCGGGTGTACAATTCCTCCAGCCATTTTAAGCTTTCCGCTTGATTCATTTGTAATGTTGGCTGTATATATAACGTGGACAAATTAAAGTCGTATTGTTATACACAGGCATTGTCATTTTTCAAAAGAGTTGGCATTTGATTTTCATTCCAACAATGTGCATTGTCCTCGGGCTGCGATGCTTACAGGAATGACGGATGTATTTCACACGTTCATTTATTAAGGGTAGAGATGTTGGCTGTTTATGGTTCTGCTATATTTTACATCGTACCTCCCTACCAGATATGGGCAGTATCTAAATTACATGTATTTAAAATACGTATTTGAAATAGACATATGTTTTACTTTTTTTTACTTCAAATACTGTGTTGCAAAGTTTTTGTATGTTGTATTTCAGAATATTTAACTTTTTAGTATTTTTTTATTTAAAAATACAATATGCATGGGTTGCCAAAACAACAAGCCAAAAAAAGTAGAAAATAAGTTCAAATTAATTATATATATATCTTGACCCCGTTTCCAACATTAACTATCGGGTAGGGGGGAGTAGCAAAGTACTCCATGTCTTGGGTTAATGTAGCAAAGTACTCCATGTCTTGGGCTAATGTTATTATATGTTATTATTATTTTTAATATTTAAAAAATATTTATTTACACATGAACGCATGTCCTCGAAACAAATCACCGTAAATCACCCTATCACAGTAAATCACCGTAAATCACCGTATATCACCGTATCATCGTAAAGTAAATTACGTTTAAATTCATTATTATTAATTTACTAATTTAACCTGGGATTATGATTTCCATCAATATGTATTTTTAAATCGAGTATTTTCAAAATACGTTTATATTTTTGTATTTGAAATACAAAATTGCTAATGTATTTGTATCTTCTATTGGCAAATACTGTGTTCCAAAGTATTTTGTATTTTGCCATTTAAAATACATTGTTTTTAGTATTTTGCCCATCTCTGCTCTCTATCTATCTCAGTACCTCTAGTTTACCTCTTTAATAAAGCAAGTAGTTATATTCCATTGAATGCGTTGTGCTTAAACCAAGGCCAGGTTAGGCTAGTTGTTTAACAGTAATTTAATGTGCTTGGTCATTTTTAAGACATTGGGATATTAATATCCCAATGTAACGTACAAAAATGTCCCAATCGTAAACTGGCATCAGGTTCATAATTAACCCCCTCTTAAAAATGATAAAATATATTAAATTACTGTTATAAACAAATGTAACCTAACTTTGGTTTGTAGACAAATAATTTCAAGAAATCAAAAAATTACACTAAAGTGAATAGAATCAGCTGTTGTTCCGCTCAGTCAAGTGAATTCAGTTGACATATTCCCTAGATTGCTATGCTATACACAACCACAACCAAAATATCAGCTGTTGTTCCGCTCAGTCAAGTGAATTCAGTTGACATATTCCCTAGATTGCTATGCTAAACACAACCACAACCAAAATATCAGCTGTTGTTCCGCTCAGTCAAGTGAATTCAGTTGACATATTCCCTAGATTGCTATGCTATACAGTATACACAACCACAACCAAAATATCAGCTGTTGCTCCGCTCAGTCAAGTGAATTCAGTTGACATATTCCTTAGATTGCTATGCTATACACAACCACAACCAAAATATCAGCTGTTGTTCCGCTCAGTCAAGTGAATTCAGGTGACAGATTCCCTAGATTGCTATGCTATACACAACCACAACCAAAATATCAGCTGTTGCTCCGCTCAGTCAAGTGAATTCAGTTGACATATTCCTTAGATTGCTATGCTATACACAACCACAACCAAAATATCAGCTGTTGTTCCGCTCAGTCAAGTGAATTCAGTTGACATATTCCCTAGATTGCTAGGCTATACGCACAACCACAACCAAAATATCAGCTGTTGTTCCGCTCAGTCAAGTGAATTCAGTTGACAGTTTTCTTAGATTGCTATGCTATACACAACCACAACCAAAATTTGGACAGCTTCAAATATGTGTAATCAGATATAAAGATAAAGGGGATCAGCTTTTCAGTAGTTTAAAATTTGATCTAAACAAGCACAGTGATGTTTTTTAGTTCAGTTGAACAATATGTTACTTGCCCTACACTGCTCGTTCGCATCAGAGTAATTTTAACGTTAACTGTGTAAAATGCTATAAACATTTAAGGGGCCAACATAAAAAGGAAAGAAAGCAATATACGCAAGGAGATGAATGGAATGGAGGCTTTATTCCCTTTTAACGAGCGCGCTTGACCGTTGGTTTATTATGAAATATCTTGCCTCTGTATTATTGAGCTGTTGCTGATGAGGGGGAGGGGGGGGAGGGGGGGTCAAACTACAGCCCACGAGCCCGATACGATCCGCACAGGACAGCCATTTAAACAGCCAACCATGAATCTCAATATAACACATTTCCTTGTAACTTTCACTTCCATTCTTACAGATGGAGTAATATAATTAATAAAAAGATCCACAATAATATTACGTAAACTTGGAGACATATAAGTTCTTCAAGACAAAGCATGTCCACTCCAAGTATCCGTATTCATGGTCGTCCCCGGCCCCTTGGGGCGCCCGTTGTTGCCAGGTATAACAGTGTCATGCGTGTTATTTCCAATAGAAAACAAACCCATAGCAACAAATGGCGCCTTAGGGGTAGGGGACGACTTTGAATCAGGACCATGTCTTCTACACTCACCAGTCTCCTGTCTCCAATACCCACCCCTAAAAATGAGTGCAGAAGCATTGTGTAGCCAATGCCTTGTTGGATTCACAATGGCAGAAGAGTTGTGGGAGTAAATATCTGTTACTACCTATACATTTGATTTACTTATGTCGCATACTGTACCACTAGACAAATCCAATCAAACAAATGAGGGACATGTCGAAAGAGGTGTGTGCTATTTTTTCTTTTATCTTTATTTTGTACTTTACAATATTCTCTTTTTGTACACGTACAATGATACATTTGACTAATTTCAAAATATACATACAAATGAGATAATTTATTTATAGCCTACTTTTCTTATATTTCACAAATTGGAAGATAAGGATTTCTTCAGCATGTAAGTGAAAATAATAAAAATAAATTATGTTTTAAATGAAACTTATTCCGTATTTAGCGATTTGGTTGACTCTCACAGATAGTATTCCTACATTCCATTTTCAATTATGAAAATCAATAAGATATAGAACTTTGATCAGTTTCACAATATGTCACATCGGACAAATTTGGCTTCAGTTTATTTTAACTATGTGGGAAATTAATGTACATCCAAGAAAATAAGAACATATCTGCCAACTTGAGTGTGCGAGTGCGTGTGGGGTGGTGGGATGGGGGGATTGTATATAAATTAGTTCGAAATTTGAGTAGTCCGGTCCGGAAAATGACAGGTCGAGCCAATAATAGAACAGAAATAGGGTTTGCGTGACCAAGAGAAGAAATCTTCCGGTAAGGTGTAGTTTCAGAATAATTGTTAAACTATTGCTTTAAGAAGTGGCCATGCGTGCAAAACCCGTCTATTTCGCATGTCAACGCAACGGGTATAAACGCAAAAACTTCAACAGATGGACGTCACAATTCATATCCACCACATTTACTGAATATAAGCCAGGTCATTCCTTAAAGGGACGCATCAATCATCATAATGCGTTTGCCGTGTATAAGCTCGTAGAACACACCATATATACAGCCAGTGGCGTATCCAAGGGGGGTTGATGATGATGAGGTTCAACATTCCCCCCCCCCATTTCCACAAGGAAAACTAAAAAACAAAACACACGAGGGAAGGAAGGAAAGGAGGAGTTAGGAGGAATTTCCCATTTTGCGTTGGCCCCTTTGTCACCTCATTGGTCAGGAAAAAATACCCTGGACATATTTTCTCTTCTATTTTCTTTTCTCCTAGCAATGTTCAATGTTCATTGCTGTATTAAGTTTTTAATTATTACTTTGAGTATGATTTGGCAGTCACTCTTTGGGTATGGAGCTGTGCTCTTTTCTGACAACCCCTTCATTCTTGTACATGAATAGAAATAATTCATAAATAAATCATCATCATCTGTTGCCACGATAAATAAATAAAAACATAAATAAATAAAGAAATAAATAAATAAATAAATAAACAAATAAATATATACGCTCGCACTCTCGAAAAACGGCTCCGTGCCCCCTTTATCCTTTTTGGGGGGGGGGGGGGGAAGTTCGTATTTTTTATCCGATCAAAACTAAATTAGGTATGCGTGTCGACGTGTATCAGCACTTTTAATTTAATTGATCAAAATGTACAAATGCTTTGTTTGTGCACAGAGAGGCTAATCGCGATGAAGGCAAAATGGGCCGTTTTGGTCAGAATCAGGCGGAGAAAACGATTCGAGTCGTTGTAATAATTACTTGAGTACATAATTTTAAATTTTTATTTTAAATCATAACGTGCAACGAGAGTAATCGAGACAAGTAGAAAATGTGCAAATAAACGTCTGATCGAGCACAACTCTGCTATTTATGGACCGATTTTTAAGGATTTTTAGACCGGCAAAGACTGTGTAAACAAGGGACCGAAACAAAAAGTGACCAGAGCGGCAAGGCTGCGAAACGCGGTCTTGTCTGCTATAATATTGTTTTATACATTTTCCAATTTCCATGCAAGAACATATGCCTATCAATTATGAGGGCGGTAAACAAAGCTCGGGAGGGGGAGAGGGGGGGGGGAAGTAACTAAGGAGCCCGTGTCTGCAATTCAATATCACTATTGTAAACCTCGTCATATCACATACCTTACTTAGTGGATATAAATTCATCTATTATTGGTCTTACATATTCCCCGCTCGTCATAGGAATACAACCAGTGTTACGAGTGTTTGCTGGTAAAATTCCTTGCGACACTCCTCGTCCAATTCAGTCTTCTATTTTGAAAACTATGAGCCAATCTTCTTCGCACTCGGAAATCATTACACGACTTCAGTGGACGTGTTTCCCCTTCGCGTTATTACGACGAGATTAGAATCAAACTGAAGTGGTGTTGAGGGACTTAATCATATCTGACATTCGATCCCACCAAATAACCCGAAGTAATGAAGATTTCAGTGGCCCGTAAAATAAGATTTTCAGTGCAGTCATCAACACGACAGTTCTATCTGATTGGGAACACAGATTGACGACTGTAGACAAGAATCCGTTTAGCTCGAAATTGAAAACGATGATACTGTTTGCGAGTGCAGTAATCCTCACGTCTACAACGTTGTAGACACGTTGTAGGGTGTAGACACAACCCTTACGTTGTATTGACAACGTTTTCGTCCTGTGGCATATGTTATGACTTTGGGGATGAAGTGTATGTGTTTAAATTGTAACAACTTGAAAATCAAGTCAAGATGGCAGCACTGTCGACGGGTGCAACTTTCAAAATAGTTGTCCAAGGTAGCTTTGTATCTGTCCAACGAAAAGTCAAACACATTTGTAATATTACACACATGCATTCTACCTCAATTATTGAACACTTTAAAACGTTCATTTGTAATATAACACACATTCATTTAACCTCAATTATTGAACACTTTAAAATGTACATTTGTTTTATTACACACATTCATTTTACCTCAATTATATAACAATTTAAAATGTACATTTGTTATATTACACACATTTATTCTGCCTCAATTATTTAACACTTTAAATATTACACACATTCATTTTACCTCAATTATTTAACACTTTAAAATGTATAAAACCGTTTCATCTGTTGTGATAGATGTAATATTACACACATTCATTTTACCTCAATTATTTAACACTTTAAAATGTATAAAACCGTTTCATCTGTTGTGATAGATGCTAAAATACCGTTACGTTATTGTAGATAACAAAAATGTGTTAAAACTTAAATATCCACTAAATAGGTATGCAATTCTTTGTCAATGAACACAGGCAGTATCACGAAAAAACTTGTACTTGACTATATATTATTACGTTTAAGTGTATTTTTTTATTTTCAATCTATTATGTATCTTAATTTTAAATTGTAATTTCGATATTTTACTGTACATTGTATCTATGTAATGTATATTAGCGAAAGCTAAATAAATAAACACTACTACAACTAGATTCTAGTGATGGAATAAGGGAAACGGACACTTTAAAAAGTTAATTGCGCAATTCAGCTCGAGTTGCATTTCAAGATAGCTCATAAATGTGATGTACGTACTACGTACGTACACTTTAGAGCCATACACGGAATACGTCGCCGCTTTGCTGGATGAAATACTTGATCGGCGTTTATCTTGGCCCAATTGTTCGTTATACTACTATATCGTAATTAAGGCCAGTGTTGGGCACAATGCCCTCTTTAGCCTGATGAGTGATGATTGATGAATGATTATGAGGAAGGGAGGAGGGGAAGCCTGGCACCGGCACGTAGCCTACTCCTGTCGAAAAGTACCAATGTGACCATTGGCTTTACGGCCCATCCGAAAGGACGGTGTAACTTTGTCCAGTCGTATAGGTTCCTCCACTAACCTGGACTGCCGAGCAGTTGACGAGAAGAATATTCGTTATAGTTAAGTTGATAGGCCAAGTCCCTATCCATATGCTCAGAAATAAGATTGAGCAAAGGGATCTAACGCGTCAATCGTACGAAAGAAGTTGAGTAGAAACATACAAACCTAGAGTTAGGGGCGGACGGAATTAAAAGGATCGGGATGCTGGGTGTTGGGGGTACCGAACTCGCAATGAACAGCTCGATAGCCCCAACCGGTGGAGTGAATATCATCTTTTGGTGATTGTATTAAGTTTTAAGGTCTATATAAAGCACTATCTCAGGACGTAATTAAAGCAATCATCTAATGCCCGATGCATTTTGGGGTCCTAATAAGAGGGAGGGAGAGGGGGAGGGGATTTGGTTGCTACGGTGTTTCCCGGTTTTTGGGTTTGGGTTTTTTTGTTTAAAAAATTTACTTAGACGTTCTGTATAGAATTATAGTGTATTTAAGCCTAAACGGTGGCTTTGGAGCCGTTAGTTAACGTTCTGGAGCCGTTATAGCAACGAAGCACATATCATGAAATATGTGATTAGGAAGACAAATACAAATGTATTTTGTGTTCATCATTTCTAGTGCAGCAGTATAGCCAATATTTATATAATGAAACTATCTTAAATATATACATGTAGGCCTATCATTGTCACGTTACTGATAGTAATGAAAAGCCCAAGCTCTCTTCGTCTGGACCCGGAATAGACTTTCTATAGGTTGTATATTACAGTACTGACATTTGCCCGCCGTGGTTTCGTTCACGTGGATTTAAGGATGTTTTACAATTGTGGTACACAAAATAGTAAAATATGTTTTCTTGATTTTTAAAGAAGAATCTAAATATTAACTTTTAAGTCATGTTCGGTTGTTGAGATATATATTGTATCTTCATAAAAAAAAATCACCCCTGCCCATTTTCACACCCCTTAAATGGATTTTTGGAAAACGGCCAAACACATGTTTTTATTATTTTCAGAGGAAAATATTAATAATTATATCCACGTCTGTAACATCTCCTGTGTTTTTTTTGTTAGATTTATAAGTGTACTCCTAATAAAATTCATCCCCCCCCCCCCCTCCCCTAAACTGGATTCTCAGAAATAGAGAAACTTGTGTTTCTTTATCTAAAGGAAAATCTAATTGCCGAGTTTTACGTCCATACCATTCTCAGTTTTTGAAATAAAAAATTCACCCCCTCCTATTCCCCCCCCCCTCCGTTCTCACTTTAAACACGTGTTAATTTATTTTTGAAGAAGAATCGAAAATTCGAAATACCAATTTTGCATCTATAACTTCTTCCGTTTGCGAAAAATACGTTTATGCTCACAAATTATTCACCCCGTCTTTTAACACCCTCCCCCCCTCCCCCCTCCCTCCCCATAACTGGATTTTAAAGAAATTGTAAAACAATCGTTTACGTATTTCTATGGGAAAATTTTAATACCATTTATCATTACTATAACATGAACATGTTTCGTTTGTGTGTTAAAAAAAAGTCACCCCTGCTTTCACTCTCTTAACTGGATTTGCTAAATTTATTAAAATACGTATTTTATGTTTCAAGAAATATCTGTACCGATTTTCAAGCCTGTTACGTTACCATCATCAGTTTTTCTTAAAAAAAAAAACTTTTCTCATCCCCATAACCTAGATTTTAAGAAAATGGTATAACACGTGTTTCTTTGTTTTTAAATGTGAATTTAAATACTAATTTTCATGGCTGTAACGGTGTCGGTTTTTGAGCTTTAGGTACCCCTATTTTAAAAAAAAAACACCCCCTTTTTCGCCACCCTTAACTGGAATTTTGAAATTAGTAAAATACATGTTTCTTTATTTTTGAAGAAGAATCTACCAATTTTCACGTCTCGAATATCTTCGGGTTCAGAGATTAAAAATTCACCCTCTCCACTTCACCACCCCTTTGCATCCTCCGTAACAGAATTTTAGAGACGTTGTAATACATGTTTTCCCTTATTTTTAAAGGAGAATCTAACAACTATTTTTCACGTGTGTAACTTGTTGATTTTTGAGATATTGGTGACTTCATAAAAAAAATCACCCCTTTTTTCACCCCCGTTAAAAGAATTTCTGGAAGACGGTAAAACACAACATGTTTATTTATTTTTAAAAATAGAATCTAATAAAAAAAAATTAAGTCTGTAACATGTTTGGTTTTTGAGTTAAAAACCCCCGTGTTCACACCTTTAATTAATTAGATTTTCGGAAAACAGTAAACTATGTGTTTTCTTATTTTGATTGTAGAACCAAAGAACCAGTTTTGACGTTTATAACATATTTGGTTGTTGAGATATAGGTATTTAAAAAAAACACTTTAACACCCCTTTTCAGCCCCTTGGATACATAATTTCAAATTTCCTTCCTTAGTGGTGGTTTCATGTTAAGAGCAACGTACCGCCCATATTTCACGTTCCTGTTTTAACTGTTTGAGCTGTGCGTTGAAGAGTCAGTCAGTCAGTCAGTCAGTCAGTCAGTCAGTCAGTCAGTCAGTCAGTCAGTCAGTCAGTCAGTCAGTCAGTCAGTCAGTCAGTCAGTCAGTCAGTCAGTCAGTCAGTCAGTCAGTCAGTCAGTCAGTCAGTCAGTCAGTCAGTCAGTCAGTCAGTCAGTCAGTCAGTCAGTCAGTCAGTCAGTCAGTCAGTCAGTCAGTCAGTCAGTCAGTCAGTCAGTCAGTCAGTCAGTCAGTCAGTCAGTCAGTCAGACACTCAGTAGGGCAAATTGCTTTTATATACGTATAGATAGATTTAGTATACCTCTGTTGATCGAGAAAATGAGGCTCATTTGAATAGAGAAAATAACGGTCGCATGACTTGATCATGTTTATATTATTTGGTTAGCCTTCTCTACGATCAAGGTCTACTTGCAGTGGGAGTTTGACAAACAAGTAGACCTTGATAGCGTCACTTGCTCTGAACCAAGGTCAACTTGATCTCCGCCTAGCGGAGGCTCGTCGAACTCCCAAGTTTCGACGAACCTCCGCTAGGTGGAGATCAAGTAGACCTTGATAGCGTCACTTGCTCTGAACCAAGGTCAACTTGATCTCCGCCTAGCGGAGGTTCGTCGAACTCCCAAGTTTCGACGAACCTCCGCTAGGCGGAGATCAAGTAGACCAAAGATATTATAATATGACCTTGCTCTGAACTGATTGACATTAGAAGGCAGTGGTTTATTTCGTTTGTTTATTTGTTACATCTTCTGCCATTTCTCTCGCATAGAGAAAGCGATTTTTGTGAAAAGCAGCATATTAATAATCCTATTACGACTTGTACGAAGTGCAATATCACAACGTTATAATCCTACTTGCTATTGGAATATTATCATCATGACTCTTTTTCTTCAGTGTTATAGTGTAAGTATTATGAAGTTCTCTATTCAACATAACCCTAGGCCTAGACCTAGCGTTGGGTGGGTACTCATCATTAACTAATTTATGGGTAGGGCGACCGTGGGTAGGGCCTATACGATATTTTCATGGCAAATTGCATAATTTTGTTTAATAAGGAGTAATTATTGAATATGGGTTCTCACACTTCAAGCGGCGTTTTGGTCTCGAAAACGATTATAGTACCTGCCCAGGGACTGCTAGGCTACCTCATCGTGGTGGACAGGTTTGTGTGCTTTTTTGATCCCGAGAGCTATGCCGGTGGAAGCGTATGCTTCTGGTAGGGCCACCCTAGCCGGACAGGTCTAGGAGGAGAAGTCAGACGAAATGCAGTCCAAATTCTCTCCACTCCCTTTTCCTCCCAATCCCCCTTGCTCCCCGCCCTCCTACTCGCCTCTTTCTTCTAAAACACGCCCTATGTCATCTTCATATTTCATCCAATCATCGTCTTGATTAGCCAAATTGCAAAAATATGAGACGTTAAGCCCAAATATCAATCAATCAACGACTATAGTACAGCAGAACCACGGACCAGGTCTACCTACAGTTACATCCAACCAAGATTAAGGGACCTACCCAGATTTTGAACCCATTTGTGGTCTAAAATAATTATGTATAAGCCACGATTTGGTTATTCTACTAAATGGGCTCTCACGCTTTTCGCACATTTGCTTTGCAGTCCCAAAGTAGCCGACTTGAAAGACTTACCACTCGAGAGACCTAATGTTTGAAATTAATTGGGTAACTCTTTCGATTGGGTCCTCGTCTTATTTGCACAAATGCAGTCCCGGAAAGTACTTGAAACACTTTCTTATAGACAACCTTTGTAAACCTTTCTACAAACATTGATAAGATCTCTAGGTTCGATTCAGTCTAAACGTGCTCTCTGGTGTAGGTCGCTCTCTGGTCGGTTAAAGGTGCATTCACAATCTGTACTAGTACTATGGTTTAATGATTAAGACTAAGACAAACCTTAGTCACAGCCAATCAGAGCGCAGTATTCTCCCTCCCAGCCAATGAAAGAAGCCTGTGGCTTAGTCTTAATCATTAAACCATAGTGCTAGTAAAGATTGTGAATGCACCTTTACAGTTTACACACATTTACATTTTTGGAGTACGATACACACACTTTCCTACGGAAAGCTGAAGAAGTTCTTGATTCCGGCATTTGTCCGCAGGTGTTCGCTCTGTCCAATCACTGATTCACATAGGCCTAGCCTAGGTATTTCGTATTTAAAATATCGGTCATTGATTGGTTATCGCTCTCTTGTCGATGGTGTTCGGAGCCTACAGGTTTGGAGTCGCTATAAATTAAAGCCAGACTCTCAACTTGAAAAAACTTCAAAGGTGATTAGGTTTGAGAACGTTTAGTAAATGGAAGAAAATCAAGAAGATTTCTGCTGCGCTCGGCAGCGATTTCAGTGGTTTTCTGACTGAACGCGGCTTGACGTCACTGCCAGTCGAGTGCCGGCCGGCCGGCTGAGCTTATCGTACCGCTCCCCGCATCACACTGCACTGAATAGCTTTCTTCAAATCAGTAGCTAGCTGGACACACCATGTGGTGTAATAACGCGTGCCACACATGAAGGGAACAGTACGATAACATCGATTTGTAAGTGTGAATTAGGGTGGCCAACTATTGAATATGAAAATACGGGAATTTAAAAATTGATGTGAAATGTAGAGGGTCAGAGGACGGCGATGTCCCAGTTGCCGAAGGCCAAATCGCCGCTGGCGCAAAAAAATGTTTTCCTATAATAGACGTTAGGTCCCAGAAAATGAGTTTGGGGATTTAATATTTATTAACTTTTCAGGTGTAATTTTCTCATTCAATTAATGTTTAATTTGGGAAGGTAAACTGAATTAATATCTATCGTTTAAGCTGGTTACCTTCTACATTTTTTCAAGCTATTTTGCATCACGTATAGAATCTTTATATCCCGTTTTAAATAATTATACAATTTTTGACACGAAAGAGAATAAATACCAACCACTTGTAACAGCTGGTTGATCTGTTTCTATTGTCTAACCAGTTAATGTACCAATACCATTAATAATGAAACAATTGTCTCACCATTAGACTTTAAGTTCAAAATGCTCAATATGCTGAAAAGTGAGTAGGCGGAAGTTTACGAAATGAGTATTTTAAAACAAATTGTGAAAATACGGGAACACTGATTCCCGTGTAGAGTTGATACGGGAAGCGGGAAATCACAGTGGTAGACTTTAAGTTCAAAATGCTCAATATGCTGAAAAGTGAGTAGGCGGAAGTTTACGAAATGAGTATTTTAAAACAAATTGTGAAAATACGGGAACACTGATTCCCGTGTAGAGTTGATACGGGAAGCGGGAAATCACAGTGGAAAACGGGATTCCCGGGAAATACGGGAGAGTTGGCAACCCTAGTGTGAATGGTGTATATAAGTATAATTTGAAAATGGTGACTATGTGTTGTCTATATACTTAGAGACCTGCATATCCGCTCAATCATGGCGGGTTGCGGATAAAAAGAGTAATGTTGGCTGCGGGTGCGGGGCGGGTTCGGGTGGTTGGTAAAAGTCCATATTAAAAATTAAACGTGAATTTGTTGATTTTACGTTTCTCGTACTTATGTTGAGAACCGTACTTTTCGATGTAAATAACGATTTATGTCCCATAGGTCAAGTCGACCGGACCCCCCCCCCCCCCCCCCTCCCCCTTTACCCTCTAAAAAGGAATAACGACAACAACGTAGAACATTTAGAAACATAGACAAAGCGGGTTGCGGGTGCGGTTGCGGTTTTGATCTCGCGGGTGCGGGTGCGGGTGCGGGTTGAGTTTTAACTTTGCGGTTGCGGGCCGGTTGCGGATAGCATTTTTCTGACCCGCGCAGGTCTCTATATATACTGCGCGCTGTGCAACGCCGATCTCAACTTGAGCCCCAAAATATCTAGCAGAAAATAAAATTAGAAATAGAAACTTCCTAATATGTATGTACATATCTGTGCACGTCCTCTAAAACATTAGAGATATAGTAAGCGTTGAAACTCTCAAGTTTTACTTTCCCTACATTAGAAGTAGAATCAGGCGGCATCAAGATACGTCAGAAGAGTTTGTTTACGTCATGTTTCACTTTGCAGTACAGCCCCATCTGTAGTGCTTAACAATATCGAATCTTTCCAATATGACGATTGTTGACATTGTTTGATAAAAACATCAAGGTCAAATGGGAACCCAAATAATCATCCTTTGATTCATTGGCCATATTGGAATTATTAAATGGCGTATGATAGGCCTATAGATGATGTATTCGACTATATTGGGACATTGTAATAGAGGAGGAATTTTAGGTTTTAACCCGGACAAAATTAGGAGAAAGCTGATTTTTTCAGGGTCGCTTACAAATTTGATTTTATATAACATACTTCGGGTCCGCCAAAATCCGCCTTGTGCGTTAGCCGCCATCTTGGAAAATGTCGGCGATAACAGTATTCCATTAAATCCCTTGTTGTGAGTGCTCTATGTAACATAAAATTACGTGAGTGGTGTCACATGAAAGATAATATTATCATCAATAATAATAATGTATGTAATTTTATTTATTTATCATATTACAATAGAAGGAAGTAATTAAGTGATCCGCAGCATAAGTGGATATTTGTATTTTGATGATTTGCGATAAAAGTAATAACGTATCCATAACTTGTGTTCATACAAAACATAAAGCTTATTCTGTCTAGAACACACGTGCCAAGTCTCATTTGCATAACTTAAAAAATGTTTGAGATACGAGCTATTGTATATCTGCATGTGTCGTGGCCGCCATCGCCCAGGACAGAGCAAAACTCATTACCTTAGCTCATCGGTCAGTAACAACACATTAAAAGAAACTTGTTTTTACATGATGACTAAAGAATTTAATTGAGCTTCACTAAGGCCAAAGTAACATATGTGCTTTAGTCGCCATTTTGAAAAATGGCGACGGTTACAGTTTTGTCTTCAAACATGCTTTTGAAGGCTACATATAACAGAAAATAACATGAAGAATCTTAATTGAAAGAAATGATTGGGAACTTCTATAAACAGGGAAAAAATTGTAGGTTATTAGATGAGCGTAGCGAATGTATCAATAAATTCAAATGGTTCATTCTCTCCATGCGCGAATTGTGTTCGTCACATACCGGTCAAACGGTTCGACGGATATGACCAAAACTTAAACCAACACTCTTCAATACTCAAATTGACGATGTCAAGATGAACAGAAAAATCCGTCAAGATGACAACCTACAAAAAAATAAATTACCGAAAACATTTAAGTTTTAATTTCTGTTAATTGAAACTTACAGACTAATTTAAAATGTTTAGGGTTCGTGGTAGAATGGCCCATTCTAAGTAATCCATGGTAAGTCTGAAAAAGGAGACCCTGTTCCCCCCCCCCCCCCTTCTCCACTGTCCCACTTAAGATTCCTTCTTTTGCAATTTGCCCTTCTTCTGCTGGACTCTCCTTATGACGACCCCCATGATGATAAACAGTCAAATGCGATAGAGCAACTCTTGTCTGTTATCCATCACCATCACTATTTGATGATAACGATATGATAAGTAGAACGAAACATTTTGAACGGGCTATTGCATCAATCAACGGTTACTTGCACCTACGAACTGAGATATGCAAAGAGTACCAACATAATAGTTGGGGGGGGGGGGGGGGGGGGTTGGGGGGGGGTCCTTTTCCATCGCGTACATGGCCTCGACCACCTCACACGAAATTGTCTTTGGAGATTCGCTCATGCATTGCATATTACTAGGCGTACTAAGCTTACGTCAGCGGCCGCATTCCTGGGAATTGGCAGAATAAAGCCCGGCTTATTTAAAAGTTTTCCAATCGGTTAATGTTTCAAGATATAAACATTGTCAATGCAAAAACTGCTGCATGCACTCTAATAGTGGAGACAACATTAAACTTGGCAGACAGTGGTCCCCCAGTTGCAGAAGTTGGTAATGATACAGATTACTAGTTATCTTAATAGGTCAAAATTCTCAAGACGTTGTCATTTTAATGGTATCGCCAGGATCTGCCAACACAGTCAATAAAGGGAATAATATTTCTGGGTTTCAGAGCAAGCTAGCAGAAATTGAAAAATTGCAGTGGGCTGTTTATGTACTGACATGATGTGAGTGACGCGACTAGTGCTTGTTTTAAAGAAGGCAATAAAACGGGTCTTAATAATCATCATTAACAATCGTGAACTTCCCCATTCTCTCACGATGACTAAAGACAATCCACAGCAAGTAACCCGAAAAAGATTCGGCGTTGTTCCAGGTTAGAAGGTTTACGTTTTTGAGGTTAGGATTATACTTGAAAGTGCAGTATACACGATAGATTCGGCGTTGTTCCATTTGGCGTTATTCAGCGTCCCCCAACTGCTAACCACAGTGTTGGAGCAATGTTCAATTTGTATAATTGGACACCTAAACAAGTGAGAGTGATAGACAAAATTTACTTTGTGAATAATTATAAGTGCGGCAGTGTTTGGGAACATTGCCGTAATTTTTTTTTTTTTATATCTGCTCCCTGTGTCCAACAATGAAGTCGGGTAGGGGATAGGAACTTAATCCCATCATATTCTGGCCCCTAGGTACATCGAAATATTAACTAAAAATACGCTTACAAAATGACGGTAACAGTTACAACGTTAAACTTACTTTCACCAAGACAGTGGCAATACCTTTGTTGTGGATATAAATAAATATAAAACATTGTTATTATTTGGCATTTAGTGACTTACGCGACAGCTTAGGCCACATGGCGTCTTCCGAATCAGATCCATTTTTCTTATGTCGTGGGGGTCGTCATAAGTAGAGTCCAGAAGCTAAAAAGGGCAGGGCAAATTGCAGAAGGAATCTTAAATGGGACAGTGATGAAGGGGGGGGGGGGGGAGAACAGGGTCTCATTTTTCAGACTTACCATGGGCCCATTCTACCACGAGCTCAAATTAAATCCGTCCGTAAGTTTCAATTAACAGAAATTAAAACTTAAATGTTTTCGGTAATTTATTTTTTTGTAGGTTGTCATCTTGACGGACTTTTCTGTTCATCTTGACATCGTCAATTTGAGTATTAAAGAGTGTTTGTTTAAAATTTTGGTCAAATCCGTCGAACCGTTTGACCGGTGTGCGACGAACAAAATTCGCGCATTTAGAGAATGAACCATTTGAATTGATTGATACATTGGCTACGCTCATCTAATTACTAACAATTTTTCCCCTGTTTAAAGAAGTTCCCAATCATATCTTTCAATTAAGATTCTTCTTATTATTTTATGTTATATGTAGCCTTCACAAAGCATGTTTGAAGACAAAACTGTAACCGTCGACATTTTTCAAAATGGCGACTAAAGCACATATGTGACTTTGGTCTAAGTGAAGCTCAATTACACTCTTTAATCATCATGTAAAAACAAGTATCTTTTAATGTGTTGTTACTGACCGATGGGCTAAGGTAATGAGTTTTGCTCTGTCCTGGGCGATGGCGGCCACGACACATGCAGATATACAATAGCTCGTATCTCAAACATTTTTAAAGTTATGCAAATGAGACTTGGCACGTGTGTTCTAGACAGAATAAGCTTTATGTTTTGAATCAACACAAGTTATGGATACGTTATTACTTTTATCGCAAATCATCAAAATACAAATATCCACTTATGCGGCGGATCACTTAATTACTTCCTTCTATTGTAATATGATAAATAAATAAAATTATATACATTATTGTTATTGATCATATTATTATCTTTCATTTGACACCACTCACGTAATTTTATGTTACATAGAACACTCACAACAAGTGATTTAGTGTAATACCGTAATCGCCGACATTTTCCAAGATGGCGGCTAACGCACAAGGCGGATTTTGGCGGACCCGAAGTATGTTATACAAAATGATACTTGTAAGCGACCCTGAAAAAATCAGCTTTCTCCTAATTTTGTCCGGGTCGGTATAGGAAATTGGGCTAAAGTAACCCCACTATAAGACTAGACCTAAATATGACAATTTGTTTTGGCCGCCATTTTGGAATCTTAAAATTATGTATTATTCTATAAAAGTTTGTATTCTTATATCAATGGTCAAAATAAATGTATACCGAATCGACTATTTTAAGCAAAGTTATGATTCTCGAAATACGGTTTAATAATGGCAAATGAGATAAATTGAAACACCGGATTTCCGGGAGAATCCGTGTAGCAATTTCCTTACCAATAATTCTGGTACTCGGGAAGCTTCTTCAACACAACACAGAAGGTTTTAGTCGTGCCTTGTCATTTTCAAACGGATTAGATCACAGAAGCCATACCAAAAGTGTCATTTCTCACAAGAAAACTTCTTCAGAAACGTATTAGTTTTCAATTTAGCTCTATAGGGCTAAGCCTGACAAACAAAGAACTGAAAATATTTTCGAATACAATTCAAATTCTTTTCGTTAAGAAAGAAATTTACACTCACACAAATTCGAATGTGGCAATGTTTTGGATGGTAAAGAGTCCAGTAGAATTCAACACTGCTAAGTTTGTATGCTGTTTCAGATTGTTAAGGAGTGGTCGTTACGCAAAATACTTCTGGGGACTTTTATGATCCTCTGCGCCGTCGCTATTCTGTCCTTCTGTACAGAATTTGTGTCACTTCGTAGTAAAGAGTTTCGGTTTTACACCCGCCACATGTTGTTGCTGAAGAAGGCCCGATCAAGAGCCGGCACAAGCAGTAATCATAGCTTTACCTGCAACATTCCTGATCTTGACCCGTTTGATTTAAGTGTAATGCGATACTTTAAAAAATTTACATTAAAGTGTCCTGACAAGCCTTATCTTACTTTTGTGGACGAAGAAGGGTTTATACATTTAAATAAAAGTGGGTTTGATGCCATTGATAAAGACTTGCAAGAAATAAAGTGCACGTATAAGAAGGTTAGTGGTGTGGACGGGCATAAAAGCCATATGTACTACGGGCCGTCGAGAAATATCAGTACCAAGCCAATGAAAATTGACGGTGAATTTGTCTGTGCTGAATGTTGTGAGGGCAGTAAAGTCATTTATGAAAATTGTCATTTCTACGTGCCACCTCTGAGCGACAAACTTCAGCAGAAAAACAAACGGTTGCGCGAACAAGGAAGAACCAATGTTCTTCTGTTGGCCATCGACTCCGTATCACGGCTGAGTTTCATAAGAAACCTGCCAAAGAGCTACGAGTTTCTAACAAAGAGACTCAATTCGACGGTCATGAGGGGTTTGAACAAGGTGGGTTTGAATACACATCCAAATATGATACCGTTTCTGACCGGTCATAGCTATTACAAACAAGATGACAATCCGACACCAGCAATTTGTGGTGCTCATCGCGATTGCAGTGGCTTCTTTGATGACTGTCCTATCGTGTGGAAAAACTTTTCGCGACAGGGTTATGTGACCATGTTGTGCGACGAGTGGCTAGCGTACCAACTATTCCATTACGGCGCTCGGGGGTTTAAGCATGTGCCAACTGATTATTATCCCAGGCCATTGATTCATAAGCTGGAGGGACTTGGGGTTCAAAACAATGGTTTGTGTTACGGCAATACTCCTACGCATGATGTCGTATTGGACTACACAGAGAAATTTACTAAAAAACTTAATGACAGTGTCTACTTTGCGTTCTCTTTCATTTCAAGAATAAGTCATGACAGCGACATAGAAATACAGGGTCTTGATAACAGTCTTCAAAGGGCCCTTGAAGTCTTATACAAGAACGGTGTTTTTAACAACACTATCTTGGTTCTCTTCGGGGATCATGGGCGACGTTTTGGAAATGTCAGGAACACTTGGATTGGAGCTGTGGAAGACAGAATGCCCTTCATGTCAATTTACTTGCCAAAGAGATTGCGTGAACAGAAACCACACCTGCAGGCGGCCCTGGAGGTGAACTCTGTCCGTCTGTTGGGCTGGTTCGACATGTACGAGATGCTGATGGACCTCGCCATGGACAACCTGGAGGAAGTGAGTCGCGTCACCCGGTGGGGCTTCCACGTGGGGCTCTCCCCCCTCCGGCCGATCCCCGAGAACCGCACCTGCCAGCAGGCGGGCATCCCCCCCGAGTACTGCGTGTGCATGACCCCGCTCGACATCGACGTGGCGGAGGAGGGGGTGATGGAGACGGCCGAGCACATCGTCGACCACGTCAACGAGAAGCTGCGTGGAGTCCCGGGCCGGCCGTGCGCCGAGCTCTCGCTGCACAAGATAGAGAGAGCGCAGATCGTGTCTTACGCACAGTCTGAAGGGACGCCGAACGGTCTGATCGAGTACCTGCGAGTCACCGTCCGTACAGTGCCGGGCCTTGCCCTACTTGAAGGCATGGTCACACGTCGCGCGTACTACCAACCAATACAGATACAAGGGGCTGTGGAGAGGCTCAACGCATACAGGTATCAGGCTGTTTGTCTCAAGTCACATCATGACAGTAGAATACACGCCTACTGCTTCTGTCCTACAACAAAAAACAACGTGAGCGTAGTTTTGGTCAAATAAAGTAGATAGCAACACACTGCTGTTATTTATATATTTCGTGGTGGTATTTAATTTCTTAAATACAAATGTTCAACGCATACTAAGGCTCTGTATTATGAACTTCGGATACATATTCGGTAGGGTACTAACTTATTTCCACCATGGCAACAACCAATGGGATGCCGGGATGCTATCTTTAAAACAAGTTAGTAGCTTACTGAATATTTCTTTGAAGTTCATAAAACTGGGCCTAAAACACATTGTAATACGTACAAGTATTTACGAAAATAAATGCATTCTATAATATTACCAAATATGTTGTACTTTATCTTCCTTTTCCCGAAGACTCGCTTAAATCCATGTCCTGCAAGAATTGTCCTTTTCCTCCCATCTTGTAGTACATTTAGAGTCAAGTACGTCCATGGTTGCCAGTTCAACTATATTTTGCTTCATATACCCATTCAATCCCAGATTTCAGCAATATTATATAGGATAGAGTGGCGTTTCCAAATATTCACAAGGGGGTGGGGGAAGGGGGGGGGGGGGAGGAGGTTACACATTCCAACCAAGGAAGGGGCTGGGGCAATAGGCCCTATAGGCTATTCGGCTAACAGGCTATTTCGCCTCAAGCGAAAGAAAATTACTGAAACTAAAAATACATTTTTACTTTGTTGATTTTAACTTTTGTTGTATTTTGTGACAAGAAAACCACTTTTAGTACTATATTTAAGCCAAGGTCTACTGGATTTACTCCTAGCGGAGTAATTGCGAAGCGCAAAGTAAGGTCATTGAATGAGATCCAAAATCGCCATTTTGGATCCAACTACAAAAATCGCATTATTATTTAAATAATCCTCACCAACCATGTGAACTTACGCGTAAAGTATTAAAACAAATATATATATAGAATGTAAAGACAAAATCTTATTACAGATTGTTATTTTGCCTTTTTGGCCCATAATTTGTTTTGACAGATCAATTCATTTGTTTTTCTGAATGATTCTCCCATTTGAATAACATGTGATTTTTAACATTATGGAAATAGGTTAGATGACCTTACTTCGCGCGCGCTGCGCGCGCGCTACAAGCGATCTAGTGGACCTTGTATTTAAGCGAGCGAAGCGAGCGTCTCCACGAGACTGTTATGGCACTTCGTTCTGTTTTTTTTTTTTTTTTTTTATATGTCCGTCGATAGCGGTCGAACAGAAAGTCCGACCAACGTGAAATTTGGACCATCCACAAGCCTCGATGTGGATTGAAGGTGTATAGTTTTGAGGCAAAATCGTTCGAAAAGTTACAAAGTTACACCATAGTTACTGCAAAATATTTTTCTGAAACAAAATGGCGGCAAAATGTGAGAGACATATTTTTTCAAAGCTTTTTCCGATCACGAATATGTTCATGTTATTGCGATCTGATAAATATTGGCAAACTTACACAAAAGTTACTCGAAAATATATTTCTGAAACACAGTAACAGCAAAATGTAAGGTGGCTATCTTATAGTCAATTTTTGTCCGGTCACGAATATACTATTGTTAACGCGATTTGATACATATTAGAGGCAGAAATTACATTTCTATTGCTGTCAATAACTGTTATAGTAACGGTGGCGGACCGCGGCGAAAACATGACAGCGAAAATTCATAGCAACGCACAATCGCACATTGCACTGCATCCAACAATGTCGGGAAGTATAATAGCTACGGAAATTAGAAAAAATTTTGCAACGCGCATTCTTGAATTGTTGTTAATTGTTGTTTGTATTAGCATTGAAATCTTTTCGCCAGAAAAATCGTAGACATTGACGCGCTCGCTTATCAACGCGTCAAACAGAGCGTTTTCCTAGTAAATATTACACGACTGCCGATCCCACAGGACCCATATTCTTTAATAATCACAAAACGAAATCGGGATCCGAAACGTGAAATTTAATAAACCCATTCTAGACCTAACGAAAAATTAGAAATTTAGCGATTTTATAAACTATAGTCAGGAATGGGAGTGGATGATCGGATCAGTCTGCTTTTCGAACAGCTGACATAGCAATCAGGGATGGCGATGAATAAGATAATATTCTAATATAGCTATATATCAGCTATATATCTAATATATATATCAGTTTTCAAAAAATGTGTCTCCTTCTCGATGGGGTACCGGGTTGTTAAAAGCTGCCAACAAGGTTATTCTTAATCAGGAGAATACCCTGCATTCGAAAACCATTGTTAGCAGTTTTTCTTTTGAGTATTTCAACCCCAAAAACCCCCTAAAAATCAATTTTTACGGAATTATCTCTAATAATTCATAAGTCAGGAGAACATTATACTAACATTTATCTTTAAAACTGTGTTAGTAGAAAAATGTACTGTTAAGAATTTGGCTATTTCAGATTTTCAATTTTTAAGCGAGCGAAGCGAGCGTTTCCACTTGACTCTTATGGCACTTCGTTCTGTTTTTTTTTTGTTTTTTTTTTTTGTTTTTTTTTGTTTTTTGTTTTTATGTCTGTCGATAGCGGTCGAACGGAAAGTCCGATCAACTTGAAATTTGGACCATCTACAAGCCTCGATGTGGATTGAAGGTGTACAGTTTCGAGGCAAAATCGTTTGAAAAGTTACAAAGTTACACCATAGTTACTGCAAAATATTTTTCTGAAACAAAATGGCGGCAAAATGTGAGATAGCCATATTTTTTTAAACTTTTTTCCGGTCATGAATATGTTCATTTTATGGCCATCCCCATACGATAAATATTGGTAAAGTTACACAAAAGTTACTCGAAAATATATTTCTGGAACACAGTTACGGCAAAATGTGAGGTGGCTATCTTATAGTAAATTTTTGTCCGGTTACGAATATACTAATGTAAACGCGATCCGATACGTATAAGAGGCAGAAATTACATTTCTATTACTGTCAATAACTGTTAGTAACGGTGGCGGACCGCATTGAAAACATGACCACGAAAATTCTTAGCAACGCACATTGCACTGCATACAACAATGTCGGAAAGTATAATAGCCATGGAAATAAGAACATGGAAACAGAAATTTTTGCAATGCGCATTCTTGAATTGTTGTTAATTGTTGTTCGTATTAGCATTGAAAACTTTTCGCCAGAAAGTTCGTAGATATTGACGCGCTCGCTTATCAACGCGTCAAACAGAGCGTTTTCCTAGTTATCGAAACTGAATAAGAAAATGGCTCTATGACACAAAATATTCAGTTTTTGCTGAGCAGCAATGAAATGTTTCACTTAATTGCAAGTAAACGGTAAATAATGGATATATTAATTTTTCCCGAAAACATCATCGACAATTCATAACTAGTGTACAATTATCATATTAAGTCTAAAAAATTGATGTATTGTGTAGTAATTGAAACAAGGTGGCAAAGTGTAATAATCCTAGGGGCAGCAGAGCGAAGCGGAGTCTCTACTTGAATGTACATCCGTGGGCTCCTTGATGAAGCAAGTATGGGAGTAAGCTCAATCGCTTCCTTTTAGCGTATAGAATAAAAAATTTGATAGTGCCCGTCTCAAATGTTAGACATTCACGAGCTGTATGCAAAAAATAAAATGGCCGCCACTGCAAGTGCTTTTCCCATTTATCTCCATAATGCAAAGTTTTATGACAAAATTGAATTCGACAAGAAATATTTCTCTTGAAATTATACACCAACATGATATTCACGTATGTTTGTATAATTTAATACTCACGTAGAACTTTAATTTTTTGTATGTTAATCTGTACTAAAATGTACATATTTTGGCTCCAGTGGGCTTCTCAATGAATGAAGAATGAACTATGTGAGTGGGCTAAGTGTCTTCCTTTAAGTATATGTAATAATAATTTTGATAGTGCTTGGCTCAAATTTTAGGCATTCACGAGCTGTACGAAAAAAACAAAATGGTCGCCATTGCAAGTGTTTTTCCCATTTATCTCCATAATGCCAAGTTTCATAATAAAATAGAATATGTCAAGAATTATTCCTCTTAGAATTCTTCACAAATATAATATTCACGTATTTTTATAGAACTTAATTGTTACGTAGAACTTTAATTTCTTGCATGTCAATCTGTACTCAAATGTACAAACTTTTGCTCCAGTGGGCTTCTCATTGAGAGAAAAGTTAACTATGTGGGTGGGCTAAAATTTTTTTATTTATTTATGTTTAACGACGTAATCGACAACGAAGATCATATGACGTCGGGTGTATTTGGAGGAAAGTGTCAAGAAGGACGTAGCAATCCCTGGGCAGGTGGGTGGGCTCAATCTCTTCTTTTAAGCTTTTTGCCTGGGAATATTACAAATATGTTTTATTTAATAATTTGCTCAGAGTGTGACAAATCCAATGGTGGAAGACATTGATAACTTTTAATTCATCAATCTGGCTCTCAGGGGTAACCAAATTACCGAGATTGTTAAAAATTATTGCAAGCCATGGTCTATTTTTTATGAAACGGAGTACTTATCAACATTTATTTTGTTTTTAAATTTTGTTTTGTAAACAGTCTTAACCTTACTAGTTAATAACAGTTAACTTTATGGTTCTATCTAGAATCAATAACAAGGTACAGTTAATTAGTAGACACAGTGCGTACGCAAAATTCTTACAATGTTTAACTTTGGGGCGTTGCGACGCCACAATCCCTTATGATAATGACATATTCCATACCAAATAATGAAATAAGATATACATTGATTTCAAAAATTAAAAACCATTAATCCAATTTCATAAATATAGCTCTCAGGGGTAACCAAAGTCTTAATATTGTTAGAATTCTCGCTGAGGATGTCTATTTGTTTTACGAAACAGAGTATTTATCAATATTTCTTTTGTTTTTTATTTTGTTGGTGTAAACAATCATAACCATTAGAGTAAATAATAGTGAATTTTTTGGCTCTACCTAGAAGCAATAATAAGCTAGAGTTATTTAATTGACAGAAGTGCGTACGTGACATTCAGGCATTGTTTGGCCTTGGGGCGTTGCAACGCCACTAACCCTTCCGATATTGAAATGTTTCATACTAAATAATATACTTCTTAAAAATGTATAGATTTCAACGGGTAAAGACAGATTGATCCAATTTCATAAATGTGACTCTCAGGGGTAACCAAAGTCTTGAGATTGTTACAATTCTCGTTACGGAGGTCTATTTTTTATGAAACGGAGTACTTATCAATGGTTTTTATTGTTTATAATTTTTTCTTTAAACAAACTTAACATTTGAAAGTTAATAGTGACTAACTCTATGGATCTACCTGGAAGCGCAAGCACAAGCTAGAGTTATTGATTTGACACAATATCTGCATAAGTGAAATTCAGACATCGTCTGACTTTGAGGTGTCACACTTCCACTTTTCCTTCCGATATTGAAATATGCTATACCAAATAATTTATCTGAAAGTATGACTAACTTTATGGTGTATTTAATTTATAACGAAATTTGGACGTTTGGCTCTCAGGGCTAACCAAACAAGTGCGATTGTTACAATTCTTGCTACCGTGGTCTATTTTATCCTGTAACGGACTATTATCAAATTGTGTTTTTATTTTTTATTTTTTTCATAAACAAACTAAACATTACTAGTTACTACTAGTTAATTTAATGGCTCTATCTAGAATAAATACAAAGTTAGAGGCATTTATATAGACAGATGTGCACACATGAAATTCAGACACCTGAATTTGAGGCGTCGCGACTCCATTTTCCCTTCCGATATTGAAAAAGTGCCATATTATACAATATTTTCGCGAGTATAGGTAATCCAATGGTGTACGGCACGTTTATTCATGAGCCATTTTTACCCTCTGGCTCAAAGTCTAGTAGTTGCATAAATAATATGCACTTTTTTTCTTGTTGCACCCTCGTTTTACACCCCGATATTAACTTTATCCATGTTTTAAAAGCATCAGTTGCATTAGTTAATCTTCGTTGAGTATTAAAATGATTTGATTTGGTTTTTAGTGTTAAAATAGTGATTTCTGTAATTTTTTTTTCTTCTGGACGGCAAAAACCAACCCTTAATACGATTTAAGGGTATAAAAGTGAAAATGGCGATTGGCAACAATGTTATTCGAATTCAGCGTTTAAAAATCTATCAGAATCACTTTGTTGGCAGCTTTTAACACGAGGGGCCCCAAAGCTGAAAAATTATTAAAACTAGTCTAGTCTAATAGTAAAGACATTGAACTAAAACTATGTTTAGTCACACTACATTCTAAATTTTATTAATGTTATTTATTTTGTCTGAAGTAATTCGAAAATAAAGCACTAGCCTATGCTAGATGAACAACTATTTACGTAGATCTAACTTATACTAGGAAAACGCTCTGTTTGACGCGTTGATAAGCGAGCGCGTCAATATCTACGAACTTTCTGGCGAAAAGTTTTCAATGCTAATACAAATAACAATTCAAGAATGCGCATTGCAAAAATTTCTGTTTCCATGTTCTTATTTCCATGGCTATTATACTTTCCGACATTGTTGTATGCAGTGCAATGTGCGTTGCTAAGAATTTTCGTGGTCATGTTTTCAATACGGTCCGCCACCGTTACTAACAGTTATTGACAGTAATAGAAATGTAATGTCTGCCTCTTATACGTATCGGATCGCATTTACATTAGTATATTCGTAACCGGACAAAAATTTACTATAAGATAGCCACCTCACATTTTGCCGTAACTGTGTTCCAGAAATATATTTTCGAGTAACTTTTGTGTAACTTTACCAATATTTATCGTATGGGGATGGCCATAAAATGAACATATTCATGACCGGAAAAAAGTTTAAAAAAATATGGCTATCTCACATTTTGCCGCCATTTTGTTTCAGAAAAATATTTTGCAGTAACTATGGTGTAACTTTGTAACTTTTCAAACGATTTTGCCTCGAAACTATACACCTTCAATCCACATCGAGGCTTGTGGATGGTCCAAATTTCAAGTTGATCGGACTTTCCGTTCGACCGCTATCGACAGACATAAAAACAAAAAAAAAAACAAAAAAAAAAAAACAAAAAAAAAACAGAACGAAGTGCCATAAGAGTCAAGTGGAAACGCTCGCTTCGCTCGCTTAACTATTTTTACTAATTTAGGCAAAGGGCTTACATGGGAAAGGTACAGAAAACTAGCAGTGGCAGTGGGTCGATAAACTCTTGAAATAAAAGCCTAAAACTATTTCTTTTGTACATTCGCACATAAACATATTCTAAACAATGGGAGACCGTATGTCAGGTAGAGTGCGCTGTGAGCGATGACGTTCAGTTTACCTATTATATCTAGCTCAACTTCAGTAAAATGCTCCAAATCTTATATGCCATATATATATTATTTACAGTGATTTTTATTATTGACGTACTTTAGAACTTAAAACTTAATTATTAAGCTATGTTTACATGGCGGACCGTACTGAGTACTAGACTGAGAACTGTCATGGTCGCTTGCGTTTATATGAAGGTGTACCCAAACTTGATTTCGGTCTCGCGCCACATTGGTCGTACATAACCCTACTTTTTCCTTCTACCATATAAAATTTATTTTAAGATGCATCTCGGCGAACAAAAGTTTCCAAGCTGTTGTAAATATTTTACTTGATTTTTGTTGATGGCAACCACAATCATTTTCCATCTTATTTACCTACAAACAGCGTTCGTTCAAAGTTTCAGTTCTTCAGTCAGTACGTTCTACCCGTTTACATGATAGGACTGAGTCGGTCTTTCGGTACGGTCTAGCTTTTTTGGCGGACCGGACCCAGTCGGTTCGGTCCCATCTTTGAGGTGGTTACATGGCCCTGGACCGTACTCAGTACCAGACTCAGTCCGCCATGTAAACGGGGTTATTAATGAGTGTTATGTAATTAAAATAAAAATCAGCCAAATTCGCTGCTTAGCACGTCGCTTAGCAACGCGCGGCTAGGCGATGGCTTCCGCCATCCACGGTCCTATCTTTCCTTGGTTCATTTCAGTGACGACAACAGGTGCGTGGCGGCGCTGCTTAGCACGTCGCTTAGCAACGCGAGGCAAGGCGGTGGTTTCCGCCATCCACGGTCCTATCTTTCCTTGGCTCATTTCAGTGACGACAACAGGTGCGTGGCGGCGCTGCTAAGCACGTCGCTTAGCAACGCGCGGCAAGGCGGTGGTTTCCGCCCCACTGTCCTATCTCTCCTTGGTTCATTTCAGTGACGACAACAGGTGCGTGGCGGCGCTGCTAAGCACGTCGCTTAGCAACGCGCGGCAAGGCGGTGGTTTCCGCCATCCACGGTCCTATCTTTCCTTGGTTCATTTCAGTGACGACAACAGGTGCGTGGCGGCCCGGCTTATAGCACGTTGCTTAGCAACGCGCGGCAAGGCGGTGGTTGCCGCCATCCACGGTCCTATCTTTCCTTGGTTCATTTCAGTGACGACAACAGGTGCGTGGCGGCGCTGCTTAGCACGTCGCTTAGCAACGCGCGGCAAGGCGGTGGTTTCCGCCATCCACGGTCCTATCTTTCCTTGGTTCATTTCAGTGACGACAACAGGTGCGTGGCGGCGCTGCTTAGCACGTCGCTTAGCAACGCGCGGCAAGGCGGTGGTTTCCGCCATCCACGGTCCTATCTTTCCTTGGTTCATTTCAGTGACGACAACAGGTGCGTGGCGGCGCTGCTTAGCACGTCGCTTAGCAACGCGCGGCAAGGCGGTGGTTTCCGCCATCCACGGTCCTATCTTTCCTTGGTTCATTTCAGTGACGACAACAGGTGCGGGGCGGCGCTGCTTAGCACGTCGCTTAGCAACGCGCGGCAAGGCGGTGGTTTCCGCCATCCACGGTCCTATCTTTCCTTGGTTCATTTCAGTGACGACAACAGGTGCGGGGCGGCGCTGCGTAGCACGTCGCTTAGCAACGCGCGGCAAGGCGGTGGTTTCCGCCATCCACAACAAGATACTTTCCTCGAACAAACAACAATCTTTCTTCGCCCCTGGCAAACAAACCGGCAAACTATTCTGATAAAATCAAAGAAGGACGAAACCATTTAGGGGCAGTGTCCCAGTGGTCGCGGTAGAACTTACTTGACATTCTTGATTATCGCGCCCTAAGGTTATCGAATTAATCCATGCTTAAACGCTGAATCCGATACGATTATCCGAAGCACTCAATCTGGTTAGAGTTTGACTTTATAAACATCTTTAATAATGTATACGGGAATTTAATTCATATACAATGCTTGTAGTTATACGACGGTATCGTCCAATAAAACTCCAAAACCGAAAAAAATTGTTAATTTCTGAACCCGAATTCTATCTCAAAATCCAAAACCCACACAATTCGTGGTGGCTCATGCATGTGGTTTGAATCCCGCATTTGGCAATTTAGTTTTTGGAAATGCCCTTCACTTATCACCCTTCATTCGTCTGTAAAGTATATCATTGTATCAATAATAAAGACGTTAACGTAAAGCATCCTGAATGATCAACTGGAATTCACAGAAACCTTTTGATTCCAAACCCGAAACATAACAAATGTTATTTATGAATGTCTGAAAACTCCTACAAAATTGTTATATTTTGGGTCAATTTTGTTCACCATAATTTAAATTGGGACATAAGAAATAACTTGTATAGATATATGTAAGTGCACCCTGTACCGGAGGATAGCCGTTGAGATTCACTGAAAATATAAAAACACGTGTCAAGAAACATAAAGTCCGAAATCAAAGTTTAAATAATAATATAAAAATGTTGTAAATCACATAAGTATTAATGAATTTGTTCATAATATACTGATAAAGTTGTGGATCTTGCCAAATCTGAGCAATTACTTGTTCCAGAATACACTTAACAGTGAATTTGTTATCCGTGCACTCACCATAAAATAATAACATACATACTCGTAGAAAAACAATTATCAATCATTTCGAAAATTGCTGATGTTACTGTTGACTAGACTGCACTGCAAACTGCAATCACGTAAACTTTGCCGTGGCAAAGCTGAGAACGCCGCATGCCATTTTTTTCACTGCATTTATAATAAGTTGTTTGTACAGCCCAAGTGCGATCTCAGTTTTCTCGAAATTTTTGGGGCCGAACTGTCAACAAGTAATCAAATGTTATCGTTTGTTTGTTGTGTAAACGCCTATTATATGACTAGATGTTGGGCTTCCAAGAAATGTGTGCATGGATGTTGCTTCTGTTGTGATGTGATGTAACTTCTGTTATGGCTTCCGGTAATGAATTCGGCGATTTCGTCTCATGTTTGTGTTACCCAGGTAGTGGGGGTGTACATCATTTGTGAAATGCCAAGATTTACGAAAGATCGACTGGTTTTCTTGTTCTCAACCAAGCCACGAACCCACTGTAGATAGTAGTATCGGTTCTGCTTTGTAGGAAGTTGTCAAGTTTTATTTAAAGGATGTTAATATTTCAGTTGAGAAATGTCTTAAAAGTTGATTTCTAGATTTTGATTTATTGAAGTTGAGCATATTGTTCCAAATTTGTCCATGTCTTTTCTGGTAACAAACTAGGTATGCGGTATTTGGAATAGTTGGGAAGGAAGGTACTCGAGTGCTGTTTAGTAGAACTCAATCCCAGCATTCGCCATGTGGCTGAGGAAAACTGGCTGGAACTGGCTGTGGCCGGTATCGAACCGGCGACCTCCCGAATCAGAGTCTTGCCTCTTACACAGCTGAGGCCACCCCCTTAGGAACATACAATAATATACGTATATTGAAGATATAACAATATATAAGAGAGAATGGAAACAACTGACCCATCTGGGAATTGAGGTTCGACGCACTGAGCTAAACTTCGCGCCAAGTTAGTAGAGCGATTTCTCGAGCCCTATTGTACAAGCATTATACGCATCTTTAAACTCGACATTAAGGTGGACAAAAGGCTGCAATTCCAACCGCAGGTGGAATATTGCACTACCCGTCTGGACAGAGAAAAACATCGACCTCAACTGGTCAACGGGTTTGCACACAGGTATGGCCATTACCCAAATGTTTTCATCGCAGGTAGTAACATTACCAGCACGTTCTTCGAAGCACTGAAGCGCACTGGAGGGTGTCATTGGTACTGAGAGGTTTTGTTATTCATTGACAGGTACAAGTTGTCGCATAACAGTTCAACCAAATACAAAGAAAAAGCCTGCGCTCTTCTAACTTGGCGTCAAGTATACACTGAGGTGGCACTGAGACACACAACTAAATATTCAATACAAAGCCTTCTCGAATACAAGTCGTAATTTCAATCATTTTTCCGGGTTACATTGATGCAGAATTTTATAATTCTAGTTCCCCAAAGTAACTTGTTTCAAATGTAGGTGGAATGCCGAATGGTGGTTGTAATAAATGCCTCATGAAATGAAAGAAACTTTTCGATATATTTTAAGATGTTCAAGAGTGTCAAGAAAAGATGAATACTCCGACCACGAAATATGTAGAAAGCTTTAGTATATTCCCAGCAAAGTTTACGAAAATAATAATATATGCGATTGTAAGCAACAAAATAGTTAACAAGACAAGAGAGTTTTCCAGTTGCTTTTTACTGCTAGTGCTTATAGTTGAATAGTTACCTTGGAAAACAGTAAAACTTCAACGAAGCACCATCTAGAACATTTTGACAAGTAAAGAGTTTTGAAAGTAAGCAAACATGTCGTTCTTTGGCACACAACATGGCCGCTACGCGCCACGTGCTACGCGCCACGTGCTACGCGCCACGTGCTACGCGCCACGTGCTACGCGCCACGTGCTACGCGCCACGTGCTACGCGCCACACATTCCCTACACAGAGCCAATAACGAAACATGTGTCGATACAGACGAGTGTTACGATCGAGTTAGTACCCGTTGCTCTAATTCGGGAGATCGCCGGTATCGATACCCGCTATACCGGCAATCCTGACTGAAGTATTTTTCCTAGGTTTCCTCAGTCACAAGGTAAATGCTGGTAGTTAGTCATACTAACAGCTATCGGACATTCCAATTATTCCAGACATCGCATTCCTATAGTTTTATATTACATGGATTGTCCCTGGGTAGGTTTTCTACGAAAAATTATTGAATAAATAAAGTAAATAAATAAATTCACATTTATATAGTCTACCCACACAGTAACGAAAACGATTTTCAGTGGGGGACTTTGAAGTCGATCGATGATAACTGCACGTATAATATTTATCCCTCAAATTGTATGTACAGACAGTTGAGATTGAGCTTGTGAATATTGTAGAAAAAAATATGCACCTAACGGTATTAGTTTTTTTACTTATTGAGTGTTGAAATGCGTTGGAATTCCCTATCTTCATTGTAGCTGCACAAAAACCTACACTTTCAATCGTATAACTTTGCGTAGCACCTTTAAAAAGTAATATATTTAAAAAATAATCGTTCTAAATGTAGTTAACTTCATGACTAACATGAATACGTGTAAAAAGATGGTTGAACGCGATCCGTTTTAGAGATATTTGCGCTGGTGTGTCAATTTTATCTCAAATCTACTCAAATTAGAAACTATAAATATACTTTATTAATAAAAAAAAAAATATGATTTCAAGAAGTTCAGTATTAAATGCTACTCACATATAATAATTCTTGAAATTCATAATGTAGAATAAAAAAAGGTATTTTTTCATGTCCATTTTCTTTGAATAGTTTAGTTGTTGTATTGAATGGGTAGTTCACTTCATCGATCGACTTTAATTTAAAGCGACTAAACCAACCCTGTAGGCTCTGAACACCGTCGACGAGTGAGTGATAACCAATCAAAGAACGAGATTTCAAATACGAAACACATGAATCAGTGATTGGACAGTGCGAACACCTGCGGACAAATGCCAGAATCGACAAGGCCGATTCAGAACAACTTCGAATTTTTTAAGTGCTTCGTTGCTGTGACGGCTCCAAAGTCACCGTTTACTTATTCTTAAGACAAGAAGTAATGGAACTGAATTCTTAATAGAAGTTAAAAAACTTCTGCCAGAACCGGGGTTTGAACCTGGGACCTTCTGCATTGGAAGCAGGGATGCTAACCACTGGACCAACGAGTCACCTTAAATTATTTTTAACATTGACGATTCCTTCTGCTATCTGTGAAGTAATCTCTGGAGATCAATCTACATATTGTCGTGGTCGCCGAGGTGGGAATCTAACCGCTGCCAGCACTGAGCCACGTCCTCGTGCTGGGGCGCCGTCTGTCGTCTGTCGTGTACAAGCGTCGCGGCGCCGACTGACGCTGAGTATCTATGTCAAGGGTCGCCGTCTCCCCATATCATGACAATCTCGCACGAGGGCCGGAAGAGAAGACTACTTTTACCGATCTACGGCATGATCTGTGGCCGATCTGTGGCATGATAATTTGCTATTTTAAAAACAGTATTATGGTAAAAACATATTTCTACTACAGACAAAATATGTTAAGTCTAAAAATAATCTCTAAGGGGTATTCGTCCGTTAAAAGAAAATATAAACCCTGCCATATGAATGTATGTATTGTACATTTTGTGCGCGGAAAGGGAGAAGCATTTATTTTAAGTATAATGTATTAATATATTTTATAAGGAAACTTTTTAAAGAAAAAAAACATTTAAAAAAAGTGTAGGAAGAAGTAAAGACACTTTCTTTAAATTTCTAAAAAACAGATGCTTCTCCCCTGCCGCGCACAAAATGCGCCATGCCAATACCATCGACCTTCTATTTGGGGGCCAAAACATACATATAAACTAAACAAAAATTAAAAAATATGCAAAAAAGAGGCCAAGCCCAAAACGGAGAAGACAAACCGTTACAAACCAAAGAGGGCACACGTACAAAAAATGCAATTTCAAAAGAGGCTCAATATTTAAAGGGGTGATATCCGAAATTGTGGCCAAGCCAAATATTTTATTTCCAATATATAAATGTAGTAGTTATAATTAAATTAGCGAATATATAAATCTTTACATCACTTAATAATTGATAAATAAATATATTAACAACAATTACAAAATTAAATTAACTTATTGAAACATTTCGAGGTGGGAAAAAAAAATTAACACACTGTATATGTAATTAAAAGCTTGGCCGATGAATTTGCATTCTCAGTTTTAAGTCAATTCAATTCAATTCAATTCAAAAGCATTTTATTCTCAGTTTGTATGTACAGTATTAGGAAAATAGTGTATGTTTTTTAATGTTGCTTGAATTATATATTAATTTGATTTTAAAGTTCATTAACTTGATGAGTTATTACCATTATTGCTTTATAGTACGGAATAATAATATATTACCCAAAGCCAAATTACAAATTCATCGGCCAAGCTTTTAATTATAAATACAGTGTGTTCATTTTGTTTTTCCCACCTCGAAATGTTTCAATAAGTTAATTTAATTTTGTAATTGTTGTTAATATATGTATTTATCAATTATTATGTGATGCAAACATTTATATATTTGTTTATTTAATTATAATTACTATATTTATATACTGGAAATAAAATAATTGGCTTGGCCCCAATTTTGGATATCACCCCTTTAAATGTTGAGCTTCTTTTGAAATTGGCGTTTTTTGTACGTGTGCCCTCTTTGGTTTGTAACGGTTTGTCTTCTCCGTTTTGGAATTTGCCTCTTTTTTGCACATTTTTTGCATTTTTGTTTGGTATATCAATGCTTTTTATTTAAAAAGACTAGGTTGGAATTCATAGTCGGCCCCTACACCTAGGGGCGCCCATTGTTACCACGGTAACAGTTGTTTCCATGTTATTTCCCAAAAACAAAACAAATCCATAGCAACAATGGGTGCCCCTAGGTGTAGGGGCCGACTATGAATTCCAACCTAATTTTGGCATGTATCCAAGTCAACTTGATCTCCGCCTAGCGGAGGCTCGTCGAACTCCCAACTTGCGAGTTCAGCAAATTCCGCTAGTCGGAGATAAAGCGACTAGCGGAGGCTTGCCGAACTCGCAAGTTGGAAGTTCGACGAGCCTCCGCTTGGCGGAGATCAAGCGGACCTTGTCATTTTGTTGGTGATTTTCTTTCCCGCAATTAAAACAAATTATTTTGTTTCATGGTCACTGTCCAAGTAAGAATTAAGAAAATTTATTCAGTTGTCTACATCGATAGCAAAAACGTTGTGACACAAAATTATTTTTTTCGTCGGCAATTTTTAATAATAACTAATTTTTTGGGAGTAGCCTATTTATTCTTTTTCAGGTTGGAATTCTGTCCAATTACAATTTGTTGTGTCAAAGAGAATGCCCTGTAAGGTGAACCAAATTGGTGCAAAATTTGGTGTTTATATCTTTATTCGTTTGGGGCTCAAAGACCGAAAAGGAATTAGCCAATAGTTAACTGAAGTTTCTTGAAATTTTTTAATTATCTTAACGGCTTAATATCTTCCATACGCAACATCCGATCGGGATGAAATTTGAAATCGGTAGTCTCGTGGTAAAAGCCCACCGATTAATGCAAATTTGAGGTTTCCATCTATAAAGGTTTTGCGTCGGCAACATCGTGTTAAGTGCACTTCGATGCTTGCAGTAAGAGTCGCGTAGTGGAAGCTCGCACATGGCTTGGCCCGGCGCGCTCCCGAGCGCCTAGATACACCTTTGAAAATGCTTCGCGCCCTAGAAACTTAGCAATAAATTGAGGATCGGGCTGGCTGGCTTATCAGTCACCCCAACCCAGTGGTGCCCATGTACTGCAGCAGTAAGGGGGGCCCATATAGGGCTGGAGGAGGCGAAGCAAGTGCACAGAGAGCGTTGCGAGCTGTCCGGAACAGTCACTGAACATTGGATACACATGAACGCTCGCAGTGCTGCAGTGCTGGCATTTGTTGTACTTCTACGCCAAGGTCAATTTGATCTCCGCCTAGCGGAGGCTCGTCGAACTCTCACGAACCTCCGCTAGTCGGAGATCAAGCAGACCCTGCTCCTCATTGGGGGTTTAATTGAATAAATAAAGAATAATTTGCTTTCATTGTGCTATAAAAAGCATACCTTTCCACCAAGATAAACCTTGAATGACGAAAAACCAGGAAATTTTCGAACCTTCGACTCAAAGAACTCCCCTCATTTTTGATGATACATCAGTCATCACTCTTTCTTATCGATAAATGAAAAATTGATTTTAAAAGCAGAATAGACGCAGCCAAGATAATGTTTCTGAGAAGTTAGATGTTTGGTTTGAATGGGCTCAGCAAATTCCAAATATACTAATACGTAATATCCTTTAATTTGTTTTTGTATTCTTAGAAAAAGAACGTGTTTCTCTCTCTCTCCCTCTTAACAGAGGGCTCAAGATTCGTGTATACGTTTTATTTTAGGAATCAAGAAATCCGAACATATCACCCCTGGTTTCAAACATCTTTCATGGCTCCGTCTGAACGTAAGACTTAACCTTCACTCAGTCTGTATGGTTCACCGAATACTATATCCACTTCTTTACCCGCATACCTTACTGACAATTTTCAATACCTCCACTCAAACCATCTCTTTCACAAGGTCGAGATCAGGCACACAACTTACCTTTCCATTACACAGGACAACTTTACTTGACAACTCATTTACAATCAACGCCATTAGAACTTGGAATGCCCTCCTTCAGAGATCAGGGATGTGCACATCAATAATTATTACATTTTCAAGAGTAAAACTCACAATCTATATTTCGAGCAATGTCATCACAAGGCCGAAATATAGCTATAATAACGTAAAAACCAAATCCACCAAATAGCAATCTATATACTATTATTGTCTAAAATTTCGTAAAACTTTCTTGTTGCCGTATGAATGGGGTGTGCATGAATGATAAGCCTGTTTCCTGTTTTACTGCTTTTCTTTGTTTTTTTGTTTTGTTAAATTGCTATATATGAATGATCGTAGACACTGATTAAATAATTACTGCGTTATTATTATATTCTATAATGTTAACGCTAGCTTTAAATTAAACTATAATGCAGTCTTTGAATGAATGGTTAACCTTAATTGCAATTAATTTTTTGTTTTTCATTATGAGTTTGTATTTTAGTATATGTATTGAATAGTTTAATGTTATACACTAATCCTTATATTATTAATATTATTGTACTACAATCTATTGTTTATTGTCTGTATCAAAACGTATTATTTGTTAAAAGGTTGGATGGAAGATAAGGCCTAGCCGGCCTTAATCCCGCCTTCAATAAAGACCATTGTCTGTCTATCTATCTATCTCTCCCTCTAACTCTCAGCAGCTAGCAGGCTAGTAGGGGCATGCCCCATTGGAACACACCCTCGCACTAGCTCGCATATAACGCGTAGATGTAGTTCCCCGTTAACATAGGCTTTATAAGAGCATGCCCAAAGCTGTAAGGCGGCAGCTAGCAGGCTAGTAGGGACATGCCCCCTTGGAACACACCCTCGCACTAACTCGCATATAACGCGTAGATGTAGTTCCCCGTTAACATAGGCTTTATAAGAGCATGTCCAAAGCTGTACGGTAGCAGCTAGCAGGCTAGAAGGGACAAGCCCCATTGGAACACACCCTCGCACTAGCTCGCATATAACGCGTAGATGTAGTTCCCCGTTAACATAGGCTTTATAAGAGCATGCCCAAAGCTGTAAGGCGGCAGCTAGCAGGCTAGTAGGGACATGCCCCCTTGGAACACACCCTCGCACTAGCTCGCATATAACGCGTAGATGTAGTTCCCCGTTAACATAGGCTTTATAAGAGCATGTCCAAAGCTGTAAGGTAGCATCTAGCAGGCTAGTAGGGACATGCCCCCTTGGAACACACCCTCGCACTAGCTCGCATATAACGCGTAGATGTAGTTCCCCGTGCGTCAACTCTGTTTCCATGGAAACAAAAGTATATTTTAGAAACGTGTCGGAGACTTCCTGAAAACATCTCCTAATTTCATGTCAACAACAGATATTCACTGCTGGATACGCAATTACAATTTCCCTCGTCTAAAGCTTCCGAAATTAAATTGTACACGTTGCACGATTTCGTTATACATTTTCAGAAACCTATTGTTAATAATTTGGCATTGTGTAATTTTAGAATGGAAAAGTTCCCCTTTATTTGGAAAGTTTGGACGTGAATTATAAGGACTGTTTTTACTGTCTTACTGCTCTCTTATTATTTGCTTGATGCTTGAAGAAGTATATGTAATAAACAATTATGTAAATATTGACTATACAGATGCTTGCTTACAACATTGACCAGTTCGTAAAGTGTAAATAAAGATCATAGGCGGGCGCAGAGGGTAATCAATGGGGGGGCACAATTAATAAATTCCCAATGAAAGTACTTAACGGCGGCGTCAATGGGGGGTGTGGGGGGGATGCTCCCCACAAAAAGCGCCGCAGGAGATTTTTTAAAGACATGCACTTTTAAACGTGTTTTTAAACGTATAAGGAGGAGTACAGAATTATTTGTGGATATCAGTGATATCATTGTTACAAAGTGAAGGAAGTGGTCAGTCCCAAAGCCAAAATCTTGGCGGTAAGGCAACAGTTGATGTTGAGACCGGTCAGCTGATTCCAACGCCATTCCAATCTAGGACTTCAGGTAGGACTAGAACCATTATATCAGGCGTCAGCATTTTTGTCACCCATTACGACAGGCACTATCCTAGACCTATTTTTTTCCGGGTCAAACGGGCAATTGGCAGTTGGAGCAACAGTGACAGTTTGAGGAGTATATTTAATATGAGGAAGGTGCTCTAGGTCCTCTTCCTTTCTTTTACGATCGGCAGGCGTATACGGTATAACCTGGGCCATTTTTTTTTTTTCTTTTTTTTTTTTTAAAGCTCACCTTTCCTAATGGGGGGGCTGCTGCCCTCCTTTCCCACCCCCTGCGCACGCCTATGATAAAGATCATAACGAAACGTCAAACAAAGGCGCATGACTTGTGACGTATGACTACTCTGCTAGGCCACTGGCCACGTACGACCACACGTCATGTATCATCAGTAACTTATATCCATAAGAGCCAACCTTTGACTCAGCTCTATATTACATAATACTTAATATTTCACTTTATTATATTGAGTTAGAATAAGGAGCTTAACGACACAAGCAAATCAGGGAGAATTGGATTCCAATGTAGTGACGTCCGCTTTAGGAAAACCGTAAATATAAAATCCTGAACCCAGCATAGATGTTTTCAATTTCTTACCAGCTACCAAATGATTATATGTACCGAGACATGTATTGAGTTTAAGGTTGCAAGTCATCCATCGTATTTGACTCAAAATGATTACTGTGCAAGTGTCAATATGGCTTTGAGGCGGATAAAACATGAGCGTGCATTATTGTTGTGGTACTGGGAAGTGTATATTGTCTTTAAGACTAGTCTTCGTGAGGGTTTTGATTATTTTGTTGAGAAAGATCATGCCATATACTGGTCTACATGCACGTTGATTATCCTCGAAGAAGATAATCAACGTTGGACATGATTCCCGTGAACGTCCACACGGATCAATTTAAAGACAATTGTGGCACCTAGCGGAAGAATTTCAAAATAGCTTTAACTTTGTTTATGTGTTAAAGCTATTATTTTTTCAGAACTAAAATTCGTTCTTGCGAAACTTCTTTCTTTTTTTTCCATATTTAAATCAATAAATCCACGAAAATAATTAAGATGAAACGCCGCGACAACACGTTTTAAGTACGTTTTATAGCTATGTTTTATAGGTTAGGTTACCTTTACCGCACAAAATATTTGCACTGCCACCTTTCGTCAAAGAAATGTACATGTTTAGTTGGCAGCGCTTCAATTATTTGGGGGTCTTGAGGCAAATCATCTGCCTCGACAATGATTGGCGAAACTGCACGTCTACACGCGAAGATAATTGGAGACTCGAATGATTGGAGCAAATAATCCACGCGTGTAGACGTAGTAATACTGTTGTAGCTTCTTTTAGGCCGACTGTCATGACATGCGTGTTGTTAGGCAGCGAGTCATGTACACAGTGTAGGATTGCATTAAATCATCACCATTTTATCCAAGTTCTATAGAAGAGCGTTGCAGAGGGGAGCTAGGGAGGTCGCCGGTTCGATACCGGCCACCGGCTTTTTTTCCGAGGTATTCTTGTCAAGGCGAATGCTGAGATGGATTCATACTGTTGGCCTTCGGATATTCCTTCCCAACTATTTAAAACACAGAAATACAGTTAGTCAGGGACATGGATTGTCCTTGCGGGCAGTGGTTTCCAAGGAACAATTATTATTATTTTTATTAGTATTATTATTTTTATTATTATTTTTATTATTTTTATTATTATTAGTATTATTATTATTATTATTATTAATATTTTTATTATTATTATCATTATTATTATTAGTATTTTTGTTATTATTATAATTATTATTATTACTTTTATTATAATTATTATTTGATTATTATTATTATTATTATTATTATTATTATTATTATTATTATTATTATTATTATTATTATTATTATTATAATTATTATTATTATTATTATTATTATTATTATTATTATTATTATTATTATTATTATTATTATTATTATTATCATTATTATTATTATTAATATTATTATTATTATTTTTATTATTATTATCATAGCATTGCGTGCGACTGTGGTCAATTGGCGATCACGTTTCAGGTTTGAGTCCTGGCTTGGTGTGGAGATTTTATATCTAGATCTAGATTTTATATCACCCGCCCATCATGTTTATATAAGCATCGTTGCCAAATTATTAGACGTAACGCCCTGATACCCCCCGACCATTCGAAGGTATAGCCAAAGATCTATGGTATAGCCATTCGCCCAGGATGCAAAACCGTCAAGTAGATTGACAATCGTTTGCTCGAAATATTCCGGTATTTTTTTCGTCCTTGCATTTAACGTTATAAAAATCAAACAATGTCTTGAGCTAACTATATTACACTCAGTTCTATTACTACTTCTAGTCGACCTAGCAACACAGTTGAGCATCGGTTCAATTACATTATATTCACTCACAAAATAGTTGCCTATAATGATTTGTGATTGGCTTACTTGATTAGGAACCATCCGTTTGGTGGTGTTGTGGTTGCGTTCTAACATCGCACAGCGCTAGATAGAATATACGTAATTGGTTTGTTTGTGACATGGTCATAAAATCGATAGATCAGCCACAAAATCACGAAATGAATCCGACAGGGAGCTGGGATTTGTTTCTCTTTCGAGGAAATTGGTCTCAGCTGAGACCAACGTACGTAGCACTTGGTTTTGTTTGTGTCTTGATATCATGATATCGATGTGAGTCTGTCTCGAGAGTTGAATAGCAGCGTTAAAGTAAAGTGCGTGCGAGCGTTAGGAGCCACATGGATGTAGTAAGTAATGTGTTCACAAGTGAAATGTGTCTGAGCTGAGACCAACGTACGTGGCACGTGGTTTTGTTTGTGTCTCGATATCATGATATCGATGTGAGTCCGTCTCGAGAGTTGAATAGCAGCGTTAAAGTAAAGTGCGTGCGAGCGTTAGGAGCCACATGGATGTAGTAAGTAATGTGTTCACAAGTGAAATGTGTCTGAGCTGAGACCAACGTACGTGGCACGTGGTTTTGTTTGTGTTTTGATATCATGATATCGATGTGAGTCCGTCTCGAGAGTTGAGTAGCAGCGTTAAAGTAAAATGCGTGCGAGCGTTAGGAGCCACATGGATGTAGTAAGTAATGTGTTCACAAGAGAAGTGTGTTGTTTAAAGTAGATTACTTTGATGTCCTTAGATGGTTAGATATCTCTGTGATAATAGGGGAACAATGACAGAAAAAATGAGAATGACAGAACTATAATGAACTACTGAGTTAGACAAAATGAGGATAGATCTAAGTGGTACGTCAATTCTTTATCTGTTGGAACTTTCTTAAAGATATGAGCTGAAAAGTATGGGTAGATTATTGGATATTGGATAGTTTACACAAACAGATGTATGAATGTTGTTGATGTATAGCATAATGTATCATGAGTGTGATTTGATCTAAATGAGATCAGATAGTAAATGTCATTTCAACCTCAGAGCATCATGTCCCGTCCCTTTCAACGCAAATGAACAGATTCCTGGTGTTATTTCATACAGTCGTAAATGCAGTCTTCCACTGGGGCGCTCTCCGATGCCCCACTCTCCGATGCCCCACCAACCTTTTTAGTCTCCGATACCCCACTACCTGCTCTACCTGTTTTCTAAAGCCCATGTTACACCACGCAATTTAATCGCACGTCCACTGCGCGGTAAGCGGTAGGGATAGAGGTTAGGTTAGGTTAGGTTAGGTTAGGTTGGGTTAGGGTAATATTATTAGGTTAGGGTAGTATTATACTATAAGGTGAGGTTAGGTTAGGTTAGGTTAAGTTAGGTTAGGTTAGGGTAGGTTAGGTTAGGTTAGGTTAGGTTAGGTTAGGTTAGGTTAGGTTAGGTTAGGGTAGTATTATTAGGTTAGGGTAGTATTATACTATATTTTAGGGTAGTATTATATTTGGGGTGTGCGTGTGCTTATTTTACGTGGTGTAGCATGGGCTTCTTGAGCAGGTAGGTAGGGCATCGGAGAGTGGGGCATCGGAGATGCGTCCCTTCCACTCAATAAAGTACACAAGCCTCATTAGTCATAGCCAGCGTGTTTGCATGGGGTTTCAGCATTCCAAAACACGGTCGTAAATTACTAGGAAAACGCTCTGTGTGACGCGTTGATAAGCGACCACGTGTTACCTGCATATGTGAATGTTCCAAGTTTTCCTCCGATCGGAAGCTGCATGCGATGCGAGGGTGTAGGAAGAACAGAGCGATGGGGGAGGTCTGGCCTCCGGCACTGAATATTGGATACAAGTACACTACAGTACACTACAACATGTGTACAACGTTCACATTTCAAATTTCAAAGTAACTGTGCATGGTCTAAATTTCAACTTGATCGGACTCACCGTTCGGCCGCTATGCGAGACATAAAACAAAAAACAAACAAACAGAACAAGTGCCATAAAAGTAGATATCATAGGTTACACGTACGTCACATCTGTGATCCATCCACCATCCATAGTTTTTTCAGCCTGTTTTTTTTTATATAAAGTAGGTATGATGTGGTAATTTGTTTTTTTATTATTACTTTGTTTACTTTTTTTATTCTAAATTATGTATATTTAGTAAATTTGAACAATATTCGCCAATGATCTAAAATTGGTCTACATCAATTGTGTCGCAATCATGGCCGCTGTGACGTCACGTGGGAACTATGCTCAAGTAGATGAGAGAAACTAAGTAGATCACTATGTCGGTACTATCGGATTCCTCTCATGAGACTAGTTACCTATAGTTACGTTGGGACAACCTTAAGCGCTTGGCACACGAGGAATTTAGAAAAGTAAAAAGCAAAGCGTCAAGCGTAGAGATAGCACACGTAGCCTATGGGACTTCCCGCATTGTCATTACTCTGGGAAGTTGAAGAGTGAACAGTAATGGGCCGTTTACATAAATGACTAGTGATTAGTGACTAGCCCACTTGACTAAGCCACAGGCTTCTTTCATTGGCTATGAGTGAGAATACTGCGCTCTGATTGGCTGTGCCTAAGGTTTGTTTTGACTTGACTAAGAAATTGAACATATTTCAATTCCTTAGTCAAGTCAAGACAAACCTTAGTCACAGCCAATCAGAGCGCAGTATTCTCCCTCCCAGCCAATGAACGAAGCGTGTGGCTTAGTCACGGGGGTTAGTCAATAATCATTAGTCATTTGTGTAAACCCCGTCTAAACAGCGGGAAGTGCCACTAAGAAGCTACTTCCCGATTCACCTGCAGCTTCTTACTTTTCTAACTACTCGTAAGATGGTTGCCTGGGGTTGGGTGTTTAGGACACTCATTGAACTGGATAAAACGCTCAAAATGTATTCGTCTCACGAGTCTTGAAGTCAAATCATGGCAAGCAATGTGTGTATGAGTGTGTCATGACGTATAATCATGGCAAACAATGTGTGTATGAGTGTGTCATGACGTCTAATCCTGGCAAACAATGTGTGTATGAGTGTCATGACGTATAATCATGGCAAACAATGTGTGTATGAGTGTGTCATGACGTCTAATCATGGCAAACAATGTGTGTATGATTGTGTCATGACGTATAATCATGGCAAGCAATGTGTGTATGAGTGTGTCGTGACGTATAATCATGGCAAAGAATGTGTGTATGATTGTGTCATGACGTCTAATCATGGCAATGTGTGTATGATTGTGTCATGACGTCTAATCATGGCAATGTGTGTATGATTGTGTCATGACGTCTAATCATGGCAATGTGTGTATGATTGTGTCATGACGTCTTATCATGGCAAACAATGTGTGTATGAGTGTGTCATGACGTCTAATCATGGCAAACAATGTGTGTATGAGTGTCATGACTTATAATCATGGCAAACAATGTGTGTATGAGTTTGTCATGACGTATAATCATGGCAAACAATGTGTGTATGAGTGTGTCATGACGTCTAATCATGGCAAACAATGTGTGTATGAGTGTCATGACTTATAATCATGGCAAACAATGTGTGTATGAGTTTGTCATGACGTATAATCATGGCAAACAATGTGTGTATTAGTGTGTCATGACGCCTAATCATGGCAAGCAATGTTTGTTTGAGTGTGTCATGACGTCTAATCATGGCAAGCAATGTGTGTATGAGTGTGTCATGACGTCTAATTATGGCAAACAATGTGTGTATGAGTGTTCTATGACGTCACTTCCGCAGAGCTCTCCACCGGGTTGTCAAGTCAACTTTAGAATAGAAAATAGAAGCCATAGGTTTTAAGGATGTTGCGCATTGGAAGCGGCGGAGGCTGCGTCGCACATGTGACGCATAGACGTCATTCATTTTAATTGCTTTCTTGGCTGTGTTGGGAATAGAAGACACAGGGCACGATAAATTGGTTTTCCTGATGGGCAGAATACTGTGACAGGAAGCTGGAGTCCTAGACACGTGTATTGCTGTCTTGTGTCAAGATCCTGTTGCTTATCGATGTATAGTTGACCTCGTACACCAGTTGCATCGGCGCGTTCTTCACGTAGCAATGATCATGACGGAACACGAAATTTCGTGAATAATTTGGTTTTGCCATATGTAACTCTTTGTACTTTTAAAGCGAAATATGGGTAATAATATCGGATATCTTACAAATTTGAGGTAAATTGGGAACTTTTCCGAAAAATGTCGGTGACGGTGTTGGCATGAAAATATTCATTATTTTTGACAACTGGGCGTTTTAAATCCACATTTCTAATTTCAGATAGTTTGCATCGTGATGGTCAAAACTATTATTATTGAACACGGCTTATATAAAATAAGTTTTTACTGGATAGTGGATACTTATTCTGAAATCTGCATGCAGCTGTTCTGATTTTGGCGAAAACATTTTTTTTGTTTAGTTATGTACTGGCATTAAAGATTGTTGGTAACGAAATGAGGACATTATATTTGCTATTTCTCATGAACAATATATAAATATCATCTTATCCCTAATATTACAGTTGTCCCAAGCTAACTATTCTCAAGCTGACGAAATAGCTAAATCCAACTCCTCTAAACTCAAATTACATTTAAGATGGAAAATACAGTCATGTGATGTTTGCCTAATACTCTCAGCTAATAAAATACAGATCCGTCCAAGCAACAAGAATTTCTGTCTCTAGTCCAATTGAATGTTAAACGGTTGTTCGTATAGTTTCATACAAATCATCAAGATACTTGGCGTAATCTGCAGAGCAAACAATAACCTTCAAGCTGTTTATATGGACGGGAGAGCGGGGTATCGGAGAGCGCCCCGTTTATATTCCAACATTTTCGATTTATTTATAGTCAATACTTCTTTCAATTAGTGGGTTTTGTAAATATATGCACACTCCACGTACTTGTGCCTCGTGTCTTGTGTATACCTAGTTCACTTACTCACTCGCAATAGTAATATGCCTTGAAGAGTTCTGTAAACGATTATCCGGGCTGTACCCATTAGCGCTAATGAAGCCGTCCGCGGTGGCGCAATAGTGAACTAGGCTAGTTGATTAGTGTCAACATATGAACCACATATAACTAATTATACACCTCGTGTGTTAAGTGTGTTAAGATTTGAGGTACGCCATAAGCCATAGGCGGAAGATCACTTCAGATCTTTAACTGACGTATTCATAGGTTGCACGTACGTCACATCTTTGCGCGTGGCGGCCACATTTGTGATCAAACTTTGACGTTGCCATGGAGAAACAATTGAAGGCTTTTGTGGTAGAACACAGAAATTCTTAGTTCTTTAAAATTCAGTATGTTTTTTTAAATAAAATTGGTATGTGTCGTAATTTTTAGTTTTTTATTCTTATGTTTTCTTTCTAAATTCTAAATTAGGCTTATTTATTGAACTTGAATAGTATTTGTCAATAATCTACGATTGGTCCTCATCAATTGTGTCGCAATCATGGCCGCTGTGACGTCACGTGGGAACTATGAATATAACATATACGTGGGTTCCATTGATATTTTAGTTTCTATCTTATTTATAACAACATAATAACCTAATAGTTGCTTACAATACAAACCATAATTAATTTCACACCGTTTGTATATCAAATTATTTTACGGCTCAAAACTACGTGTATACAACATATAGCTTTAAAAATTAAATCTTGTATAATAATCGAATACATAAAAATCGACCACGAGAATGTACGACAATATATTTTATAATGTCATGCTTTCTTTTCGCGGATATAAAAGCCGCGTGATATTTTCAATATTCAGAAGTAAGGTAATTGCTTGCACGCGGAATAAGCGAGACAAATCGCCACTGACTTCGCTTGCAAGCAATTCATACGCTGCGAAGCCGCTGAATATTGGCACGCGGTTAAACTGTGGTTCCTACTGTAGGGTTTCGAAATGTTTATCATCGGTCATTCTTTAAATATAGATGTGTCAACTGTTCACTTCTCAACTTATATATCTTCTGTAACATTAACGATTGGACCTTTTCAAGGATAAACGTTGTTTATTGTATTGTGTCTTAAAAAATAAACAAAGAAGAACTGTAATCCATAACATTGTATTACATTGGCTAGCATATTATACTCACGTTGCTTCGGGTGGGTGCTAAGGAATGCAGACGGTACATTGAAATCTATGGTGCCTCTTTTATTATTAAATAATGAATGGTTTTAATATACAACTTTGAATTACTTATTCCAAAACTCATTGCATGTGTTTAGAAATTAACAAAATCTACTGTCACAATAACTTCCATTTCAATGGTTTAAAATTGCGTAGATTAGTTTTGTATTGGTACAAGATTCCTTTTTGTTGACATTCACATTGATCAAAAAAACAATGATATTAATTTCGTCAAAAGATAAGAAACACTTTGGTTGAAAGACCAAGGTTCATTCGCGTTCAGCAAATTAACATAATTTATAATTTGAAAGGAGGTTTATGAAAGAATTTAAAGTTTTATTGAAATAAAAATGTCAAATGAAGCATTTATAGTACACAATTATGGAGTGTACCCACAAACCCACACACAGCACCAGAAATCAAAATAACAAATCAATCTTCATATGTAATGCTGGTAAATACAATTATATAATTATATACTTTGAAAACTAATGTCCACTTAAAATAGAGTAGGTGTATTCTGGTGGCAAGGAAATAAACTATATGAGGAGGAGTTTAGTTGCCAATTGTTCATTGTTGTTATAATGTTAAATCGTCAATGACGTAGGTAAGGAGGTTGCGAATACTTGTTAGTTGAGTCTCCAATATGGATGATTATTAAGCGAGCGAAGCGAGCATCTCTATTAGACCTTTATGGCACTTCTTCAGTTTTTTTTTATGTCTGTCGATAGCGTTCGAACGGAAAATCCGATCAACTTGAAAGTTGGACCATCCACAAGCCTTGTTGTGGATTGAAGGTGTAAAGTTTTGTGGCAAAATCGTTTGAAACATTACAAAGCTAAACCATAGTTACTGCAAACTATTTTTCTGAAACAAACTGGCGGCAAAATGTGAGATAGCCATAATTTAATAAAGATTTTCCCGGTCACGAATATGTTTATTTCATGGTGATTTGATTAGTATTGGCAAAGTTACACAAAGTTACTCGAAAATATTTTTTTGAAACACAGTATCGGCAAAATGCGAGGTGGCTTTATTATAGTAACGTTTTGTCTGGTCACGAATGTACTAATTTAAACGCGATCTGATACGTATTAGAGGCAGAAATTACATTTCATTGCTGGTAACGGTGGCGGACCGTGTTGAAAACATGACAACGAAAATTCTTAGCAACGCACATTGCACAACATTCAACAATGTTGGAAAGTATAATAGCTATATGAAAATTAGAAACATGTTTGCAATGGGTCTTCTTGAATTGTTGTTAATTGTTGTTTTATTAGCCTTGAGAACTTTGCGCCAGAAAGTTCGTAGATATTGACGCACTTGCTTATCAACGCGTGAAATAGAGCGTTTTCCTAGTGTCATTTATACATAGGCCTAGATTTCGTTGCAGACATACTCTTATTCTCAAATCCTTTTCTCTGTATCTACACAAAGAATTTTTGTACTCGCAATTTCAGACGTGATAACGCTTTCAAAGTAACGACTTCTTATACACTACTAATTTTTTACTCCAATCGTATATAACCTCCCAGTTGAATGCATTGGATCAGATGAGATGGGTGATTCCATTCAAGTTGGTGGTGTGAGAGTCAAAAGTAGTGAATGATATAATTCTTTGAGTGCATTGAACCATGGCAACTATAATGCCTGAAACACTGCTTATGTAATTATCAGTTGTATATTATGTAGCTCTAGACCTCACATTCTTATCTTACCTCCAGTTTGATGCATCAGATGAGATAGATGATCAAAATAGTTCTGGCGGTATTTTGTCCATTTGTAACGGCGGTCTTTAATAAGTAGTCTACCGGTAGTCTCGCCCACAGTTTGAAGATTCAAATCTCCAGTACATGGTCGAAAACTATCAGCAATCTGCAATTGATCTGTTTTAAGTATATAAGGAACTGTATGAATTGTTCTCTTTTCCAATAAATTACATTGTTAACACGAAGATCTAATAGTAAACTTCAGCATTCATATTCTCCTGTTTGGCAAATGATAAAACTATACTTTCTCAAAATGTCTTCATCTCGAGCTTTTTAAACAAGTGCTGTTTCATTATTTGTTTTCGACACGGAGGGCCTTCCTTCTCAGAGCGAGAAGAATATTATCTCAGGTTTGAATTAATTTTCTCTCAGAAGTTCTTCGACGAAATTCGCTTGGTTGGTCGCCTGCGGTCACGTAATGTTGTAACATTATAATATGTAGTCCCTTCACCCCACTACTGTGGCAAGGCGGAGAATTGAACCAATCTGCCTTGAGGCAAATTAATAAGTTATACCGTATTCTGCTGTACTCGAAAATAAAAATTCGTATGATGCAACATAACAGAGCTCTTAGATCTAAGAAAATACGCCCGAGGGTTAAGATTGTCTACATCAATCCACGCCACCACCCATCATCCATGGGTGTGTTCATTTTAATAAACTGCAATATGACATAAATTTACTTTTTATGACCCTATGTTCCGAAGAACACGGTTAAGGATAGTATGTTACAGTCAAGTGTTTCCTTAAGGTTCACGATAATATATTCACTTCAGATTACATTCTATATCCGTAGGTCACTACAATGTATAAGATGTCTGTACCACTCCACATTTTGATCTACAACAGCAACAACGCAACGTGATTCACGCAAGGGGGGTATTGACAACATTTTCCCGAAGAGTGGAACAACAAATGTCAGGAATAAATTGTCATAACTGTGTCTTTACCACACATACATTTTAAATATGTACCCAATCAATCACGTCTATAATATAAAACGCCCTTACTTAAAATGATTGGCTATATAGTTCTAATTGATTTGATGAAAAATTATTACAGCTTGTAGAGATACGCATACGCTCCAATTTTGGTCTGGTTGGCAAATGTTAAGAAAGTAGTAATAGATGAATATCTATGCTTATATGAATTCAAATTTGGTATTTTAACATACGTTTCAGATTCGAATAAATGGTACTCACCTAGCTGTGTCTTGTTATATATAATGTTGAACAATGTTGAATATCTATTCTTATATGAATCCAAATTTTGTATTTTAACTTACGTTTCCGATACGAATAAATAGGACTCGCCTAGTTGTTTCTTGCTAATGTGATCAGCGCCAGAAGTGGCGTTCCACGCTAATTTACTGTGTTTAGCCAATAGCTCCCACCCTCTATGGATTGTAAGTCGAATTCTTGAATTCCTAGTTACCTGTTCGAAATTGTGATTGTTCGCTCACCATCCAGCCGCTATCAAAAGAAAATCAAGTTTTCTAGTGTGTACGATGTGAATGTGCTTGGTATTACATAAATAGCCGTTTCTTATTTTCCTTTCAATGGGGGAAAAACTCATGACTGAAATAAAACTACAAGCGAATGATTCATGATATATTGATTAGCCTTCATCGTAGAAACTTAATAAAACTTGTGAAAACTTGTGTTTCAACAGAGGTACCTAACTATAAAATACACGCACATGATTTATTATTGTATCTGGTATCATTTGGACAGGATTGATTTGAAATAAGCTACAGTCAATTTCCACGAATGACAGGCTTATCAGTTCGTCATCACTTCAAGGTCTAAACAATGGGTCTCCTCCAAACCAGCTCCCTTGCCCCGAGGCTAGCTGGTAATCGGAGATTTTCTTCGTATTAACATGGCGGTGGCCATGCATTTTCAATGTTGAAAACATGGTTGCTAAACCGAGCGTACTCATTCGGATTTTAAAAAGTTAGTAAATTGGGACCATATGAGGCAATACTCTATACTCGTAACCGGTGTCATTGTGAAGTATATCTAGTAACCTTGGTCTCTCTCTTCTCCACAGGATGGAATTGAATATGGCCCCAAGATCGCCGAATACAAATTTAAGAACATACATTAATTTTTATTATTTGAATAAAAGGATTCTCCATGGCAACCAGTAAAAAGTGACTTGAAATCATATTAATTAGATAGGCAATACTAATAGCATATTATTTACGTTTATTTATTGCAATGTCCACTAAATAATGCATTATTAGGTATACCCAGTAAATTAAGCGTCGTAAATTAGCAACGAGGATGTTTTGTTATAAATCTTTCAGTGAGAGTAAACTGTGGTTTAGAGACAACAATAAAATGTTGCAGCAAACAAACAAAAAACAGAATCAGAACAAAATGTCCACTCGCTATTAGCGATTAATAAATAAAACTAACACAAATTCACAATCGAAGTTTTTTGCTTTTTATATTTCTGTTGAAGTCACCGCAAGCTCAACCACGCAGTTCGCTGAGTCGCTGACTAAGTAGAATTCATAGGTTGCACGTACGTCACATCTTTGCGCGTGGCGGCCACATATGTGATCAAACTTGAACGTTGCCATGGAGAAACAATTGAAGGCTGTTGTGGTAGAACACAGATATTCTTAGTTCTTTAAAATTCAGCGTGTTTTTTTAAATAAAATTGTATGTGTCGTAATTTTTAATTTTATTATTACTTATGTTTACTTTTTAAATTCTAAATTAGGCTTATTTATCGAATTTTATAGTATTTGCCAATGATCTAGGATTGGTCCTCATCAATTGTGTCGCAATTATGGCCACTGTGACGTCACGTGGGAACTATGAATACGCCACGAGCAACATGTGTCAAATGCACGCGAGCCCTGCTTGAACTATCAGTAAAATATTTTGGTGATATTACTAAAATTTTAATGACATCATCAAGTGCTATGGTGATAAAGCAACATGTGTCAAATGCACGCGAGCTTACTTTCTACGTACCGAAAATATAATTACGTTTAATGGAACGGCATGACATACGCAGCCAACAAAAAGTGAGTGGTGTGGGTGTGTTTCTGCGTAGGTGCTCGGGGAAACTCGGAAATGTATTACAATTACACTTAATTACTGGATATTTTGTATTTCCAGAATTGATCTAGAGGGTCATGATTTACTTCTATCGAAGGCAGGTCCTAGATCAATTCTGAAAAAAAGTCTATTGAGTAGGTCAACAATTATTACATTGCGTGTTTATTTGAATATTATTATTTATCAAGTTCACAATAGATACACAGTGTGTGTTCAGCTCCAATCAGAATGGCACAGCTGCCAACGGTTACAGGTCACTAAATATTCTAACACTCACTCTATTTAGAATCACTGGGCTCATTCATACAGATAAGAACTCCTATCTGTCACACACAATGTCTATCTAATCAAATCTTAATCCATTTGCAAACTTTCTTCGTACCCAGCTCCAGCTTACAAACCATTCAAACTATTGTGTAGCTACATTGTTTGCCTTATTAACACGATATTCACTCTTGAATTGGACAGTGTTTGCGCTGTGACCAGCTGAGCAAATCGAGTAACGGATTAATAATATTTGTACTACGACTCTCTTAGTTATGTAATCTAAACACTAAAGCATCAGTAATAGTTCATACCATCCCCGACACTATCGCTGTGCAACACAATTAAACACAGCTCAACAAGGAACTGTTATTATATGTGGTTTATTGTGTCTTCTCGTACACGGAACAAAGAGGATAATGAGCCGAATCAGATTCACAGAGACGTGTTAAAAGAAATCAGGTGATAGATGAGTTTTTAAAACTATGCTTGCAAGGATATGTCGACGTGATTGGTGTGAAAATCTGTGTTGTCAACAGGTATTCTAAAAATATCCACATAAATATAATTATCATTTTAATTCATTACTTTTCTGGTAGCAACTAAATGAATAGGGAATGCAACAAAAAATATCAAAGCAATACGTCATTGTGTACAAGTGTGTCTGTATCGTTTCATTTTCAAAACACTTTTCAGATTGTATGTCTCGAACGCAAATTAAATTTAGCTATAGGCCTACACGTGTAGCAAACCTTTCAATCTATACATTAATATGAAGCTATGATTGACATCTTATTATTTAATAACTAAATAATGTAAATTTAAATTTGATTTACTACACAATCATTTGAAATTTGTTTTTATTTAACAGGGATACACTGTCTTACGATGCTTTGGACCTATTCGTTCGAAGAGCGATTCGCCCGACGACTGGGCAAGAAACAACGTAGATAGCCTTGAAATAAAGTTCCTACATCACAACAAATAATGTGGTACAGGACGAACGGAAATAGTAAACACAAATCACATTATACAAATATTAATAATACATACAAATTAATGCTTACAAATAATTATAGGCTCACTAAAAACAGAGTGTTTCATTATCCTGGGAAATACGCGTTAGACATACCAAATCCTGCCCAGGCCGCACGCCCCTGACCTCAACCCATTCTTATACGATAAATATTTTTAGATGATCATTATTTTAGAACACATAACCTATAATATTTAGTGCTGTTGGGCCGTAAAAATACGCACCTTATACATATAAGTGTACGATGTAAAATTTCGTTCAGAGGTCTCTTTCTATCTAGAATGTTAACTTATTTCTTCTATCAAATTTGCAGCTCAATTTTTTTTCAAGAACTCTCTTCGAAATCCATTTTCTGTATTTGATGTGTGATCGGTTACAACAGAACAGGATAACTACTGTGCCTATAATTATGAAAGAATCGTTACAAAAACCATTTATAAATTAACTAAATTATAATATTGGATCTATAAGTTATCCCTTAAAAATGAACAAGTCACCGTAAAATGGTGATGTGTTGTGATCTGCGCGCATCAACACGTAAATTCACATATTTTCTCCAACATGTAAACTTCTATTCGTGCGAGGGGAAGAATAAAACGCCCAACACATGCATGCGTCCGACCCGTGCGATGCGTCCATTTTTACGGTTCATCCAATCACAGCCAGCATCTCGCAATCGAATGAGTATAAGCATTGAGTATATTAGTGTATGAGCTGTGATTGGATGAAGCGAAAAAATGGATCGGACGCATACATGGGTTGGGCGCATACATGAGTTGGGCGCTGGACGGTAAGAGTGACGTCACTTGCGGGGGAAATAAAGGCCAGTCGCGTTAGATGGCATGATGGTGTCGTCATACAGAGAGGTGACGTGTCATCACTATGACTGACAAACGTACGACGCATGACGGAACGTGCAGGGCTTGTAAGCAACATTATTCAAATGGTTCGTTTGCAGCTACGCGTTGCAAGCGTTGAGAGTGTTCATGCAAATGTGTTGTTATTTTAGTTACGCCCGACAGATCGCATCAGCTGTCACTTTACTCTTTCAATGTCTTTGGATCCATGCGTGAGGAAAGCGAATGTTGAGCTATTTTATCTTTTCTAAGATCTTTGCATTTTACCATTGTGGTACTTTTGTCGTCCATTTTTACATGCTCGCGTCGTGTAGAATTATTCTCGCTTTTATTCTCATTTTCACATGTGTACAACACACATAATTCATGTATTGTAATTGTAACTCAAGAATATAAGTGTAATGTGTTATTTGTGTTAATATATTCCTTTTGCTTTCAAGTGTATTTTGTGTATGTGCGGATTATTGCTGAACTCGACCTAGTGTTTACAGTCCACCTATTTATTGCCTCAGTGCTGGTCCTCCGAACTCTTATTCTTCCCCTACAGAGAGCGAACCGAGGGGCCGAGGTTTGCGTTGGCCTGTTTATTGCACACAGAAAATGATCGCACGCGACGCGAGGCAGGGAGGGAAATAAATAGCTAATAAATAAATACAAATAACCACAGCATGAGTACGGAATTCATTGAATCATCGTCGTAGGAATATAATTACACGGTTTTACCTACATAAAACATTTCTTGACAAACCAGAGTGTTATCTTTAGGTACGTCTACTGTATTTGAATATTTAAAGGGAAAGTCAGGTGAAAAACTAAAAAATCACCAATGAGTCATAAGTACATGAAATTCAGTTATGTGTAGAATAAAATTGATATGGGTTGCTTCAATGCAAGAAAAAAATAGTGAAAATTTAGCTATTCTATAAGATTCACTTCGCCAGCTCTGCTGCATTTTTCTTCTAAAGCGTAGTACAGCTGTATGGGTTCTGAGCTTGCTAGCGCCTTCCCGATAGACAGAGCACTCATTGTGTTATACGAGTCCAGCCACAATACTCGGCGACTGCGGACAGTAACGCTCAAAACGGATTGCAACTTTCTAGTAGAAATATACGTTCGTGCACATTAAAACTCCTCATCGATTTTTGATAAGTCCAATATTTTAGTGGTGGTTTTAATATCTCGAGGCAACATTTTTTTCATATGGGAATTACCACGAGAAAAGTTGCTCGGTGCTACTTGGTAGCTACAAGCCAAAAAATCGCGTTTTGTTTAATTTTGTAACCGCCTGCTTTTAAAGTATGGTATCTTTTAGTCATGTTTTCCATATTTGAGGGTGGACATATTCAAATGATAGTTTTTTAGTTTTTAACCTGACTATCCCTTTAACGAAAAGCTTAGACAACGACTGGACTACGAAATGAGTCCACAATAAAGGTGTAAGTTTTTACCATAGGCATATGGTTTTTAAACGATGTTGTCTTAAATTTTCAGTGTTCTTCCGTCGTGTATTGCGCGATTGTTAAAAATAATAACATTGACCACGTCATGTTTATTACTTTGAGGCATCTGTCAAGCCCTAGAACCCTAGGTCTAGCTCGGGCACTGCCTCTTACGTGTTCGGCAAACAATCGAGGTGACCGTTAGGAGACACGACGCGAGAAAACATAAACTTGAGCCAGACATGTCTGGCTCGAATGTTTTACCCCTCGAGAGCTCGCGTGAAACTCGGCCGCTGACTGGACCTCGCGCCCTCGATTCGCTTCCAACCCATAGCTGTAAACCCACCAAAATAATAATGCGGTCATGTTTTAAGAAACTAAAGAATCCTTTCCAACAAATTAGCCCAATTAAATTACGTTGTGTTTCTAAAACTCCCCTCTTTTTCTGCTTTGACATCCACACAAGTCTAAAATAATTGATGAAACACCACAAAGGAAAGATGCGATAAAATCTACTTCGTTAGCTTTGACTTTAACTTAAAACCTTTGCTTTGAGCGTCTTCCATCTAATTACAAACAAATTAACGATGTCTCAAATCGGATCAAATTTTAATCCCTAATCTTTTCTCTGGTGTTTGTATGTTTGTAACGTAGATATAACGTACATTATCAACTGTACTATGGTATATTTAATTAAGGCACAACTCACCACTATTCAATTCAATTCAGTGTTTCATTATTATCTTACATATAACAATCTACGTATCAGAGGCGGCTCATCCGTAAGGGCACACGGGCACGTGCCCCCCCCCCCCCCCTTTCCACCCACCAACAATCACTTACATTAAATTACGAGTGGTGGACTTGTGGTATATTTCCATAAAATGAAAAAGTTACTATTTTCAATATGCACATTCAAATGAAAGCGCGGTGAGCGCTCTGCTTGACTTCTCCAGGCGGTGCCCAAAGTCTGCGACAGAGGGGGCATTCCGTAACTTGCTGACACAGCGCCAGAGCGCGCTGAGACCATTCCGAAAGTAGCTTAGAGTGCTACGCCGAGTAGTCCGAAACTCGCCGAGAGAGCTGTCTCAGCGCGCTGTGAACGCTGGAGGTTTTCAGTCCGGCGTTCTCAGCGTTGAAGGGGATTGTGGGTCCGAAACCTGGAGCAAAACAATACTCTTCACTTGCCACAGCGACCTCAGCGAGTTTAGGAATGTGCCCGAGTGCGTTGTAGGTGACGCGCCTTGCATTTTGTCGGGCAAATAATGTGTATGAACTGATGAAGCACGCGCACTTTCATTTTTTCTCGCGAACGAGCGAGTGAAAGACGCAGATGTTACGTTGACGTTCGGGTTTGGTTTGGCCTATGGCACTTGATGGTCACGAATAATTCATTCAAGCAAGTGATTGTGCTGACTGGTGGTTATCTTTCTGTACACTAGTCCAGTGCGTGATGTTGTGTGGATTTTGACTTTATAGTGTACAGTGACTGACAGTAGTGTAGCCTCGTCACATAATTATGGACAGTGATGGAGCCATTTATTTGTGGTGATAGTATTCCGTGTTACACCAAAACAAAAATGAGGTAAAACACTTGAAAATTTCACATTTGAGTTACGAAGAAGGGCTGATATAAGCGAAGACATTAATTGGTTCATCAAGACCAGACTTGTGCATTAGTCAGCTATGCCAAGAAAAAATAGAACTTCTAGTAGATCTTTTAATAAATCAACATACGAAAAATACGAATGGATTTGCGGTTGTCTTGCTCGTCCTGTAGTTAATACAGTTTCTGCTTTCCATGTAAATGCTTTTATTTATTATCTTATATATAATATGGAGCTAAATGTAAGTTTAAATGACGAATAATTCTACCCATTTTAAATTTTAACTGATTTTAGCCTTACCCATTTCAAACCCCACGAGCCGCCATAAGGACGAGAAGCCCGCGTAAGGAAATCCTAGTGGTCGCACTGACGGTATTAAACACTAAATTATTTATAGGTAACATACAGTAAGCGGCGGATTTATGCACTCCAACCAAACAATAAAGATAACAACAAAGATGTTAAGTAATTTACTTTTGCACAAAATTATAATATAAATTTCTATTGTGTAAATTTAATATAAATGTGTGTAAAGGACAAAATACAACAGGACTATATGACTCAAAACAAAACCTAATTTCGTGTTGATATATTTTTACAAAGAAAACAAAAACATGAATTAATACAACACTTTCTAAAAAGTAACGGCTCATTAATGGCCGGTTCTAATGCTTTCACGTCGAACGCTGACGTCGGACGTTGGCCAATCGTAGCTGTTTAATGTTTATGCCAACGCTGGCACCGCCCCTCGAGGTTCTCCGAGAATACTATACGGGCTACGGTTGGCAAACCTCCGAAGTCAATGTCCGACGTAAAAGCATGGGAACATAACGTTTCTTCTAAACAAAAACATAAATCACCCTATTCATTTCCTCTGGTACATAATACAATTAAATATTTTCGATTCCGCTTCCGGTCCCATTCATGTAGTCCACGTTACTGTCCCAGCACTCCTAATAACCTACTTTTACAGGGAACGGTTAATTTAGTTATGCAACAGTAGTTATAATATTATCTACAAAACATCCTTCACAGACTTTGTATTATACAATAGAATCACATTTTCGAAAATATAGCACACACATCTATTAATGGGGCCTATATAACCATCCACTCAATCTAGATAATGCACATGATTACTTTTTGTGTACGTATATTGCATTTAAAAAAATCCATGACGTAATAAAATATTTTATATTATATTAATTGGAATATTAATTTGTGTAATGTATTAAGAGGCATTTAAAAAGTATCAGCACACATCGTTAATAATTAGCTGGACATCTTTTACAGTTATAAATACAGTTATTTTTAAGCAGCGCATCTCTTTTGTACTCTTTTACAGTTTGTTAATTGCAAAAAATATAAAATGTGTATGGAGATTAGTCCTTGTAGACACAAACCGTAAAAGAAATACACAATCGTCGTTTGGAATTCCTTGGGAAACGTGAATTTAAATTTTATATTTCACATTTTTCATTCCCTCTTTTGTGAACTTGTTTCTTTTTACTTCAAAAATTCATCATGCTTAAATAAGATGCTCAATCCAACAAAAGGTTCATTTCTACTGTGTTTATATTAATTATAATTCCTGAAAACAGGCACCAATTACTTTATAACTTGCTCACGCGAAAGTAATAACATTTAGCAGTGTGGGGTTTCCCCAAACTCCCATGAGTTCACCCGCAAGAACTTACCCGTGCGCAAAGCTAAGCTTTGTTTGTTTGTCCACGTTATAGTACTCCAGGAGTACAGTATTGAGAAAAACCCGTTTTTCTGTCCGGGGGTACTTGACGTGGTTTCAACTCGGAACGTTTTTCTGTCCGGTGGTAACTTACCACTGGTACAACTGGAGTACTTATTTTTACTACTGCTCCTGGCGAAGGAGTGAGGGTAAGAGGCGCCAATTCTTTCGAAATGGAGGACGCCGCTTCGGACACATTCCCCCGAATATTATGAATTTACGGCAATAATAACAAGAGATGGAGAAAATAATCCCGTGACAATCGAAGATTTATACGTATTTCATGTGCTAGAAGGTGAGTGGGTGCTGAATAACAAGAATTGCGCCAAAAACCATCATGGAAGGTATCGCTAGCACTAGTGCTTTACCAACGGCGATATTAACAAGAGATGAATCAAACAACCCTGTGTTTATTGGCGATTGTTATATTTTCTGTGTGGTAGAAGGTAACTTTATTATGTATGACAACCTAAAACTCCGGCAGGCCTGCCCCCTAACCTAAAAAAACTCATCAACTAGACCTATAGGCCCCACGTTCAAATAATAATGCCAACAAAATATATTGACCACCGTGGTTTCGTACAAAAATACCCTGAGTAGGCCTAGAACATAAGCCTAGGCCTAGACTAATGATAGGCCCTGTTTTATTTCTCTATGGATAGGCCTTCATTTCATTTCATTGCTAGACAAATATGGGACCAGGGTGTGGGTATAGGCATAGGCCTAGTCTTACAAATACTCGTGAAGCCCGCTTTCAGAACGATTACTTAAAGACCCTTAGTAGGCCTAGAACATAGGCCTAGTTATTACCAGCCTGGGCCTTTAGCTAGGCCCTACTAAAGCTAGGCCTACCTACCTTATGAATAAATATGGAACCAGGTTGTAGGCCTAGACATTATCTTACAAATACTTTTGAAGCCCGCTTTCAGCACGATTACTAAAAGACCCTTAGTAGGCCTAGAAAATAGGCGTAGGTATTATCAGCCTAGGCCCTACTAATGCTAAGCCTAGCCTACCTTATGAATAAATATGGGACCAGGGTGTAGGCCTAGACATTGTCTTACAATTAATACTCGTTAAGCCCTAGAGACTTAAACCGCGTCCAGAACGATTACTAAGACCATGTTTAAGACTAACGATTTACCCGACACCACAATTTTTGTAAGTAGGCCTCTAGCCTAGATGTAGAATGAATGAACGAATGAAATGAATGAAGAAATGGAACGAGCGTTGGGATTAAACTCGCCATTTTCGAATACGCCTCGCAAATGTGTAAAAACAAGGCACAGCGTGTTTGTTTGTCCATGCGGACGGTAGGTGAACTTTGTGCCCCCATATCCGTTTTCATTACGTACATCCGGCTGGTTCCAGGAGTACATGTCTGTTCTTGGAACTGGACAAACAAACGAAGCTAATGTGTTATACGCGCTGGGGTAAATAGTTGAAATTAACACCAGCAATTCAAGTAGTGATTAGAACGCTTAGAAATTAAAACCGCCTAATTATGTATGAAAACCAAAACAGATTTTAGTCGTGTCCATGGCAAAATAGGAAAATAGTGTTACTAAGTGACTACTCACCCCCTCCCCAACATCACTCTTATCACTCCACGTTTCCGTAGAAAATAAAATCACGTGCTCGTCCTCAGAGTCAAAGCTCGGACGGGATTGGGAAACATCATGACTAAAATCTTTGTATTTTGTATATATTATAAACATCTATTATCTACCTGGTACAGCTACAAAAGCGATGTTCTAAAAAAAGACAATTAATACAACACAACTGCCAAAAATAGAGGGAACATAATATTATACTAACACTAAATCATTGCAACAAAACAACTACAGTACAAAATACCATTGACAATTCAAATTCATAATGAATAAATAAATATAATATACGATCTACAAGAAAAAAAAAACAAAAAAAACGCTTTTTTATAATCTGACCCCACTGACTATCATGCGTCGCTGTTCCAGTCCCACTCGTTCACCCTCGACCACGCCCTCGACTCAAGGAAAGGGCCCCAGGTTACCCCATCCCAACCACAGTGTTATACGCATTCTCTTTGACCTCTCCCGGAACGTTACGCATAATATACGCATAACCGCAGTTAATATTCTCACTACACGGCCTCCTGTGTCTTACAATTCGAGCGTGCCTACCAAGTAACACACAGCCAACGGTTTAGCCGTGGTCGCTTGGCCGGTTTCTATACGAACACTGAAATTAAGCAACCTCGAGCTAGGTCAGGAGGTGGATGGGTGACCACTCTCCTCTTAAACACTAGTTACCGTTAGTGTTACCGTTACCGGTTACAGCAGATTGGAGGGTTCGATAGCTTGTGTAACAGCTTCGTTCTTCTCGTCAACTGCTCAGCAGTTGAAAAGTAGATAGTAGACAGTACATAGTAGATAGTAGTCAGTACATAGTACATAGTAGACAGTACTTAGTACCAGTGGCGTAGCGCAGAAGTCGGGGGCCCCCCCGCGACATTGGCCATGGTAGGATCAAGCACGGGGGGTATGATGGGCAGAGCCCATGAAAAGCGCCGCAGGCGAAAAATTTTGAAAGCACGTTTTTAGAGTGCATTTGATGCGTTTTAGGAAAAAGTGGTGGGCTGAATGTCATACCGAAACAATGTAGTTTGTGTGCGTCAATTTGTTTTGTCGTCATGTCGAGTTACAATTCCCAGCATACATGGCAACATATTAACGTTTGATCTTATTTTCCACCCCCCCCCCCCCCATATCCACCACTTCCACGCGACGTAATAATAATGTATACATTTATCTACTAAAACCATAATAACATATTATTATATCATCAACAACAACAATTATGATAAATTTTAAGTATTGATAAATCAAATAACCTACGTTTTGATCCTCCAACTGCAATTCTGGAACGTTTCCTAGCCGTTTAGGCTTTTAGTGTATTATTGTCTGGCAAATCGAGCTTTTCGGCGTGCGTTAGCGTCCGCGAACTCGTCGAACAATGTATCTATGTTTAACTTTCGTGTTCTTTCACCCTCGATACTGAGCAATGCCAAACCACTGAGTCGATTCTCACTCATTGAGCTTCGCAAATAGTTTTAAATTAATTTTAATTTAGAAAAAGATCTTCCGGCACCCGCTGCAGTCACGGGCACTTTTATAAGTTCTACCACTCATTGTAAATAATATATATATATATATTAACAAATAACACAGTAACAGAATAATAAAATAGAAACACCTAACATAACACTTTGTGACTCCACACAGAAGAGAACATTCAACACATATTCACAAAACTACTACGATTTCACTCAATTCACAATAAGAATGTAAACTTTGCGCACTGTTATCAACACATCCGATCCAGCACAATATTTGACACCACTTTATTAATCGTATCACCTACAGTCTCACTCCCACGCTGAGATATGCCTCTATCAGTGAGGGAGTCCGAAAGAAAACTGACCTCTGAAATAATTTTGTGTAAAGGGTGGAAACTAACTACAAAAGAAAGTTTATTGTTGGTGGGGGTAAGGGTAAAATTTAAGGTTCATTGGCATTGTCGGTGACATCAGACTGTTAGTTTTACAACACAAGTGCATTTCGCTAACCCATACATCCGGTATAAAATCGTGGACGATCCCAAAAATTTAGAATTTGAGAGCAAGACTGGCCCCGTCCCGTCCTCGAATGTTTACACTTTACAGTCATTGCTGTCATATTTATTGCATCGTGTAATTTAGGGAGCACACCGCCCGTAGTGGTTAAAGACAGACCATTCAACATGTTGGAACTAAATATTAATTTTAGTCATAAGTACGTATTTCGCATACAAACTATTGAGATTATACAGGTGGAATAGAATATGATTTATTAGACACTGGTAGAGAAAATAAAGCAAGACCACATTGACTGAATGGTTGACAGCAACTGTTTCCATGGATGCATATTATAAACAAAGTTTATATTAACAAACACCAAGGCCTACTGGATTTACTCCTACAATTGTGATCTAGTGGACCTTGAACAAACCCCAATTACATCATAGAGGGCTGTGGCATAACAATAACATTTCAACACTCCCACTTGCCATAGCCCTAAACAATAAACATATCTTCACAAGAGTCCCAGATTTTAATTCCAAGACAGTGGTGAATAGGTCCCATGTCTTTCATCTCGAACTTGGCCGCTAGTTGTTTCTTTAGCTGATTTATTTCGTTTATGCTTTCCGATGACACTATAAGATCGTCAACGTAAACACACACAATGATTTTTGCATTTCTTATTGTACCATGGTATAGGCATGGATCAGCTGTGCTTCGTTTGAGCCCAATATTACGTAACTCGGTATCAAGTTTTTCATACCATATACGGCTCGATTGTTTGAGTCCATACAAGCATTTCTTTAGTTTACACACCTTTTGCTCATTTTTGGGGTCAATGTAGCCCTCCGGTTGTTCCATATAAATGGTATCAGAAAGTTCACCATGAAGAAATGCAGTATTTACATCTAGTTGATGAACCTCCAGGTCATTCTCAGCTGCCAATGCGAGAACTGTCCTTAAGGTGTCGAAACGTACGACCGGTGAAAAGGTTTCACCGTAATATATTCCCTTTCTCTGCGTGTATCCTTTAGCCACTAGCCTGGCTTTATATCGGCACACGTTCCCTTCAGCATCGACCTTTCGTTTAAAGACCCATTTGCATTTTATAGCTTTGGCTCCCTCTGGTAAGTTTACGAGGTCCCAAGTCTCATTATGTTCAATTGATTTCATCTCTTCGTCAGCTGCCTTTTGCCATTGTGTAGCCTCGCTCCCACTGAATGCTTCTTGCAGGTTCTCGGGCTCGTCTGCGATGAGATGTACGTACTCATCACTAAGAATTCTTGTCAGACGTCTGTTCCGTTGTGAACGTCTTGGCTCGAAGACGGCTTCTTGTTCATTCTCGATGTCAAAAACACCATCCTCCTCAGTAACTTCTGCATTGTTATCTTCTTCATTTACATTTGCATCATCTTCGTTATTGACTCGCGAGTAGACGATTATGCTCCCACTTCCACCATCAACCACGTTGTCTTCCGCTTCTAGTTGATTATCTTCCAAGAAGATCACATCTCTCGATATAGTCAGTTTTCTTGATTTAAAATCAGGGATCCGACTAGTTTTGTTTTTTGAACATAGCCGAAGCCTAGCCTAGCCAGTCACTGGCAAAGCTAGCCCAGCTGCAAGCCTAGCCGCGGTTAGCTTTAAAAAAAAAACGTAGCCGAGCTAAAAGTTAGCTGGCTTTCACAGAACATAGCCCAGCCGAGCTCGAAGCTAGCTAGCTTAAAACGAACCTAGCCGAGCCGAGCTGGAATCTAGCTGGCTTACAAAGAACATAGCCCAGCCCAGCCAGAAGATAGCCGGAGTAAAAAAAACATAGCCTAGCCTAGCTTGAAGCTAGCTGATACGGGAGAAACATAGCTTAGCCTAGCCTAGCTGGAAGCTAGCTGGGGCAGAAGGAACATAACAGTTAGAATCATAGCCTTGCATTACAAAAATGAGGTGCAAACGAAACATGAAACCTGCTTATTTGACAGGTTGCGAATAGCTAAGTGATGAATAGCTAGTGAATAACTAGTGAATTGAATAGCTAAGTGAAGTGATTACTATGGATGAAAAAATCGGTTATTTATATTTGCTATATATGTTTATAAAGTTAATAACGAGTAAATAATAATCTAGTGGTAGCCTGTGCTTAATTTCAGGGTGGACACGGCCACCTAATATTTTTCCTGGGGGGAGGGGGGGGGGGGGGCGGACGCGTTTGCCCACTTATTTTTTTGGGGAAAATCGTAATTAAAAAGTCAATACGATGTTGTAGTAAACTGGATAGCCTGTCTGTAGTTACTGTACTAATGTGGCGACTGCACTTTTCCATATATTCTCCCTGCTACTTGTTGAAAAGATTATGCCGGCTAGATTGGCAGCGGTAGGGGGAGGTTAGTATTTTGGATTTCCTTAAAGTCAAGCAGATGACAAGAAAAGGTGATTTTTATTACAGAAAACAAGAAAGCGCAAGACGCCTCTCAACCCCCCCTCCCCCTCCCACAGGGTTGATATACATCCTGCTATTATCTTGGTTAGATCCTGCAATACAATGTTCGACGACTGTAGTTCTTCCAGTATGAAAAGACGGGTTGTTGCCGACATCGGCCTGGCCGGTAGGTCACCCTAATTGACCACTTGCGACCGCTTCCTGCGTAGCCAAGATGTGTATTTGGCGAAGAATGCGTATCTCTCTCCCTCGCTCTCTCCGTAATATCTCTTTCACCCTCAATAGCAAGCAGCAATGTCTTGTGAATAATACTTGAATGCTTGAATAATGCTTTGTGAATGAAAATAATTTACGATGTTACCAGTGAAACGACCCCTTCGAACTTGCACTGACAACCTTGCAGCCAATTATTGTGCCAGGCGGCTATTAGGGGGTAGGCGGTATTGGGAGTACAATAAGATTAACTGCGTTGAAAGTGTGAATAAAATCAATAAACAAGGTCCATTGTCCCTTTGAGGGAAACGAAACACGTCAAATGCTGCTGGACGAACATATGTTGGGAAACAAAAGCTAACATAGCCATTAGCCAGCTACTCGAAAATCTTAGCTAGCTCGCAAAAATGTAGCCAGCCACAACCTAGAAAGACAGCCAGCTAAGAACAAGCTGCTTGAGAAAACGTAGCCAGCCGAGAGCTAGCTAGCCAGCTACTCGAAAATCTTAGCCAGCGAACCCAGCCTGCAGCTCGCAAAAATGTAGCCAAAACCTAGCTAGCTTGCAGCTCGATAAAACGTAGCCAGCTAAGAGAAAGCTAGCCAGCTATTTGAAAAAACGTAGCCAGCCAGAAGCTAGCTAGCCGGCTGCTCGATAAAACGAGCCAGACCAAAGCTAGCTAGCCTGCAGCTTGACAAAACCTAGCCAGCTAAGAGAAAGCTAGCCGGGCTGTTTGAACAAACGTAGCTAGCCAAAAGCTAGCTAGCCGGCTGCTCAAAAAAATGCAGCTGGACACATTCTAGCCTAGCCTAGCCTAGCCTAGTCGGATCTCTGTTTAAAATTGACCAATCGATAGCCCTTGCTGGTTTCGGAGTACCCAACAAAGATATGCTCCGACGATTTAGCGTCAAGCTTTGTTCGGTTTTCTTTTGGAATGTGAGCATACGCTTTGCAGCCAAAAGTCCTTAGGTGAGCAAGGTCCGGTTTCTTCCCAGTCCACGCTTCTTCCGGTGTAATGCTATCCACGGCAACTGTTGGTGCTCTATTCTTTAAGTAGGTTGCAGTGTTTACTGCCTCAGCCCAGAAGCGTTTAGGTAGTTTAGCTTCCTCAAGCATGCATCGCACCTTCTCTACTATCGTTCTGTTTGCCCGCTCGGCAACCCCATTTTGTTCTGGGTTCCGTGGTACAGTAGTCTGAGAACGTATCCCACATTTTCTTAAATGGCCTAATAGTGATTTATTAATGTACTCACGGCCATTGTCTGAACGCAGAATCTTGATCTTCATACCGCTCTGGTTCTCAACTTCTGCCTGATACTCGATGAAGCGTTCGTAAGTTTCACTCTTCTCCTTCAAAATGTAGCACTTGGTCCATCTTGTCTTGTCGTCAATAAATGTTAAGAAATACCTTCCTCCACCAATGGATTCTTCGCTCATTGGTCCACACAGGTCTGAGTGAACAATGCCTAGCTTTTCTTGAGCTCGTTCTGCCTTACCTTTTGGAAACGGGGTACGATGCTGCTTTCCCACAGCACAGCCTATACAAGGTGAAGTAGGAGGCTGTCCCATCACTATGCCAGTGGCCATACCATCTGCTAATCGCTTCATTCCACCAGGACTGAGGTGAGCGAGGCGTCTGTGCCACAACATGTACTCACGGTTTGTGGCCCCCACAGCAGCAATGTTAACCATGGCACCGTTAGTCTCCGGAGTGTCTAGCTTATACAACCCTCCAGTTTTACTCGCGGTGGCTATGACGTTTCCTTCTTCATTATGGATCTGGCAGTTATGTTTGGTAAACACAACCTTGTAGTCCTTATCTGTGAGTTTACCCACCGACAAAAGATTAGTTTTGAGCGTTGGAGCATATAGTACATCCTTGATTGATGCTTCTTGTATTGATCCATTAACCGAAATTGTTACAGCGACATCACCATTTCCCGTAGATGGAGCGGTCGTACCATCGGCCATACATAATGATGTTTCTTGACCATCTCGGATTGTATCAAACCATTCAATTTTATTTGACATGTGCTTAGTCGCTCCCGAGTCAACGCACCAGTCTTCAGCATTGTGTCCATTTCGATTAACCGTTGCGCAAAGAACTGTGGATTTAGGCTTATCCTTTTTGTCTTGTTTGTCACCTTTCGGGCTTTGTTTTGGATGTGACCTACAATCTTTAGCATAATGTCCAACTTTACCACAATTGTAGCATTTAAACTTCTTAAATGGCTTTGTAGCTAGAGCAGATTCATCAGGAATGGACTCACCTCGTTGACGTCTTGTTTCTTCTTGTAGCAATTTAGCTCGGACGACATCAGTGTTCAGTTCCTGGCCACAATTTTCAAGTGTAATCACAAGTGGGTCAAATGAGTCTGGCAAGTTGGATAGGATAATTATAGCCAACTCGTCATCAGTCACCGCTGCATTTATTGCACTTAACTGCTGAGCAATAGTCATCATTTGGTTGAGGTAATCCTCCATATTAATACAGTTTTTGTATGTAATACTGTTCAGCTTTCGACGTAGGTGAATTTTTCGCACTAGTCCTCGATCCTCGAAAGCAGACTCTAATTTTAACCATGCTTCACGGGCTGTTTTACATGAGTTTACATGTATGTACAGATGTGGCTTTAAACCCAAACAAACAGTTGCAAGTGCACGCTGGTCTAATGCGATCTCATCTTCTGAAGAAAGATTTAAGTTACCTTCAATAAATCTCCACAATTTCTCCCGTATAAGCTGCATCTTCATACCAAATTTCCATGCACTGAAATTGGTTGCTCCTTCCAACCTCTCAACTTGCAATATATTCACTGCCATATTGACCACAATTATTAAACAGTTTTTGCTTAAAGATCACTATAAATCAATTCTTTGCATTACCTGGGCCCATAACCTATTGAGATTATACAGGTGGAATAGAATATGATTTATTAGACACTGGTAGGAAAAATATAGCAAGACCACATTGACTGAATGGTTGACAGCAACTGTTTCCATGGATGCATATTATAAACAAAGTTTATATTAACAAACACCAAGGCCTACTGGATTTACTCCTACAATTGTGATCTAGTGGACCTTGAACAAACCCCAATTACATCATAGAGGGCTGTGGCATAACAATAACATTTCAACACAAACCAACACAGACCAAATGCCAAATGGCAACCCACTACCGATCCCCTCACAATCACCCTTTTAGCTGCAGCCATCCGTTTATGACTTGGCTCGCTATAGCGTCTAAATATTTCGCTGTCAAAAAAGGAATTGTTGGTTGTCTAGAGAATTCAATGGTGTCTTGTCTTCTTTATAATGAATATGATATTCAAATTGACAGTTGTGTGAATATTCTTGAGACTTGTGACTGATTTCCTGGCTGATACAACATTTTCGTTTTTTTTTTTTTTTTTTTTTTTTATTTTTTTTTTTGGGGGGGGGGCGCGAATTTTGTAATTTTATTTAAAATACATTTTAATTGATTTGTTGTCTTATTTGAAATTTTCATAATATACGATCTATATCATCGGGGGCCCCCGCTTCGCGGGGGCCCCCCCGCCTTGCGGGGTTTGCGGGGCCTTCCGCTACGCCACTGCTTAGTACATAGTAGATAGTACATAGAAGTTACACCGTCCTTTCGGATGGGACGTTAAGCCGATGGTCCTCTTGGTACTGTTTGACAGGAGTAGGCTACGTGCCGGTACCAGGCTTCCCCTCCTTCCTTCCTCAGTATCATTCATTAATCATCACTCATCAGCCAGGCATTGTGTAGGGCATTGTGCCCTACACTGGTCTTAATTACAACAAAGTAAAGTAAAGTAACTGACACACATGAGATTTCTATGTTACGTGTTGATACGAACACTATCATCATTTTACTCAATAACTATGGTATCGGTAATGCAATCAACAAATACGTAGAAAATGTGCCAATTATGCCAAGTAAAGATCACCTCCAACCATTATAGGCCTATATAGCAGTAGGTCTATATAATCCTTTATAGTATTAGAGACGATTGGTGATTGACAAGGAGGAAGCCAGTGATTTTTGGAGGATTTTTGGAGATAGTAGAAAGTTGATAGTAGATAGTAGATAGTAAATAGTAAATAGTAAATAGTAAATTGTAAAAAGTAAATAGTAGATAGTAAAAAGTAAATAGTAGATAGTAGATAGTAAATAGTATATAGTAAATAGTAGATAGTAGATAGTAAATAGTAGATAGTAAATAGTAATAGAAAAGGTAAATAGAATATAGTAGATAGTAAATAGTAAATAATAGATAGTAGATAGTAAACAGTACATAGAAGACAGTACATAGTAGATAGAAAATTGTGGTTAGTAGATAGCAGATAGTAGATAGTAAATAGTATATTATATTAAATAGTAAATTGTTAATAGTAAACCGTAAACAGTAGACAGTAGATAGTAGATAGTAGACAGTACATAGTACATAGTAGACAGTAAAAAGTAGATAGTAGACAGTACATAGTACATAGAAGACAGTACAAAGTACATAGTAGACAGAACATAGTACATAGTAGATAGTACATAGAAGACAGTACATAGTACAAAGTACAAAGTACAAAGTACTTAGAAGATAGTACATAGAAGAAAGTAGATACTAGATACTAGATACTAGACACTAGATACTAGATACTAGATATTAGATAGTTATATTCAATGATATTCAACATCTATAGTAGGCTAGATCACCAGTCCCCCAACCTTCCACTGAGTAGCAAGCGTAGCGATTTGAAGCCATCTTGAAACTGGCAATTTACATGCTAATTTGGACCTTTTAGTACTGCTAGCGCTGTCAATGGCAGAAAGTCGCATTAGAAACTCCTATTTCCGCCTGTATTATTTGCCCATTTCAAGATGGCATCAAATCGCGACGCTTGTGGCTGTTAGGCTGCGCATCTAGCCTACTATAGCTGTTCAATATCATTGGTTATAGTAGATTGTAGTTTGTTGAAAGTAGACAGTAAGTAGTAGATAGTAAATAGTAGATTGTAAATAGTAGATCTAGATAGTAAATAGTAAATAGTAGATAGTAAATAGTAAATAGTAAACAGTAAATAGTAAATAGTAAAAAGTAAATAGTAGATAGTAGCTTGTAGATGGTAGATAGTAGACAGTAGATAGTAAATAGTAGATAGTAAATAGTAAATAGTAAATAGTAAATAGTAAATAGTAAATAGTAAATAGTAAATAGTAAATAGTAAATAGTAAATAGTAAATAGTAAATAGTAAATAATAAATAATAAATAATAAATAATAAATAATAAATAATAAATAATAAATAATAAATAATAAATAATAAATAATAAATAATAAATAATAAATAATAAATAATAAATAATAAATAATAAATAATAAATAATAAATAATAAATAATAAATAATAAATAATAAATAATAAATAATAAATAATAAATTATAAATGGTAAATGGTAATTGGTTAATGGTAAATGGTAAATGGTAAATGGTAAATGGTAAATGGTAAATGGTAAAGAGTCAATAGTAAATATTTAGTAAATAGTTATTTGTTAATAGTTAATACTAGTAAATAGTAAATACATATTAAATTGTATATAGAGAATAGTAAATTCTTTAATAGTTAACAGTATATAAATAGTATATTGTATATAGTAAATAGCATTTGGTAAATAGTAAATAGTAAATAGTAAATTTTAAATATCTAATAAATCAGGAGTTTGGTCTGGCAAACCACTGAGTGCTTTGAAATCTGGTCTGCGCATGTATGACATGTAGTGTTTATCATTTACCATCATGTCTTTTTTGGTCTTATCTCTAAGACCGGCCTTACTTTGAATCCCTTGTAAAACCAGGAAAATATCTTAGAACAGATTTTAAAACATATTATTAGAATGCTCATTGTGTCCTGCTCTCACCAGGAATTAGTTACTTCTTCATGTGTTCTCGGTCTGGTTTTACAGGAGGTCCACAGTAAGGACAGTCTTAGAGATAAGACCAAAAAAAGAGTTAGAACCTCTTGTGAATCTGGGCGCAGTTGTATAAAAATGACATTGAGAGATTGCAGGTGCTTCAAAATAAGGCAATGAGATGTATAACCAGATGTGGAAGAGAAACGCCTATAAGAGTGATGTTGGATGCGTTAGGATGGATGTCAGTAAAAGAGGTGATATTGTTATTAGTATTGTTGTTCATACATAAAGTGAAAAGTGGGATGATGCCGAACTATCGGGTGGACAAAGTAACTGACGTCAAAACAATACATACCGTTAATACCAGGGGTGATGAAGCAGGCAATAATTGTAAAAGTAGGAAGTAGCAAGGATTGATTTTTAATGCAGGGGTATGACAGCTTACCAATGGATGTTAAACAAATAAAAAGTATGGCCTTGTTCAGAAATAAATGCAAAAGGTGGATTTTAGAAATAGGACGTGAGGCTAAAGTCAAATACCATACTATAGTGTTAGATTTAGTTAGATAAGGAATTAGTATTTAGTGTAGTACTCATTGTGTGGATTCAACCAGGTAAGGATTAATTAAGTAATTTGGTTCATTATTGTATATATTATACTATGTAATTACTGTTATTGTAATATATTGCAGTAATAATTGTTATTGTTGTAAAAAATTGCTAACTGAGCCATTTAATAAATACACATACATACATACATACATACATACATACATACATACATACATACATACATACATACATACATACATACATACATACATACATACATACATACATACATACATACATACATACATACATACATACATACATACATACATACATACATACATACATACATACATACATACATACATACATACATACATACATACATACATACATACATACATACATACATACATACATACATACATACATACATACATACATACATACATACATACATACATTAGTAATCAGTTGAACAATATCCGGAACAATGCCTTTAATTTGTTTAAAAATAGACCTTAAATGTTGATAAATCACTTCGTCATTAATTTATTTGATTGAACCCCAAAGAGTTCAACATAACGCGACTTACCTTACCTACCATTAAACCTTTAGTGCCTTTAAGTTGATTGAACCACTTTCTCGAGTGACTCGGTTCCCTTATCACTCGGCTTGACTAAGGTTGGAATTCATAGTCGGCCCTTACACCTAGGGGCACCCATTGTTGCTATGGATTTGTTTCGTTGATAGGAAATAACATGCAAACAACTGTTACCTTGGTAACAGCCACAGCTTGGTAATTCCAACCTTAGCCGTACATGTAGCCGTACATGAAGCCGTACATGTAGCCGTACATGTAGCCGTACATGCAGCCGTACATGCAGCCGTACATGCAGCCGTACATGTAGCCATACATGCAGCCGTACATGCAGCCGTACATGCAGCCGTACATGCAGCCGTACATGCAGCCGTACATGCAGCCGTACATGCAGCCGTACATGCAGCCGTACATGCAGCCGTACATGTAGCCGTACATGTAGCCGTACATGCAGCCGTACATGTAGCCGTACATGTAGCGGTACATGTAGCGGTACATGTAGCCGTACATGTAGCCGTACATGCAACCGTACATGTAGCCGTACATGCAGCCGTACATGCAGCCGTACATGCAGCCGTACATGCAGCCGTACATGCAGCCGTACATGCAGCCGTACATGCAGCCGTACATGCAGCCGTACATGCAGCCGTACATGTAGCCGTACATGTAGCCGTACATGCAGCCGTACATGCAGCCGTACATGCAGCCGTACATGTAGCCGTACATGCAGCCGTACATGCAGCCGTACATGTAGCCGTACATGTAGCCGTACATGTAGCCGTACATGCAGCCGTACATGTAGCCGTACATGCAGCCGTACATGCAGCCGTACATGCAGCCGTACTTGTAGCCGTACATGTAGCCGTACATGCAGCCGTACATGTAGCCGTACATGCAGCCGTACATGCAGCCGTACATGCAGCCGTACATGTAGCCGTACATGTAGCCGTACATGTAGCCGTACATTTAGCCGTACATGCAGCCGTACATGTAGCCGTACATGCAGCCGTACATGTAGCGGTACATGTAGCCGTACATGTAGCCGTACATGCAGCCGTTCATGTAGCCGTACATGTAGCCGTACATGTAGCCGTACATGTAGCCGTACATGTAACCGTACATGTAGCCGTACATGTAGCCGTACATGCACGTACACGTACGTACATGTAGCCGTACATGTAGCGGTACATGTAGCCGTACATGTAACCGTACATGTAGCCGTACATGTAGCCGTACATGCACGTACACGTACGTACATGTAGCCGTACATGTAGCCGTACATGTAGCCGTACATGTAGCCGTACATGTAACCGTACATGTAGCCGTACATGTAGCCGTACATGCACGTACACGTACGTACATGTAGCCGTACATGTAGCGGTACATGTAGCGGTACATGTAGCCGTACATGTAGCCGTACATGCAGCCGTACATGTAGCCGTACATGCAGCCGTACATGCAGCGGTTGAGTGGAAAGGTACCGGGACGATAGAACGCATCGCTAAGTAGGTCTGGGATTACCAATAAGTTAGTCACGTCGTCGTGTTGAGTAATGTCCCCTATGCGATAGCCCGCATGTGCAGCTTGTTGCAGTCAATGGGTCCTTGACTCCTGGAACAATCAAAGCAATACAAACTGTGATTCTATTACTAATCATGGCTCTTATATTATTACAATCTTATTAATAGTATATATCTATATAATTACAATGTTTGTATTTGACAATTTAACCAACCACGTAAGCAATGAAAATAATAATAATTCTGCAGCCTTTATGTCCTTTGAGAGGACTAATGTTATTAATTTTTGTTGGTAATAATTAATTATTTTCAGTTATACAAAGAACGACTGACACGTTATCAACAAAGTTAAAATTAGATTTGAAATAACAAAGTACAAAGCACATACCAATTTTCAATGCATTAGGCTCACTATAGTATCTTCATTATATTTTTAATAACTTAAAATAAATCTCAAGCAATCGCCAATTTAACTATTTATGTACAAGTTGAATGACGTTACTCTACAAAATAGATAGAGCTTTCAAATTGAAATTAATCTGCACGTGATTGTGTATGAGAGAGGACTCAAGAGGCATAAACGCATAATGACTCAACACATGGTAAGTTTGCAGTGTTAAAATAGTCGATGTAAAATCAATCCTATAACCTGGATTTCTCTCTAGTAAATTTGTAAATTGTAGAATGTGAACATACTCAATATCTTCTTTTCAAAGAATTCGAGTAGGTAGTTTTGGAGTCACTACCTCTGAGGTTTTTGACAACAATTTAGAGAGAGCAGATTATGGGATGATATGACGTGAAAAACTTGTACCCCTCCAATCTCCAAATACCGACCCTGAGGTGAAAGACGTTTTCCGTAAAAAATTGTGTACAGTTGCAAGTACATTGAGAAAATTCCAGTTCTTAAAATTTTGTTTGAACAAATAATCAAAGTACGGTACAAAATATGCACTTACTTATACAACATTTGGTTAGTTAATGTATCACGAACTACATTCATATTATTCCTCCTCGTTATTGTATAAATACACTATACAGTGTAATGTATGTTTATGGTAGGCGTACTCCTGAAAAGTATGAATTGTGTAATATGTGTGAAATTGTTTACATTCTTATCATTAAAGTACGCAAATTGACGTAATCAGATATGAACAAACAATACAGATGATAGATTGAACAATTCCTTTGTAAGTGCATGGCATCAAAATAGCCGTGATTTGTAGGCTTAATTGCAGATAACAGCTGGCTTATGGATGCGTTAAACCGAAGGCCAGCCTGGGGTTACACAATAGACCAGATTAATAAGAAACCTTGCTACAGTTATATCACGTTGCATTGTTCTCCTTCCAACCTAAATACAATTGTTCTATTACGTTCAAATAGAGTGAAAACAATTAGTAATTATGATTAATGTGTTGGATTTTATGAGGGACTGTGTGGTTTAATGAGAGAAGTCATGATGTCCGCGCCAAATTAACAAAATACCATAATTTATTTACTATTATATAATACGGAAATTATCACACTATTTTTTATTTTTTATATATATAATTGGTTAAAACCAACGTCTTACATAACTGTAGACTAGATTATTCTTTAAGTATCTGTTACAGATTAATATTATATTTTTCATAAAATGTATGTTTCATGTGGACGAGCGAATACTTTTATTATTGGTTGTACTTATTTTCACATTCACAACCAAATTATTCACACTCTGTATTCAACAACTTAGAACTTACTTAATGATTACTTTATTAAATAAAATAATGGAAAATCAACTTGAGGTTCTGAATGAGAGGAGAATATAAACACTTTCACTGGCTACGTTTTAGGAGGACATCAGTTCTGCACTCGCACTCAAATAACCCCCAGTGTTCCGCCTAAAAATCGCATTCTATTTAAGACCATTGCTAGGACGCCATAGTTGTCACGTTATCGTGTTGAACTAGGTAAGTCCTAACTGTGTAAAGTTAAGGGTTGAAAACTGTTATGATTACCGCTCAGTTTGGCGTCTGCAGCATTCTGATAGCGGTCTCTTCCTAGACTGGAATGAGTCGTTTACAATCTGCTCATGGCATCTCCCTATAATGCTAACCAGTAACTGGTAATGTTGCATGCGGGAGCGACGCTTGGTGATGTGGAATATTCTCGTGCGCAATCTTTTTCATTGCAGTCGACATGTCCTCATAAAATATGTCTTTAATTTTAAAAAAGCCACTTATTTCCTTAAAAAGGAAACGGGAAACATAAAAACATAATACATTTAAACAGCTTCTTTATGTTGTTTCGGTGGCAGCGGATTTGGGGTCCTGTATAAATTTATTTAGCTCATGCTAACTTATAAGTATACACGATTTATAGAACAATTTTGCTTTCCCGAAAACGTGCCGAATGTAGCCTATATGCTGCAACAGCCGACATCCCCATTGTAGCTCCGCGACCAAATCATCTACAACAGTCATTCACGGGCCCAGAACAAGTTGCCGTGACTACAGCCACCCAACACCCACAGTTAATTAATAATCATAACGGGAATGTAAATTGGATTATGAAGAATTAGGCCTACTAACTTTTGCCGTCAAACGGGGCCACCACAATGACAGACGTATCTTAACAACCTCGCATGCACACTCACCAACCCTATATAAATTAAGGGTAGTTCTTGACCAACACACATTTGTGCTAGTTTGTGAGTTCTTAACTGTGCCCCCTGCATTGTCTTGCCTGTTTCGAAATTCGAACTATAAAGAACATAAATCTATACTAACGATGCATGCAGCGGCTAAGTGCCCCACACTCCCAACTATATAGGTCACAAATGTGTTGGGACAGTGAATGACTATAGTTCCACAACAAACTGATAGTTGTATAATACATCCCGCTTGTAAGATTAGTAGAGGAAACAAATGAAAATGTTCCCACGGCTGAAACAACATCCAAGGGCATTACAATCAAATTGCAAATTACTTGATCAAACAATCAAGCGTTCGGTCACCGCCATTGGATAAACAAACATATTCGCAATATGCATGGGAAATCATGAACATGTATTGAAATTATATTGTTGTATTTACTATCGAATACGATGACTCGTGCGTTGGTAAGCTTGGGTTTAGGCCAGCTTCCTACGCAGAAGACCCATGTCCCATGGTAAACGTTTTAATGAATAAAAGAGTGCCACAGAGATAAACTAAACTAATGGGCCGTATTCTTTCAATGCAAGTGGATTAGCGAAGCGAATAGATTATGGACCAATCAGAAGAAAAGGATCCGCACGAACAGGAGAAATCCCGCGAACGCGAATTAGGGCTATATTTGCTTGACACGGTTTATAGTACAAATAAAGGGAAATCATGTTTGGCAAAATGAATCCAATCTCTTATTGTATCATTCCACCATCATTGATGCTGTGTTATACATTAGGACATTAGCAATGCACATTCCACCATCATTGATGCTGTGTTATACATTAGGACATATTAGCAATGCACATTCCACCATCATTGATGCTGTGTTATACATTAGGACATATTAGCAATGCACATTCCACCATCATTGATGCTGTGTTATACATTAGGACATTAGCAATGCACATTCCACCATCATTGATGCTGTGTTATACATTAGGACATATTAGCAATGCACATTCCACCATCATTGATGCTGTGTTATACATTAGGACATTAGCAATGCACATTCCACCATCATTGATGCTGTGTTATACATTAGGACATTAGCAATGCACATTCCACCATCATTGATGCTGTGTTATACATTAGGACATATTAGCAATGCACATTCCACCATCATTGATGCTGTGTTATACATTAGGACATATTAGCAATGCACATTCCACCATCATTGATGCTGTGTTATACATTAGGACATTAGCAATGCACATTCCACCATCATTGATGCTGTGTTATACATTAGGACATATTAGCAATGCACATTCCACCATCATTGATGCTGTGTTATACATTAGGACATATTAGCAATGCACATTCCACCATCATTGATGCTGTGTTATACATTAGGACATATTAGCAATGCACATTCCACCATCATTGATGCTGTGTTATACATTAGGACATTAGCAATGCACATTCCACCATCATTGATGCTGTGTTATACATTAGGACATTAGCAATGCACATTCCACCATCATTGATGCTGTGTTATACATTAGGACATATTAGCAATGCACATTCCACCATCATTGATGCTGTGTTATACATTAGGACATATTAGCAATGCACATTCCACCATCATTGATGCTGTGTTATACATTAGGACATATTAGCAATGCACATTCCACCATCATTGATGCTGTGTTATACATTAGGACATATTAGCATTGCACATTCCACCATCATTGATGCTGTGTTATACATTAGGACATATTAGCAATGCACATTCCACCATCATTGATGCTGTGTTATACATTAGGACATTAGCAATGCACATTCCACCATCATTGATGCTGTGTTATACATTAGGACATTAGCAATGCACATTCCACCATCATTGATGCTGTGTTATACATTAGGACATATTAGCAATGCACATTCCACCATCATTGATGCTGTGTTATACATTAGGACATATTAGCAATGCACATTCCACCATCATTGATGCTGTGTTATACATTAGCACATATTAGCAATGCACATTCCACCATCATTGATGCTGTGTTATACATTAGGACATATTAGCAATGCACATTCCACCATCATTGATGCTGTGTTATACATTAGGACATTAGCAATGCACATTCTACCGCAAATCACAAGTAACAATGACGCCAAAGTAGCTTTATTTAGAGAGCGCATTGTATTGTGTCTCCATTTATATTATATACTGCATGTCAATGATAAATTACCTACAACGCGTTATTCCATGTGATTGTGACGCTAACATTAATTGCTATTTGGTTGTGTGTGTATGAAGTTTGGCCATTGTATGTCACTTTGGAGTTCCCTGATATCTTTGGAAGTAAATAAATTTCTATATAAAGTGGTTTAATCTGCATTATGTAGATTTGTTGACGTGACTGCATCAAGTAGGTCTATCATATAAACTGTAAACAACAATGGACCAATTACCAAAAATTGAGGAACCCCAGAAGTGACATTGATAAAACATGGCGAAGCTGAATTGTTAACGAATATTTTAAAATACCTCAGTGGTATTGGAATCTACTGGTTTTAGTTTTCTGCCATTCGAACAATACACAAATGCTTATATAATTTGAAATTGAAACAATGGTTTTCGAAATAACCAACGATACATCAATAATGCTATGCTAGGCTCCAGTGATTTTTTTTAAATTTATATTGTTATTTTATAACTGTTAGATAAATATGTTATTGTTAGTGGTAGGTATAGTGTCATTTTATAACACATTATTGAAAGCCATGGTACACAATTATGTTGTCATGATAATGTACCCTTACAAGTTATAAAGATTGACTAAACAAGCTACCAGATACAATGTTATGTCAATAAATAATTTACAATAATTTAAATAACTTGAAAACATAGAGTTGATTTCAGAGCGAGTAAACATAATACTAATATAATAAGATGTGCAGGTCTACTAAGTGTCGGTAGGCCTAGTGGCCTATCTAGCGGGAGTTTAATAATTAATTTTATTTTTACTAATAATTAGCGGTAGCTTGTATCGTACCGGTGACCTCCAGCTAGCGTTTTTTAAATAACGGTAGTATCGTGGAAAATCCTATTCCACTACAACTTGGGTTGGGATTATTTTACTCTGTTAAAAAAACAAAAGTTTACAATGAGAAATGGGCCTACATGAGTTATCTAGTCCAAATACGCAGTTTCATGATTCGCGGCGGCAGCGAACTCCAGCATATAAACATCATCAACCTCAGAGAATAATAATTGTCGTGGGATGGCGTGGACCACGCAAGAAAAAATAACTTTTCTTATTGTTTTTACTGAAACAAGTCCAGAAATTCATCCAGTCCAGTGTATACACTGTTTGTATGCAAAAAAAACTCCAAGTGCGATTAGTCAATTGTTTCAAATGTCCCTTCTAAGTCTTCACATATAGAGACAAGCATCGCTTGACGGGCTGCATTCAGAGTGTCGAGGTTCAACACGGTAGCACAAAAGGCGTATTTTGTAAATTGTCTCACTTTGGTAGCAACATCACTTTGCTGATCAGAAGGCTTTGCCTCACATTCGCCGCACGCGCACAAATCACTCCGCATTGCTCTACTTACAAAATTACTGTTTATTGTCTTTTCCTTTCGGTACTTTTCCTTTCTTTCGGATTTGCAAGGGTCATGTTGATACGGAAGAAAGCCTGCCATTTCAACACATTCAAAATTGTCGATATACAATCTCAAAGTGTAGCGAGTTGCAATCAAGCCGTCCGGCGTAGTGATCGCGGAGCGGTTGGGTAGCGATGACGTAGTTACGCTCACAATTGCAAGCGAAGCAGCTCCGGCCAGACGCGTGCTAGAAGCGCCTAATTTTCTTATTTCCTTTCATACGACCACATTACATAGAAAGATAAGATAAACCGAAAAGCACTTGAGTTGACCGGACCCTACCTTTAACCCGTGTCACAGTATAGGCCCAGTTTCATAAGAAATGCGTGCTGCACCGCGTGCTTCGGCCTAGCTTATGAAGTATTTTCAGTAAACTGTCATTTAGTGTAAAATAGTTTTCACCTTCCAGTTGTCACAACAAGTCCTATACAAAATGTGCTAGATAACGCAATACAAATACGCAGGCACAGCCCACGTACGGTGTTTTGAACACAATACAATATAACCAGGACTTATTATTGAAGAGTCAAGAGACACATGCGGAGAGCGAATTGAAGAAAGTAGAGATTATGAAAACGTTTATTGGCATGGGCGCCCATAGAATACAAATTGTGTGGGGGGGGGCCTACTCGCCAACAATGAGAAACATATGCTGCAAGGACACCCCACAAAGCGGCCTCCGGAGACTTATTTGCAAAGCGAATAAAATTGTTGGCGTGCAAAACCGAAATAGTTAATTTTTGACAAATTACACGAGTTATTTTCCCCAATGATTTATAGCTTGGAAAATGTGGATTTAACTACTTGAGTTGTGGATTCCGTTATAAGGATAGATAGGCTCTTGAAAATATGACTATAATTACGTACACCATATGCTGTAGTAGGCATTCCTTCCAACTCATCTAAAAAATTTAAATGTCGCATTTCACCTGGAAATTAATATCTCAAATAATTTCCAATACAATGACGATGTTTCAGGGGGTGAGGGGACAAGCGCCCCCCCGCCCCCCCCCCCCCCCTCCTCACCCATGGGCGCCATTGTTAATTTGAATTTTCACGAGTAATTTTTTAATGTCAACGTTAAATATTGATTTCTATTAAGTGTATTTTAGCAAAATTAAAGTAGCGTATTCCCCGTTTGATCAAACGAGAAGACATGTTGATATGATTCTATACTTAATTAGGCTTATTTTCACTTAATACACATATTTGTATCCATAAATTTTCAAGAAAAATACGTTTCTGTGTTTTAAAATGTATGCTCAAAATCAGCATTACTCTGAAAAGAAAACAAATATATTCTCCAAGTTTCATGGATATTACAATTGTTTGTGATACGATGTCTAAACTTACTTCTTGAGTGGGACGAAACGTAGAAGACTATTACTATTATGAATCCCACGAGACGATTGTTCAAGACTTCAAGTCTTCCAAGCCTGAAGCGGGAATTAATTGTGAAGACTGGAAGAATAATACTGCTATCTAAACCAGTCTTTCAGTTTATATAAGTGGGAAGAATGCACAGCTTTAAATTATCTTTAAAATATGAAGAAAATAAAAATATGTATTTGTTCGTGAGCACTGATAAATTAAGAAAATTTGGAAAATGAAGATAGAGCTAATAACGCAAAAGCCCACAAACTATGAGCTCAAAACTTTCGATGATTAACATTTAAGCCTAGTGGTATTTTTGACCTTAAGTTCGTCTCTCATTAGCTTCATTTGTAAATTGGGTGCGGTGATAAGTTCCTTCCTTACTTATAGTTTTATGACTGGACACAAACTAGATATCACATACATTAATAAATAAGATTCTTTGAATATTAAACACGAACTCTAGGGTTGAAAATAGAAATATAAAACAATAAAAGTACAATTGAACAACGCTCATATCACATTACACAAATAGAAATAATTCAGTAGGCCAAACTTTGATTATTTCATTATATATTTATATGTATTACATTTTATTATGAGTGGTTGTTTCAAATATATAATTCTCATAAAATACTGTCTGTCTACAAGTTAAATCGAAAACGAATCCCCATACCCCCATAGAGATCACAAGTTTTGCCACAGGTAATAAATCTTTTTATGAAAAGTTTTTTATTTGAAATCGGTGCCTTGAAGAATGCAAAGTTATCGCTGCCTGACTGGTATGTGGATGATATAAGACGAGCCGACACCGTGTTCGCCACATTATGCACAAGCTGTACGACCACTTTTTATTACATATACAAAGTTTTAAAATAAATATTAAGTTTGCCTACATAAGTTGATAGTGATGAAAAGTTTCTCTTCTGAAACATATTGGTAACTCGTAAACAAAATGGTGGTTGGGATGAATGTAGATAGACGTTGTTACCTGATGATCAGAATACAACCCGTTCAAACACGCTGAAAGTCAGAACCAATAGGGTTCCGCTTCCGCAGCAGTTTGATTCTCAATCAAATAGGGTGAACGTACAACTTTTAAAACGTGACTAACTCCCACTTGTTAGGTTTTTATACAAGAGTAAATTAAGTTGGGGCTTTTGAAGCATATGCCTGTCATAATCAAGAGCAAAAACAAACTTTCTTGAAATTTAAGTGCAATAAGAAGTTTATCTTTAAATAATAACACAAGAAGAATATTGAGAACGTTAACACTATAATAGAGAATTTTTGATAATGTCCTTATGACCAACATGTGTCCCCCCTTCCCTTTATAAATAATATTATTCATGTTATTATTTATGTTCAAAAATGTTTGAAACCGTAAAAGAAAATGTGTGACTGAATTTTTTCAAGTTATTGAACAGAATTGTATTGGCCTATACATACATAACAGGCTTCTCTCTCATAAAATAGAATTATATATCAATTTTCAAGCCGTACTCGCAACCCTGCTGAACTAACCGCAGTTCAATTTAATTAAAACTGCGCGTATGGCTGGTCTAAACACATTAAAATCCTTGTTGAATAATTAAGTTGTAGCTCAGCTGAAAATAAGGGCAAATAAAGCAAAACTGCGGTTGAATGATTAATGATCATTTTTCATTAGTCGTAGATTAAAGAAACCTTACTTCTTTAATCTGTGCATTAAACTGAGTAATATTGTAAAAGCAATTGTTTTTTTGCTTCACAATATCATACTTCGCCCTCATAACAAATACGACGTTACGCTCTATAAATATTGGTCTTTACAAATGGTGTATCATATCGCCAAACAATGTATAGACATATTATTACTAATTCCCAACGAGTGTTGTAACACAAACATTATATTCAGTAAAGAATAAGTGCGTAGTGCGTTTTTCCGCATTGAAAATGGGCGTTTTTGTAAATGTGCCACTTTTGATTTGTAACGGTCGATCTTCTACGTTTTGGGCTTGGCCGTTTTTTTCAGCAATTTTTTGCGTTTTTGTTTCGTATTTATACGTACCCAAGTTGTCAATAGCACGTTATTTCTAACACATACTTTCATTCCACATACCAATCATAAAATATAAGTTGTATTCTTATATGTTTTATAACTACTTATAATTTGAATGATTTCTTTATTTATACATATAAACATTTCTTGCTTGCTAGTAGATTATCATTTTGTATAATATGCATATATGTTTGTGTTTAACATATTTTATACTTAAAGACAAATAAGTTTAAGCGAAACAAACGTAATGAATTCTGAAAAATATGTGTAAATGCTTGTGAAGGAAATAACGATGATGTGTATTTGAATGTGGTTTGCATGAAAATATTTAAGCTTCTTGAGAAGAAGATTGATTTTTTTGATAAAAGTTATAATATTATGGTTTTCTCAATAATCCTAATTTCATTGTACTGAAAAATGAAAACTCGTGATAGTACCACCTACTTAATAAATATTATTATCAGTAAATATGAAAATTATTATTACATGCTACGAATCCTTATAATAATAAGAGTGGACGAAATGTAATAAGGTCTGGGGAAACGATCCTAGTGAGCCTCACTGTAGATTAACGTGACGTATATAACGTAACCTCGCAATAAAAGATGCGGGAATGAAATATATGCCTTACAGCTAGCAATGCCCAGTGATGGCCGCGACTAAGAGAATTGATGACCTGACAAAAAATGCATTTAATTGCATATTAGACAAAACGGGAGATACCAGAACCCCTTCTTGGTTTTATTGCACTACTATAGCAGTTGCCGGCAACGGCTTCGCTCACGTAGATTCCAGTTTTTTTTTACAATTATTGTAAAACACATATTTCTTAATTAAATAATCTAAATTCCTATTTTCACGTATGAAACATCTTCTTTTTCTGAGGTAGGTATATATTAATGCTAATGGTAAAATTCACCACCTTCTCTTTTCTAGATATTCGTAAAATGGTAAAATATATGTTCACTTTTAAAGGAGAACCCAAGAACCAATTTTCACTTCTATAACATCTTTGGTTGTTGATGTACCGTTATTCTAAAAAACAAATCCAATCTCCTTTTTCAAATTTCCAAAAATACTTAGTGGGGGGAAACGGGGGGGGGGGGGTGGAATGGTTTGAGTTGGTCGTTGATGAGTCAGTCACAGTCAGTAACTCAGTCACTCAGACACTTGCATATAGACGTCAACGATTACATACTGGATTGCCAAAGAATTTAATGCTGAAACCTTGTTTGGCATTTAATGCCAAAATGTATACCTGGCCACAAAGTCCATGTTACACTACAATATTGTACGTGATCCGGGAGTATAACTCCACTAAGCTTGTTCCTGCTTTCGAACAAGCTGCAACATCTCAGTGGAGCGACTTCGTAATTTCTATCCTGATTTTGGTACACAAAACACCGGGAATGCTACTCAAAGGCGCGTTGAAGGATGTACAATTGTACATGATTGGTAAACTAAAACTGAGCCACAATAAAAAAATGTACTTTCTTCAGTTTAGTCGTGTAATTCGTATAGTAAAATTACACAAAGAAATTGGCAAGGATCAACCAGATCCAATAACCTTCCCAACTTTTGTGGGATGTCAGGAAGCTGGGCAAAGTCACCTTTGGGTCTATATTTTATTAAAAGTGATTGGGGGTTTTACCCCTCCCCCTTGATTAAAAACAATAACAAACCTTCAAAAACTAATCCCCAATTGAGTTTTATTCTCAGGCCGTGCCTGTTTTGGTGAAACGAACTTCTAAACAGATGATATGATGACGAAAAATCCCCGCGCGTTAGTGATGGTTGCTCCGTGCACGCAACCTAGTGTAACATGGACTTTTGGCCAGGTATGCTTTTTGGCATGCAAAAACAAAAGGTTTTGGCATTAAATGCTTTGGCATTCGGGGAAGCAACCGATGTTAGCATGGGCCATGAGCGGCTGGTTTGTAAAAATAACTTCCAACCCAATCATTGTTCTCAACTTTCTCTCTTGCACAGTAGGTATTATGTGAACTTGTAATCTCATTCCCTCCACTTCAATCGGGAGTGAATGATTCATGTGGAATGGTTGTGTCACAAACCGTTTACAATACGACATAACGTTCTCATGCGAAGTAACTTCTCCTCTCCTTCCCTGGTGATATCTTATATTATTCTTTAGATTAGAACAATGCGGTTATAAAATTGTATAAGGGCGTACTTATTGAAGAAAAACTTCTTGGTTACTGTAAATAAATTTCTTGATTAGATCATTAGGGCCCGGTGCACAGTCGAGTTAAGTATTATTTGTGTATGGTTGCTATGGAGTTTGTTCTTCTTACGGAAAATAGTTTGTAATAAAACATTTCCAAAGCAACAAGTCATGTACTTAACTTGCCAGTTGTCTGTGCATATGGCCCACGTCTATCAGCCACCAAAAATATAAATGATTTATTTCATGGTCAGTTTGTGAAGCTTTGGTCAGTTCAGGAAACGACCATTAATAAATATAACACAGGGGCTGGTCTTGTTTTGTGGTGTATACTTTGGTACGGTTGTTCAAACTTTGAACACGATAGTTCCCTGGAGCGTCTTTAAGCTCGTTAAACTTTAGTACATGGAGTCTTAAACTTTTGATAAAAATGACTTAAAAGTACATGTTAAATACCAACATAAGTACCTATTTATCACACTCGTAAGTAAAGCTAATTGTTGAAGTTAGGAGCTACACGCCTAATGTTGTTGTTGTTGTTGTTGTTGTTGTTGTTGTTTTTATTATAATTGTAAATAACTGAGAAAACCAAAGCTAAGATGGGAAGAAGTGATGGAAACTGACCTGCAAAAACCGAAAACTATCATGGGTAGAAGTACGGCAAGAAAAGTTGTGTGCTCTTATGAGACACTGCCTACGATATATCGTAAATAAGACAGCGGAGTCAATAACATTCATGAAATAAAAAAGGGGGAGGGGGGGCTCTGGTGATTGTAGAAACAGGGTTAAATACAAAACTCCATTATTTCAAACAGAGCTTTCCAAGTGAGTGGAAAATTATAGCTTCCATGTTGACAGATATGTAAATATTTATGGAATGTCCAGATGATTATAATCAAAGTAATTATTTCATTTAAATGTCATTAAATTACAGACATAGACGGCACTTTTAGAGTTTTGAAGATTTATTGAGCTTGTACTATTGGTTTTGCGCACATGTTTTGGCGCTTTTGTTATTCTTATGCTTTCCGCTACAAATTTGACCATGAATGAAGAAAATCGATATCTACCATTATGCTGAGTAATTTGAGCTCTAGACTGATCAAAATCAAGTTAATACACAATGCTTTAAATAAAAATAATTATGCGTGTGACACATAAAAATAATTATATAACGAAGAGCGTGAATTATACATGGGAAATGAATTATCGCATTTAGTATATGCTTTGAGTTACTGAGGGTAGCACGATGCTCAAACATATATACGCGCTTATTCAATAACATGGAACACACCCTTAAAAGTTGCTGCCATTAAATGTTCAACTTTAGGCCTACTCACGTACACTCGAGGCATTTTTTGTGAAACTGAACGAACCATGCGCGCACCTTTAAAAGTTGTCGAAAACAACAATTTTCTAACTTTACGGTTATTTTCGTATTTCATTCCGGGTCTTCCGTCAAACTGAAAACACACAAGCAATTATTCATTTGCGTTCCAATACCTTAGTTGGTGGCTAGTACGGCCGTGTGCTGGATATATGTGGAAGAAAAGAAGATAAGTCAATCAGTTAACAATTCATGATATTTTAATTTTATGTCTAAAAAGGCTTTCTTGCTTGCTAACTTTGGTACAATTCTTTACGTCATATAAGTATATCACCTTCAGATTTTGTTTTTATGTAAGACATAGTTGAGAATGTGACGTGTAATGACAATGAAACACGCTGGACACATGTAACCAACTATGTGCTGTATTTTGTTATTATGCAAACAGGACAGCAAGTAAAATTGTCTAGTGAAGAGTAACGGTCTTATTTTTTTAATTATTCCTATGAATTGAAGCTGAAGACATAAAATTTCGTTGGCTATTGTGAATTTAACTTATTTATTTATTTACACTATATGATATTCAATTATGGAACTGATTTACAAAGAAAACAAACCGTTCCCGCGACTATATACAAGATAATATTTCAACAATCGGTTCAATGTAGGAAACAACAATTGGAGTAGTTAGTAGATTATCAAGATGGGGTTTCTATGCCGAGGGTAACCGGCCGCTTCTCAACCAGTGATATTAAATTGTACCATTATTGATGAAGAATAGGTATAAATACACGTATGTCGTGATTGCCATATGGGTCACACTGGCAAAGTTAATGCAATGTGCCGTTTGTCTAGTGAATGTTCCGATGGATACGAGGTTGACTGCCCTTGCACCATAGAAAGTCTGTGTTCTTGAATCTACTACGAGGACCTAAACGGTCTTATTATAAAATATGTTCAAAACATACAAAAAATTTAAAAATAAGATTGTGTGAAGGTTGGATTATTCATAGTATGAACTTACCTTTATTGGTACTACGAAGTTTGAGATATATATCTATGACAGTTGTCGGAGTAAAGAATCCATATCCGCCGGTATGAATAACATTTGAAACAGGTGATGAAAAAATTCGTAAAACCATACCTATCATATATATACATTTTGCCCCAAAACATGTGTATATCAGTCGAGGTGAGTTAACATAACGTGACACTTTTACACTTAGTTTCTTTTTTCCAGAAGTATAGTTACAAGACATTTTTATTCAGAGCAATCAGCCATCAAAACAAAATTGAAATTTGTTTGCATTTGATTAAACCTTCTAGTTAGTTTCACCGTCTTATTATAATTTGTGTGGATATTTAGGAAAATGAATTTTGCTCCGGGTAACAACGTACACTGTATTTAATGACACATTTATTCTGGAGTTTTCTCTGATGTAGACTGGAGAGTCAAACTATGAGAATGTGAACTTTGTTGTCACCCAGGGAAATAAAGCGTAAATTTAACAACTACAACGCCGAAGAACCCGAGATCGTTTGGGTTTTAATTTACTTTGAAAGTTATCTTTTCAAGTTTTCAACTCTTGAAAGTGTCAAGAATCCTCGTTTCGGTTCAAAGTTTGAAAGCCGACCCGCTTTCCACTTATTATTGTCTTAGTTCCATGTGGGTGGTTCATTATCTTGAAAGCAATGTGGGCGGATTGGTATGCAGGGTTGTAGTTGGTTGACGCTACGGGTGTAACTAAGATTAGAAATATTTTCAGTTCATTCGACTGTTGATTAATGTGAGATTAACCCTCGAGTTCATCCACCGTGAGGCTTGTCAAGATAGTTAACGATGAGGGCTACACGTTTGTACACGAACAAAACAGCCTTAACGACACTACTGCGGTAAAGGTATAGTCACATTGCAAAGTGTTGCATTGTGGTACATCTCCCCTTCTCTCCTAACACATTAATTAATAATTGTCTTTTCATCAGTGATTATCACGCAAATAATAACTTTTTTCTTCTATTTTGTTACACAATAAAGGTTACTCAGGTCACGTATATATTTTATTATGCGATGTTTTAGCAGATTATGATTTTTTTTTGCGAATACATGCGTTTGATAATTTTTTATATAACCAACGTATTGGCCAGATCGTGTCCATTTCCAAGGTTCAACAACGTTTCTTGGTATCAAGGACTAAAATAATTATGTGTTTTTAATATCTTGGATACAAATAGAATATACACCCTTAAGTGACTAATATAAGCGATTGTTGGTCTACAAATTATTTAATTTCGTGCTAAACAAGATGGGAAGAAAGGAGGGTATCGGTTATCAATCAAATATTGAATTTTACCGTAACATGCAATGGTAATCGGCATTCGACGAGAAAACCAAAATAGTAATAAAAGTGTTAGGTAGTTTTAATAGCGTTTAATAGCGTTTAGCATTTCTAGACGTAAGATGATTTTTTGTTTGTCATAAGTTATTATAATATCCTTATGACTAGCATTATTATTATTTTTATTATTATATTTATATTTATATTATTATTATTATTATTATTATTATTATTATTATTATTATTATTATTATTATTATTATTATTATTATTATTATTATTATTATTATTATTATTATTATTATTATTATTATTATTATTATTATTATTATTATTATTATTATTATTATTATTATTATTATTATTATTATTATTATTTTCATTATTATTATTATTATTATTATTTTCATTATTATTATTATTATTATTATTATTATTATTATTATTATTATTATTATTATTATTATTATTATTATTATTATTATTATTATTATTATTATTATTATTAATATTATTATTATTATTTATTAATTCATAATCAAAATCCGATCTAATTAAAAATGTTTTAGAAAACGAACCTTAGGCTCAATCATACTGTTATGCGTTCTGCAACCAATAATAACTCTTGTTGCTTAAGTTAAAATAAGAGACATAAGACTAACATGACTTAGATGAGCTATTGATTCAGACAAGAATTAATGACAAGAAAATTATTTTGATAAAGGCTGGTCCACACAGATTTTTAAGACATAATGCATAAGGTTTTAAGACGTTGTTTTAAAAACAACAATGAAAACAACGTCTTAAAACTAAAACTTTGTGTGAACGCCAGTACGTGTTTCCTATGATCCAACTTTACGACTACGCGTTAAACCTTTAATCGTATGTCTTAAAAATCTGTGTGGACCAGCCCTAAGAAGGAAAACATGATATGCAAACAAACATTATATAAAACATGGTATGTGTGACAGTGACAGTGTTATACAAGCTATGACGACTTATTTCTACTAGAGCGCAAGACAGATAATAATCCGTAACCAAGGTCATTTGTAGCAAGGTCGTCATAAAGGGGGAGCAATCAATAGGTTTAATCTTGATGTTATCGGGATTTGCTATTGATCGCGTGTTTAAACTTCTTGTGAGGCAGAGACTGTAATCCACAACTTGAGTTCCAAACCGATGCAACTAAAGTAAAAGAAGACTGCGTGCTCGCTGAGGTCTCAGTGTGGTCTCCTCGTCCCAACATGATTGTGAAATGCACTGGAGTTAGACGTTACAGTGGATCGAGACGATGCAACCAATGAGGCAGCCCCCTTGAGGAAAATTGCGTCACATCTTCTAAAGTAGTTGTCCACACAAGGAATGTTTAGCATTTTTCTTCAAGAGACGGTGTTTCAAATCTGAGATTTGTATCCATATTTCGCCTTTATTGCATGGCTCTGAACTACTTCCAGGGTACCTATGCATGTTTTCTTTGGTTGTTGGATGCCAAGCTGGTGCTCCGTAAACCAATTTAGATCTAATTAGGGCAGTGAAGGAGACGAATCGTAGAACATTTGGCTTACACTCGCTAAGATTTCTAGATATACACATTACAAGCCTTGAGCATTGTAATCTTACTCTGTCTGTATGTAGCTTGCGGAATAGCTCAATAGCTATATTGAAGTGTGACGCCTCAGTACAATATTGCGTCCCCCTAAAATATCAGCGTTGCTCTCTTGAGGTACTAAACTACAATTCGAAGTTACATAGAGAGATCAGATAGTGATGGGGTAATCCACGAATATCGAAGTTAAGCTCAAACATCCCTGTATCGGGGTTGGAGGGGATGAGAAGGGTGGGGCGGGGAGGATTATACGTATTGTGACAATGCCTTGAAAGCAAATGGAACTCCGAACTCGGATTTGGAGAACTCGCGAAACCATTCCTGCTATACTGGCTATCCGAACTGAAGGATTTTCCATGTATCACTTCGGTCCTAAGTCTGAGTTGAAACCTTCAAATGCCATCTGGTGATCATTTTCTAAAAATACAAACTTCCAAGCAAATAATAATCTGTATTAAATATAGGTTTTATTACACAAACTTTATTGTTGTGCTTTTCACATTTTACTGGAATCGGAATTGGTGATAGAGAATATTTTCTTCTCATTTCGCAAAGCCAGCGAAGAGATTAAGATGATTTATGAGCTTTCATTATAATAATATAAAGTTATGTGTACATATTATTTATCAGCGTAACTTCTTTATGAATGGTTCGTGTTTCTTTAGTGCTCAGACAACGTGGATCGAGTCGTCGAGTCCGTGTTTAGATAAGGCCTACACTCTCGTTTAGCTGTGTCACAACATTAGTAAATACATTTTACGGTTTTCTTTCAGTTTTACACTGGGTGTATTCCGATATTAGACCGGTCATCGTGCCCGGTCCTGACCATTCTACTCTGTTATACTGTCTGGTCGACGCTGGTCTTGATCAAAGGGCGTTCTCCAATTTGACCGGTCGTGGAGTGGTCGAGACCAAGCCGACCGGAGATTTTGACCGTGGCTCAAAAAGTGCGCGCATTATGAAATGCAAAAGCATAGACTGTACATTTAGAGTGCATTTATAGTACTCTTACGGTATTATGTACGGTGAAGAACAGTTCAAAATCATCACCTGAACACTCAAACTCAGTATCAAGTAGGCCTATATAAGTGAGGTTATGGCTAAACTTCGCCGCAATTTTCGTGACCGGTCGTTGTCTGGATTTGATTTGATTCTTTGGGCCTAACGGCTCATATTTTTGCAACGAGGCTAATATCATTCCCTTATTCCGAAGGATCAGAGGTGACCAATCACGTGAAAACGAAGACCGGTCTAGATCGACCGGTTGAATAAGGGAATACAATACACGCACATAGGTAAAACAAGTTGAGTGTGTGACTAAGTTATACTACAAACTTAAGCCAGTTTGGAAGCAGACAGGTATATATCTACTCTATGGTAGATCTTACTCTACAGATAATGAGTCAGTTGTACCACCACACGAAGCTCTAATTACAGAGGTTGCGGTTTTGATTTTCTCTACTATAGCAATTCTTATTGACGGTTTCCCAAGGTTAGTAATGTAAGTAAGTAAGTAAGAAAGTAAGTAAGTAAGTAAGTAAGTAAGTAAGTAAGTAAGTAAGTAAGTAAGTAAGTAAGTAAGTAAGTAAGTAAGTAAGGATATAAGTAAGTAAGTAAGTAAGTAAGTAAGTAAGTAAGTAAGTAAGTAAGTCAGTCAGTCAGTCAGTCAGTCAGTAAGTAAGTAAGTAAGTAAGTAAGTAAGTAAGTAAGTAAGTAAATTTTATTTCCAGATGAATATAGCATATCACATTGTATTGGTGATGACCCCTCAGTTTAACTGTCAGTGATGATAAATAGCAACTTACTTACCCTAAACAAATAAACTTTTTTGTTGAGGTGTTTGGAAAGGTGCATTTGCTGTACGAATGAGGCGAGTACTGTGAATTAAATCAAACCCTTGGATATTGTTTGCTAGATATCCAAATTATCTAATAAATCTATAGTTAGTTAACTAAAGAGGGGCAAATATAGGATCTTCGGTAGGCAAATGAGCAGAATTCCTATTAAAGATTTGAACTGACGATTTTCCTCTAGAAGATATAGGGATACTTAACTCTTAATAAATATTTAAACAAAACAAGCAAGCATTCTAAACTGTGGACCTTTCTCGAAAAACACTCGCGGTTCCTTGTTTCATAGATGAGAATTAGCCCGTAAAAGAAGCCCCCCCCCCCCCCCCTTTAATGTCGTTTACGTGGCACTACACTTGTGTACGTAGGTAGTGTTATGGTCAAACCTTGTGATTCTAACACTAGAACATCTCTTCTACATGTTTCGCTATAGAAAGTGGAAACTAACGTAGAGTTATCTAGAACGCGGTTTAGCTGTAGCTGACTGTCAGCTTGTGTGTACAAAGAACCTTTTTAATTGTAGTTACGTCCCGAGTCTAATTACATTATGTAGTGTTTTAGCACAGATAACTAATTATACTCTTGGTTTTAGTAACTGACCTGCATTTACATGGGAAACATAGTATGGCTAATTACGTTACCCATGACGGTTAGCCGGTAGATTTAGTTGTGGAAAGTACTTAAAAGCAAAATTGGATTAAATGTATACACATTGAGTCATTGCATTAGTTTCGGATTGTTCAAAGGTGCTGCTGTAATTGTATTATTTACGAACTGTTGCATTAAAACTATTTAGATAGAATTTTGTTCCAACAGGTAAGAGCACAGTAGAGTCAAGAATAAATGTACATGTTTGTTCTTCTTACAAAAGAAAGCATGTGTTAAAACAGTTAACAGTTAGTTACCAATTACAGAATCTATACTTGCTCTATACTTAGTTGCGTTGGTACTTTTTATTACATGCTATTTTCCATAAGAACAAACAAGTACAGATTTTATCATTGACTCGACTCGACTGTGCATCCGTGTCCGAGTTATCTGTAATAATACCTCAACATAATTATCATGTGTCACCAAAAACAAACAAAAACTATCTTTTAAAATCTAATAGGTTGCCAAGCTTTTTGATATCATATTATCTGAATCAACATTAATCATGAGTAACGATTAATTACTCCCGTCGTTCATCCTCACACGTCAAAAGATAAGGAACTGAATCGAATACCATGTACTAATCTATTATCATTGTGAGACATGCCCCCCCTCCTCGTCGCAGCCCAAACAACCCCTTTACACTGCCCAAACATCCCGGCAATAAATTATGTTTTCTCGGTAGTTTTGTGTTTTTTCTTTTCAGTTCTCCGTCTCCATGGATACACTGGGCATATTACCTACCACTGTTACCCATATCAGTGGGAGTAATTAAAGCAAAAGAAACTTGAATTTTGTCTACAAACACAGCAAAGATGAATGTTGCAGCGAGTGCGCGGTCCGACAGTATTATTCACTGGCTTCAGTACATGTGTTTATAAAGCCTGGCTTGCATGCTTTTACGTCGGACGTTGACGTCGGACGTTGGCCAATCGTAGCCCGTAGTATCCTCGGCGAACGTCGAGGGGGCGAAGCCAGCGTTGACATAAATGGCTACCATTGGTCAACGCCCGACTTCAGCGTCCAAAGTAAAATCATAGGAACCGTGCCAAAGGCACCAAGAAAATTACCACAACAACGGCCTAAAACATAAGTTTGAGAAGTAAATTTAACTCATCGCATAAATTGAAAAACAACGGAAATGTAAATTTAGAAGAATCTTCAAGTAAAACAGATATCTGTATTGTTTCCAGTAACGCAGTTCGGTTCGTAGATATTTGTTCGCAAAGCAACTGCGCGTTATCTTCACTTCTAGTTTATTTCTCAACTTCGCTTGGTTATATGGGACGAGTCAATATGAGCTGCATGGTTGTGTTCTTGCTAACACGAAGTCTCTACTTCGCTTGGTTATATGGGACGAGTCAATATGAGCTGCATGGTTGTGTTCTTGCTAACACGAAGTCTCAAATTCGCTTGGTTATATGGGACGAGTCAATATGAGTCGCATGGTTGTGCTCTTGCTAACACGAAGTCTCAACTTTGCTTGGTTATATGGGACGAGTCAATATGAGTCGCATGGTTGTGCTCTTGCTAACACGAAGTCTCTACTTCGCTTGGTTATATGTGACGAGTCAATATGAGTCGCATGGTTGTCCTCTTGCTAACACGAAGTCTCAACTTCGCTTGGTTATATGGAACGAGTCAATATGAGTTGCACGGTTGTATTCTTGCTAACACGAAGTCTCAACTTCGCTTGGTTATATGGAACGAGTCAATATGAGTCGCATGGTTGTCCTCTTGCTAACACGAAGTCTCAACTTCGCTTGGTTATATGGAACGAGTCAATATGAGTTGCACGGTTGTATTCTTGCTAACACGAAGTCTCTACTTCGCTTGGTTATATGTGACGAGTCAATATGAGTCGCATGGTTGTGCTCTTGCTAACACGAAGTAAACGACACGACCGGTAATACCTCACACCAAGGAAGAGCAAACACTGGCACACATTCTACAAGACGAGCTATACACCACCCCTTACTGCTGCATTATTTAGTAGGCGCCTGTGTCGATTATGTGGGCTGCAGCATTGTATGACAATGATTAATGAAATGTCAATGTTGATGTTCATGTAGGCAACAACAATAGAGCACTTCAGAAGAGTTATCAAGTAAATATGAATTTTATTAGGGATTACTCCATGGCAAGGTGTTTCGGCTGTAAAATACATTTCCAATACAACATAAAATGATAGTTTAAAATTGTGCTCTAACAATGGTTACTGCATAGGACCAGTTTCACCAGACTTTAGTCCTGCGATTTTCTGTTAATCGGAGATTAAAAATGGCACCCGGTAGAAGCCACCGTGCATAGAATGTAATGTTTGTTATGGCAACTAATCCGAAAGTACATCGGCCGATTAAAAAGTTTGGTGAATTCGGACCATGCTAGTTAAATAAATATACACGCGTAACAATGTTTGCCGGAAATGAAGTGCATTTGCGCATATGCGCTGTAAGGCTTGTTCAGTGGTTTCCGTAATAATTGCATGATAAAAATATAAACATACGCATTTATATTATAATAATGATTTCTTAAATTTTGTTCAATTTTTCAATTCAATTCAATTCAATTCAATTTTGCTTCAATCGTTTTGTTTGTTTGTTTTGTTGAGTAAGACGACTATCCGTCGGTCGAAACGTTGAATTTTTTAAAATAACGTAAATGATTGGTTTATCCGTTAAAAAATGTTTTCTTATAAACTTATCCTTACAATTATTTCAAGCTTGCCGTGCACTCACACGTCGAGCTAGTTATTCACGTTTTGCCTGAGGGTGCCACACGTGCGTAAAACTTGATATTGTATTCTTTTGTTCTATTTCAGTTAGTCGTGGATTGTACCTGTGTTACAGGACTTGGATGCTAAGAATTTTTATCAAGTTTGCTAATTGAGTTTTACTTCTACGAAAACTTTCGCGAACATTTAGTGAATCGTAACGAAAACTTCCAGAGTTTTTTTAAAGTCAATTCCTAGAGGAATATTTGATGATGTAGGCCTACGTCACTGCGATGATTTATAACGATTCGATAAGGTTAAGAGTTTCAATTTGAATACAATGTATTTACTAGAGTGACATCAAGAGCCGCGATCTGTCTTCTTACATTTTTCGCTGTTAAAGTGCCACCTGGAGCAAATTTCATTTTTCAAAAATATATTCATACAAATACACTTATAGAGAGTGGAACTAAAATAAAGTCACATTAAATGTTCAAAACAAAATTCCATGTTTTTTTGTGGCGTATAAGGCTACTCTCGATATGGCGTTGCAAAGTCAAATTGTGTTATGACATCTTCTGGAGCCAAAAACAAAGTGTGAAAGCTGAATTTTGTTGTATAGTCTTAACTCACCTTTGTTCATACTAATAAATTAGGAGAAAATGTAGTTATCTGTGATAGTTTTCGCAATGCGCATTTTTTCATCCGCCAGTAAAAATATGTATGTGTTTTATACCGGCGGACGAAAAATCCCGAACTACGGAAACTATATCATATAGATTTTTTCTAACTTGTGAGTTTACACTATACAACAAAATTCACACTTTCAATGTTCACATTATTTTTGGCTCCAGAAGATGTAACAACACAATTTAACGCCATATCAAGAGTAATACGCCACCGGAAAAATTTCAATATTTGTTTTGAACAAATAGTATCTTATTTTAGTTCCATTCTCTGTAAGTGCATTTTTATGGATATTTAAGAAACTGAAATTTCTCTGGTTGGCACCTCAACTACCAACACCAATTACACTAAGTCTGTACGCAAGTTGAAACATTTTTATAATAAACTCATTCTCATTCCTTCACAGTTTCATTAATTCCTAATGTTATTGCAAGCTGTATTTTTGAACCATTGATTAAATAATCAATGATTGAATGGATGTGGAACTGACGTCGGCTACACCCACGCACATATCTTTGAAAAGCGATGATCAATCAGCCACAATCCCGTCTACAGCCTTATTAACCACGACCCATCACGTATATATTCCTGTCCATTAGACACAGGTAAACACAGTAGGCGTGTTTCTAATTAGCGGCCTTGGTCAGAACGGAGGCGGTGTGGTTGATAATACCGGGGACGTAGACACGACGTCCAATACAGGGTTAAGTGCACACTTCCCGCCTTTACCGCATGGCGAGAGGGAAGATTCAGTAGTAGAATAAAGAAGGTGTACCTCTATCCAGATCTGCATCAATTTAAAAGTGACGTTGGCGACAATATATTTTAGTCAACAGTTCTTTTATCTTATTTCTTATATTGTTATCAGCATGTTCTATTGTTGCTCATGTGTGCCAAAAATATTTGAAATTATTGTTTAACAGAAATTATGAACATTTTATTTAAATATTGACAAAATCGACGGAAACAGATTTACGCCCCCTTAATACTTACGTATAAGTACTTGCGATTCTTTGATGGATAAAAACAGTTTTCACTGTGCGTTGGAAGTAATAATACTGATGATCACTGTAGCTTTAATTGTGGTAACAAATAAGACACGTAGTGCTTAATGAATAGACTCGTGAGGTATTTCCTCGCTAATAAGCGACCCTACCCGAGGTACTAAGCCCAAGCAAGATCATCAATGAATCATAATGAGGACCATACCAGTCTCATAAACCCATGAAACATATTACCAACATTTGTGCTAATCGGGTATTCAAAGCTGAAGGTATTGTACACGGTTACGAATATAAGCCACAATATAAACAGATAAAGGATGTGTTTTCACCTTACTTGCGGAACACCAGATTTCGGTCTGTTAAAATTGAACAATAAACCATCCTATAGAAAATTTAAGGTCCTTTCATATGAATGGTAGTTTATTCTAATAAATATTTCCGTTTTACACATGTTCTTAATTACCGGTAGGTGTAAAAGATGTCCTGCAACACCGCATTACAAAAAGTAATTAAGAACATCTGGAAACGGAAATACTGATTGTAACAAAGAAACATTCGTTAGAAAGAGCACTTCTCTACAAGATGAAATATTTTGATTTAAAGTAGGGACATTCTAAACACATAAAGCAATTTTAACAGAACGATTTCGGAAGTTATGCACTATTCACTGATGATCAGAGGTTCCATTAACGGCCAGGGGGTCGTTTGAACTTCGTTAAATTGGGTTTAACGTTACATTATTGTATGATATAATTATTGTAAGCAGCTTAAATGAATCGTGTTACTTTCTGCTTGTTTAGCTACCGATTTGAAGCTCGTGATGGGGAGTCTCGCGGTATCGCTGTATTTGGTTGTATCATCCGATTACACATTTTAAAAAATCACTCGTAATTCAATTCAGTAGGGAGAACTATGTACTAAACAAAATCGTTAACATGATACATAATATAGTTTGTTCAATTACTATATCAGTTTAAGTACGGGGGGTGGGGGGGGGGGGGGGGAGGGGGAGATAAATTTCGACTTTGATGTTCATGAAACGTCGTGTTTGAGGATTTAAAAAAAAAGATTTTTTAAATTTAAAGGTTTTTTTACATTTAGCCCAAAATTTTAATTTAATTCTGTGTTGCTATATTAGTTATACTAAAATCGAATTTGAATTCAAATAAACTTGAATAAAAAACTATTTGAAAAATGAAAAAAACGAATACGAATTAAGCATTTAGTAATGCATTCTAGGTATTAGTTAATAATACTGCAATAGCAACGAGGGAATTTAATTTAAATCCATTATATGTATTTAAAAAAAAAAATGGATTTAAGATTGATTTATTTTAAGTTCTAGGCCTAACTTAAGTTCTCATTATGTATAAGAATTCTACATGACAACTAGAAGGTTGTGACGTCATACCACAAAGCAAGTATCTCAAAAGTGTCTCAATCAGTGTTCATCATAATAATGATTTTCGTTAAACATGAAAAAAATAAACGTACGACAAACCGAAAGTTTCGCGATGCTCAATTCCCTTGGTGTGCCCCCTAGAAACGCATCACTGCATGGCGACACGTAGTCGACTCCCATGGGTCATGCATACTTCAAGCTTCAAGTGGCGTTACGTTGCGTTGCGTATACTTGTCGAACTAAACCGCAGTGCTTGTCAATGTTGCATTGCTTTTGTTCGAGAGGAGCCGAGACTATGCGCCTAATACTCTTGAATTAATCATTTCAGTCACAGAAAACGTGTATTAAGATGGGCGCACACTATAATAACGATTAAAGTTACAGGAACAAGTCTTTGCGGTTCACCCCAAGACTCTTGATTTATTTTGAAGTTCTTCACGTAATCTGCTGGAATGTGTTCTACCCAAAGGAGTCATGACGTAAGACGTCGCGACCTGACGGTATACAGGGGTAGGGAGTGTGCTGTGATCTTTTTGAGATCACTTTTTAATACACCGAAAATCCACTGTTTTTCTTATGTACCAGTGTGTTTATTTGTCTAGAGGCCACAGTCAAACTTATTATTTAGAAAGTTGGATACGGCAAATATAAACATTTCAAAATGATATCGTTATTTAGAGGTAGCACAAAGTAACACTGTTAAAAACACTGTTCGCCAACAATATTTTACCAATTGTTTTTCATATTAGCACAAGTAGGCCTAAGTATAAATAAGTTATGAGGTGACAATACGGGCACCTTAAATTTTTGTAAAGAAAAAATGCTTTCAATCTCTTTATTATAAGAATAATACAAAGAAGTCAATTCCTGTAAAACTGGTGTTTGGACAAGATTTTGAAACTTTAAAACTATTCAGTGCATGAGGTATTTGTGCAAACTGAAAACAGACTGTCTCTTTAATATTAATTATATTTGTAATAGAGGGTCACCAGTTTAAACTCACTTTTCCTCGAATTTTCATAGTAAGCCTACGTATACAAATTAACGAAAGTGTTAGTCATATTTGGAGCTAACACTCCACTCCCTACGTCAACAACCACACAAAATTTTAATTTTTAAATTTTATCTCAAAAATGGTGTTCGAAATCGAAAATCTGAATCAACAGCGCACTGTGGTTTAGTTAGCCCTACACACTGAATGCTCTAAGTTGTGTTTTACATTATAATTAGTATGTTTTTTTAAATATACCTAATTCATTTTATTACTTATTATCGAATTAATATCAAAATATACGCGAATGGTTATAATATTTTATTTGGACTGTAGGACTTACCAACACTCAGTGCGCTGTTATATAACACTGGTAAATTTTTGATTTCTTGTTGCAAACTTGGTTTTTGACGTAGAGACTACCCTTCGCACTTAAGTACAACTAAAAATAAACAAATATTAAAAATAACAAAAATAAACTTAAATTTGTAAATAGCCTAACATAAATTTGGTCTTAACAAGAAGTCACTGTGTCCCATATTTACCATGATATTTTGTACAGGAGTTTACTAAAATATCTGAATCGCGCCCCTACCAGTGCTCGAACCGGGACTCCACGCCAATGTCCCGCCCGCTTCTCGCATGATTTAGTTGCAGTATTATAAGGCTTTTAAAGAGCTCTTTTTATACGTACGTCTGACATAAATAAGACAGAAAATAGTTCTAACTTTTGTTGCGTTGCCACAGATATAAGCAATTAGTTAATAATGGATGAAGCAAGTATTACTCTTAACTACGTCTATTATTGAGCTGCTACATTATAAGTAATTGTCAAGACTGATTTACCAATTGGCTGTCTAAAGAATGAACTACCATATCATAGACAAATAAAACATAACACCACTATCTAACATGGCGGCAACAAGGATACATTTGGTGGTATTTGGCAACCCAAGACAACCTTACACATGCTTTCGTCACAGGCGAGGTACTCGTAGCCAATCAGCGATCGGTATTTGCGCGCGATTGTCTCGGGCGGTTCGCTGATTGGCTACGAGTGCCTCAACTGTGACGAAAGCATTTGTAAGGTAGTCTTGGGTTGCCTATACAGACATGTGGAATATCGTCCAATCAGAACAAAGCTAAAGACGGTGCGCGCGCTACGTCAGTACTCCTTGGCTCTATAGTGACAAGTTTACGCGCTGGAAGCCTTCGTCTGCGATCGCCGGCCATTTTAGAAACACTTGTGACGTATATGAGTTTGCGCCTACGTCAGCACATGGCGCGACACGGCAATACACTTCACACGGGTATGGCAAAACGTTGGTATTATAATTTAAAGAATAACGTGGATTAACACCCATAAAAAATATGGTCAACATATATAAAATGTTGTACATGTTTCTCTCCAATGCAAGACAAGGGAATTGACACACGTAGAAGGAAATAAGCCTCAACAATCAGACCGTATTAGTGATGACGTCAGAATGGCGGACGAGCTAGCTTATTCCAAACAACTTTCGGAAATTTAAGTACTTATTATTTAATATCGTAAGTGTAGCATTAAAATACTTCATTTACCAAATCCACTTCTTTTTCATTGCTTTGTCTTTAAGAAAAAGAAATATCTGAATGGATGATTCTAGCTAAATCATTGCTACCTGTCAGCAGACTGTCGACTGTCATGACTGTCATGGCCAGCCAGGGTCAGCTTACAGTCACAGAATTACGTCACGAAATCGTAAATAATCCCAGGTTAAGATTATTTAATGAATTTCAGAATGATAAACACACACACAACAGGATGATAACAAACGTGACATTACCGGAGGCATTTTAAAACAAGTGCGAAATAAACAAACCTCTGTACCACAGCCTGCCAAATGATCAGAATACGAAGTTGCCAAGGTCTACTTAATCTCCGCCTAGCGGAGGCTCGTCAAACTCCCAAGCTGGACGAGCCTCCGCTAGGCGGAGATCAAGTGGACCTTGCGAAGTTGCAAGGCAAGCTCTACTTGATTTCCGACTAGAGGAGGCTCGTCAAACTCGTAAGTTGGGAGTTCGACGAGCCTCCACTAGGCGGAGATCAAGTTGACCTTGACGAAGTTGCACAAAATGTCCGCACGGTGGTACCGCACGTTGCGACACGGAAACCGACAAATGATTCAAATTACGAATTATATTCGAGAATATGTCTTCAAAAATGGTTGCAATGGTGGCCGGAAGTTCAAATATGGTGAAAATATAATATCCTATCAAGGTCCGTAAATCCCCTGGCGGAAGCTCGTCAACTGGTTTATCGAACATGTGCACTTGCTCTCCGCCTATCGGAGGCTCGTCAACTGGTTTATCGAACATGTGCACTTGCTCTCCGCCGGGAGTTCGACGAGCCTCCACTAGGCAAAGACATTGGGATCCGCTAGGCGGAGATCTGGCATGATACAAAGACGATCATGAAATTTTGTTTAGGCCTAAGATTGATTGCTGTCGCGGAGAACGAGGGGCCCTGCTTGTTTTAGACATGAGAGTCTAAAAATGTACAGAAAATACTTGTTTGGAAGATATTTAGGTAAAATAACTATTAATGAAATAGCTCTGCGTGGCACTGTGAGTCAGTTCGATGCCACTATGCCAGGTTTAGATCGTACTGAAGCCCCCGATTTGTCATAATCATTTGTATACTGTACATAGTTTAATTTATTGTTCTCCATTGTAAATCAGTTTTGTTACAGGATATAGAAAGTGATTACCTTACATTTTTTCTTTTCCCTTTCTCGTACCATTATGCTTTATTATAAGTTTATACAAGCAAGTAGATTTGTATAAATGGTGTTGAGGCTAGATTTTTTAATTTTTAAGATAAAAGTATGTGAGGTTTAGTTTTAAACCTTCAGTAACTTCAGTTGTGCAAACTGAAGCCAGGGTTTCTATAATATTGGTGATTATGAGACACAGGGGCACACCAGTTTAAACTCACTTTTCCCCGAATTACCTTAATATTTATACAAACTGAAGGTGTGATTAATGTTTGCATTTACAACTCAAACAATAAATTACCTCTTCCAATTGTATCAATACCGTGAGATCTATTCATAGTTCCCACGTGACGTCACAGCGGCCATGATTGCGACACAATTGATGAGGACCAATCCTAGATCATTGGCAAATACTATTCAAATTTAATAAATAAACCTAATTTAGATTTTAAAAAGTAAACATAAGTACTACAAAAATAAAAAATTATCACACACCATTTTTTCTTTTCAAAAACAGGCTGGACTTTAAAGAATTAAGAATTTATGTGTTCTACCACAACAGCCTTCAATTGTTTCTCCATGGCAACGTCAAAGTTTGATCACAAATGTGGCCGCCATGCGCATAGATGTGACGTACGTGCAACCTATGAATAGTGGAGAAAAGTGAGTTTTAACTGGTGAGTCGCTGTGTCCCATCATTACCATAATATTTTGTAGTGGATGCCATTGAATTATTTGAATGAAAAAGTAAAGAGTTCTGGATGACAGTGACAGCTTACCGTGCCCGCCTACAGGACAGTCGCGCGAACTGTCCTGGTCTCGCGCACCAACTAGTGGTCGCACCGGGACCCCACGTTCATTACCCTCGCGTTTCTGAGCTTCAATATCATTATTTTTCTTGGAGCTCTTTATTAATGCTTCGCCCACAACAAGAACTTGAAAGCAGCTCCAACTTATTTCGTTGCCACAGATATAAGCAATATATAGGTAACAATGAGTGGGAGCAAAAATCATCGCGTTTTATATGCACTATTAATTATTGTCACCACTGATTTAACAATATAACGTTGGTCCCACTGGGCGTGCTCAAGTTGGCACCACTGGGGGTTGGGGAGGAAGGTTACGCATCAAGGTCTTCGTCCGGTTTGGAGTTCCCTCCAGACACATATTGTGTGTGTAAAAACTAATGATGTATCTTTACGTCACTGTAGCTGTAGGTCTAGACGTTTATATCTTACACAATCTTAATTACACAATCTTACTCTAGACGTCTCCCGAAACACCATTAAACCGATTTAACCCTTAAAACGATTTACTTAAACCGGTTTAAAGCTCCTGATAAACGTAGTGATACGCTTTTATCATTTTGTCGTTTTCTTGTAGTAGTTTTGTTATTTGTCGAGGGTGTCGTGACCAATAAGCGGTCGGTACTTGAAGATTGGGGCTCGCTGGTTGGCCACAAACCACTCGTCTATTTGTCTCGGTGCACTGTATCTAACCTATGCGTAGTTTGGTAAATATTCCGTTGTTTTATAACACGTTCATATATTAGTTGTTTCCGTCTGAGAAACACTAGTCTGCTCTCGATGTAGGCTGCATGGTTGTAGTTTGTTTTATTAAATGGAATGACGTCATAAACATTGAAAATAGCTAACTGTGCTGAACTGACACGAACAGACGCCCGATCACATGGTACAAACAGTGACATTGAATTAAACGAAAACGCAAAATGCCGTTTGTAATGGATTCAAATACTATTATGTGTGTAACAATTTAATTAAGATAAGATATGTGTTGTATTTATTAAAATCAACCAATTAGTTGCATAGCGGGTCTTGATTTGAATAACAGTATCAGTATAGTATCAGCTTTTAGCCTTCGTGTAACAGGGAAGGATACCTCTACGTCAAAAACCGCACAAAATTTTAATTTATAAATTATATCACAAGAATGGGTTTCGAAATCGAGAATCTGAATCAACAGCACACTGTGGTTTAGTAAGCGTAAGCTCTACATACTGAATGCTCTAAGTTGTGTCTTTTATTGTAATCAGTATGTGTTTATATATATAATCAATTTTATTACTAATTATCGAATTAATAATGAAAATAGCTACGCTAATTGTTATATTTCATTCAGTCTGTAGGGCTTACCAAAACACAGTGCGCTGTTGATTAAGATTTTCGATTTCTTTTTGCAATCTCGAGATATAATTACTTTTCTGCGGTTTTTGACGTAGAGACTACCCTTCGCTAACCCATGCATTAAATATTATTAGTTTATACTTATGCCGGGTCTTATGACTTCCAACTTAATATTATCTTTGTCAGCTGACTTATTTCACAGCTTCTGATTGGTGGTCGCCATGATGAAACTGTTAGCAAATAGAATTTGGAAGTCATAAGTCATGTCATTATATTATATTCTTTGATGAGTGAGTAGGCCTACTCAACTTATCAATTTCTTACGTTTGTTAGCTTTAAATTATTACTTGAAATGTTGTTTGAAGTAATATTGTGGTACCGACATAATTACCGTACAAGATATTCGGTAATACTTCCGTCACGGGTGGGTGAGCGGCAGCCAACCAGCGACCGTGGTTTATTCAGATACCTGCTCGGGTTGGCCGAGACCGTAAACACGTCATTGATTGATGACGAAAGCATTCCCGAGGTTGTTTTGCGAGACCTACTGTGACTGTGACGCAAAACTGTTGAGGCGGAGGGATACACTAATAGTTTCAATACGAGAACTGTGAATAAAAATCGTTTAAGACCAACACACTATTTAAGAAAGTAATTGTCAAGACAGACGTGGATTTTTGCCCTCATATTTATGTTCTCTGTCACTCTCATTGTTATTGTCACTGTCACTGTCATAGATCCAGTTGATGATGACAGTTAATGAAACACACATGAGGTGTTTAGCTTCGATGTAACGTTGGGATCAATGCGGTGGTTTTCAAATATGTTAATCGATAAAATATGGTCGGTAAATATTGTAAATATTTATAAATTGTAAACATTGTAAATATTGTACTATAAATCGGATATTGCATTTTGTATAAACATCTTACCAATTTAGGCGGATGCATAGCTTTGTAGTAGGCCACAATATGTTACCTACCCCACTACATATATGGGTTCGAAATCAAATACGAAGCATGGTTATTTTATAATTATCCTTCTTCTCAACATTCATTTATCACCCCTCATCGTTTAAAATAGAGTGATTTTATTTATTTGCAATTATAGTAGCGTAACACTCGCATTTAGTTCTTACTGTACTTCATAGTAACCGTACACGAATATCTGTGCTTCTTTTTTTATCATAAAATGTGTTGAAACAGAAGAAATGTGTGTAAAGCAGAATTGAGTTTATTTATTTACATCCCAACAAATATGCAGCACATTTTGTTAAGTTCGTTTCGTTGCATACTAAACCTCACATTGTGTCAGATTGTTGGCAAGGGAAATACAGACATAACATTATTTATGAGTTGGTGTATGAAGAATTTACTTATGAATAATGTAAAGCAGCTTAAATAAGATTTTCGAAACACTTTTTCATCCATGTTGTTATCATAATATTAGGCCTACGCTCCGTATTTTCCCTCATAAATAATTCAAGTACTCAAATCGACATTTTGTTCATAGGCTTAAGTGCCCTAATATAATAGTTGCTGCAACGATTCCCTAATCACTTCTCACACGTTGCGTACGCTATTGCACAACGCTATGCATGGAATGGATCAACACTATGAATCCAAAAATAAGATACTTCGTCTCAAAACATCAAACAACTCCAAAAGTAGTCATGAAATATGTTTACCATACGAGCCAACCTCGAGCTCTTAAGCTCGAGCAGGACATTATGCGAACTGAATTTGGCTGATTAACACCTAAGCTCGAACCCAACTCAGTTCGGTAAAGAAGCCGAGCCAGCACGCTCAGTGCGATCTCAAATTGCGTGATAAACATATGCGGACCGAATTGTGTACGTCCGTATGTTTAGCAAGCGGTTAACCACGCCTTCGTTTTCATCACGAAACGTATTAATAAGTCTAACACATTTATTGTATGGAGATTTTACTTCCACATTGAAATTCAACGGTTAGACGGGGTAATTTTAAAACGATTACATGTGACGCAAGTGTTTCAAAAATTGTGAAAATAATAAATTCATAACAAAGGCGAATTTTTTAATAACCCTACAAAATAAGACAATAATTTTCAATTTAATCTAACAAAAATCAATCATTAAAGAAAGAGAAATTGACTCTGTAAAGAGAAAAGTTTTACATCCTGCAATGACTAGCAAACGTTTTGTTAGTTGCATGAACATTTTCACATACGTAGGCCTACTATTGTGAGGCCGTTTGGGACTCACTGTTCACATTTATATAAACAAAAAACATTCGTTTTGCCCCAAGTAGGTTACGTATTGTTTTCACATTTAAAACATTGTGATTAAATTAGAAAAAGTATATTTTTTTATTTCCGTGCCAAAAGCTTGACTGGTTGTTGTAAAAGTGTAGATAAACCACGACATCACAATAGAATTTAACTCCGGCAAATTTGTTCGAGGCAGCCGCATACCAGGCCGACCAAAGTATGCGTCATTAAGTAATTCACCAATAATTAATAAATACCATTCCCCTGTGGCTCAGCATGGTTGGTGACCTGGCCCACGTTAAATGATGCACACGTGGCATTGCGATTGTCCTTAATCTACAGCTACCATCTACTCGCCTTCAATAGCTTTATACTACATTTACTTAGCGCCTTTGTGACTGGCCTTCATCTACAGCTACCATCTACTCGCCTTCAATAGCTTTATACTACATTTACTTAGCGCCTTTGTGACTGTCCTTCATCTACAGCTACCATCTACTCGCCTTCAATAGCTTTATACTACATTTACTTAGCGCCTTTGTGACTGTCCTTCATCTACAGCTACCATCTACTCGCCTTCAATAGCTTTATACTACATTTACTTAGCGCCTTTGTGACTGGCCATCATCTACAGCTACCATCTACTCGCCTTCAATAGCTTTATACTACATTTACTTAGCGCCTTTGTGACTGTCCTTCATCTACAGCTACCATCTACTCGCCTTCAATAGCTTTATACTACATTTACTTAGCGCCTTTGTGACTGGTCTTCATCTACAGCTACCATCTACTCGCCTTCAATAGCTTTATACTTCATTTACTTAGCGCCTTTGTGACTGGCCTTCATCTACAGCTACCATCTACTCGCCTTCAATAGCTTTATACTACATTTACTTAGCGCCTTTGTGACTGGTCTTTATCTACAGCTACCATCTACTCGCCTTCAATAGCTTTATACTACATTTACTTAGCGCGCCATTGTGACTGTCCTTCATCTACAGCTACCATCTACTCGCCTTCAATAGCTTTATACTACATTTACTTTGCCCCTTTGTGACTGGTTTCATCTACAGCTAACATCTACTCGCCTTCAATAGCTTTATACTACATTTACTTAGCGCCTTTGTGACTGGTCTTTATCTACAGCTACCATCTACTCGCCTTCAATAGCTTTATACTACATTTACTTAGCGCGCCATTGTGACTGTCCTTCATCTACAGCTACCATATACTCGCCTTCAATAGCTTTATACTACATTTACTTTGCGCCTTTGTGACTGGTTTCATCTACAGCTAACATCTACTCGCCTTCAATAGCTTTATACTACATTTACTTAGCGCCTTTGTGACTGGTCTTTATCTACAGCTACCATCTACTCGCCTTCAATAGCTTTATACTACATTTACTTAGCGCCTTTGTGACTGTCCTTCATCTACATCTACCATCTACTCGCCTTCAATAGCTTTATACTACATTTACTAAGCGCCTTTGTGACTGGCCTTCATCTACATATACCATCTACTCGCCTTCAATAGCTTTATACTACATTTACTTAGCGCCTTTGTGACTGGCCTTCATCTACAGCTACCATCTACTCGCCTTCAATAGCTTTATACTACATTTACTTAGCGCCTTAGTGACTGTCCTTCATCTACATCTACCATCTACTCGCCTTCAATAGCTTTATACTACATTTACTTAGCGCCTTTGTGACTGTCCTTCATCTACAGCTACCATCTACTCGCCTTCAATAGCTTTATACTACATTTACTTAGCGCCTTTGTGACTGGCCTTCATCTACAGCTACCATCTTCTCGCCTTCAATAGCTTTATACTACATTTACTTAGCGCCTTTGTGACTGGCCTTCATCTACAGCTACCATCTACTCGCCTTCAATAGCTTTATACTACATTTACTTAGCGCCTTTGTGACTGGTCTTTATCTACAGCTACCATCTACTCGCCTTCAATAGCTTTATACTACATTTACTTAGCGCCTTTGTGACTGTCCTTCATCTACAGCTACCATCTACTCGCCTTCAATAGCTTTATACTACATTTACTTAGCGCCTTTGTGACTGGCCTTCATCTACAGCTACCATCTATACTCGCCTTCAATAGCTGTATACTACATTTACTTAGCGCCTATTGTGACTGGTTTCATCTACAGCTACCATCTACTCGCCTTCAATAGCTTTATACTACATTTACTTAGCGCCTTTGTGACTGTCCTTCATCTACAGCTACCATCTACTCGCCTTCAATAGCTTTATACTACATTTACTTAGCGCCTTTGTGACTGGCCTTCATCTACAGCTACCATCTACTCGCCTTCAATAGCTTTATACTACATTTACTTAGTGCCTTTGTGACTTGCCTTCATCTACAGCTACCATCTACTCGCCTTCAATAGCTTTATACTACATTTACTTAGCGCCTTTGTGACTGGCCTTCATCTACAGCTACCATCTACTCGCCTTCAATAGCTTTATACTACATTTACTTAGCGCCTTTGTGACTGTCCTTCATCTACAGCTACCATCTACTCGCCTTCAATAGCTTTATACTACATTTACTTAGCGCCTTTGTGACTGTCCTTCATCTACATCTACCATCTACTCGCCTTCAATAGCTTTATACTACATTTACTTTTGTATTTACATTATAACTCAAAACACCCCAAACTCAACTAGGTCAAATACAGAATAGACACTACATTTGACAATATGTGAGCATGTTTATTCGTAATAAGATAAATTTACGTTTTAGCATGTACAAATTAATTGTAAAATTTTGCGTTTGTTGTAAATAAATCTGTTATTGTGCACAATAGTTTCTATTAAGCCTAAATCACGATCAACACCAGTGTCAGTAAAAAAGTTAAATAATTTTGAATTACGATTGAATGTACTTTCTCATTTGAATGCATATTGCTACATTTTTGTAGTAGGAATAATGTCTGCTGTCTTCTTATTGGGGGTGGTCTTAAAATTTCATAGTAATATACGTATAATTCCTAGAAAAACATTCCATTTACGGATGCATGGCTTGCATTTTAATAACCTTTAACGTAATTTGTTAAGCCATGAATATTATTATTATGACATTCTTTGCAGGTAATCAATTGATGGATTAGTTTGAAACAGCTTTCCATTATTTACTCCGCCCACCGTGATTGTGTGCCATGTCCGGGGAAACATAAGCAATACAGAGCTCGCTGAACAAATCTCGTAGGCTTTCTGGCCCGAGTCACTATTATTAAGTCAAATACCTTAATAGTAATAGCTTCGCTATTGATCAAGTCTTGGCTGTCGGATGTCGCCGCGTCTATTGTTTATTAAAAACTGGCGTTTTTAGTTAAAATTATTTGACATACAAGAATTAATAATAACTCATGTATTAGTCTGCATCGTGACGTCAAGGTAACAAGGCAGAACAGTGATCAAGACTTGAGTATGATTCTGTACCCGAAGATAAGTGAGCGATAATCATTAAATTTGTGATTGTGCATTTGCACCACAGACAGAGAAACCCACTTTTAGCCAGAGTCATGTCGTGATTCCTATCTAAGGTAATCGTAAATAAAGTATATTCATCCTACATATTTAGTATTAGTATAGTAAAGGTGTAGTAATACAAACACCCGGAGAAAATAACATGTAAGTTATATATGAGAACGCTAAATAATATTGTAAAGGTGATTAACAATCCAAAACGTACTTTCGTACGAAATAAAATCCGAATGATGGAAATTAATTATCAAAATAACAAACTTTAATGATAGAACTATTTGAAACGATTTTAATATTGTGTAGAGTTCTCAAGATAAGTTTGTAATGTTTCCCTCGTACCGGAGCACGGGATAGGAAGGAGTAATATTAAGTACACTGATTAAAAGATTAAAATATAGCAGACTTTAATTAATTAAGCACGTAAATAGCAACCGTAGTTACATTAGATGCCGCCGTAGCTGGCAAGAGACGGGTGTTTCCTGCGCGAGGGCTCCACGTCCACTGGTCAAGCCCACCGCTTCACGTCACCATCTTACCCCCTCCAACTACCGTCACATGACGTGTAGGGTGGAACGTCACAAATATCCCCCCCAGATTTTATTTTCATTGCTAGAACAGTGAATATAATAAGATTACACTTGAATAAATTCCTTGTTGAAACCATTACAAATAAAACCCGCACATTTTAGCATAATATAACATAACATCTCAATACAAAACAAGCTTCGACAAACACCATGTCGATGTAAAATACAAGAAAATTAGTTTATAAACACACACACACACAAGTTGTGAATAGCACAATCATGTCAAGATATAATATTGAGTGAAAAAAATAAAGTACTACAATACACATAGGTGCTATTTGTATAAAGTATCAATTAAAAGTTTAATGGAAAATGTACCATATGTAATTGAATTAAATACAATAAAATTAACTAAATTACCTTAAATTAAATAAAATACAGTAATAACCATTTTTAGACATCGACTACAATCTGAAACTAAAACCCCATAAAACATTGGTTATCGTACAGCAACACACGTTCTCGGAATGGGAATAAAATCGACCATGTGTGCAGTCAACCTAGTTGTGGTAAGTAGTAAGGCTTCAAATTTACAACATTGAAAATTCCCTTATTGCGATCATGATCATCAACGAGGTGGTAGGCATTAGGGCCTACTTGTCGGTAGATGGTGTAAGGGCCCTCATAAATCATGAAGAATTTGTAAATTTGTTTGTTCGTCGCACTTGAGACGTGATTACTTTTCAACAGTACCTTGTCGCCTGGTTGAAACACGGTACATGTTGCGCGATTGTCGTGGGCGCGTTTACGTTTCGCCGCTTTGGACGACAAGCGTTCACGTGCTAGAACAATCTTCTGAGGGGTTGACAGTGGTAGTGATGTCTGAGGTGGAAGGTTAAGCATGTCGGCTATCATTCGTTGTGGACTACGGCCAAATTGCAATTCATACGGGGTAAAGCCGGTACCTTCATGAGTAAGGACATTGAACCACTGTTGTATAAATGGTAAGCATGATACCCAATTAGTGTGTTTATTGTGACAGTAGGTCCGGAACACTCTCCCAAGTTCACGCATTATCCGTTCAGTAGGATTGCTTTGGGGGTGTCGGATCGATGAATGTAGGGGTATAATGGACTCCTCTTCCAACACGCGGTACCATTCTCTCGCGGTATACTGACTACCGTGGTCCGACAAGAGTTTTCGAGGCCTCCCCACATTCGGTATGTAGTCGGTTAAAAGTTTATTCAGAATAGCTTTCGTCGTCGCTCGTTTCAATGCGTAAATCGTGACATACTTAGTGAATGTGTCGAGGAAAACCAAGATATAATTAACACCTCCTTTAGCCTGTGGCAACGGCCCGTATAAGTCCGTCGTAACAAGCTCATTTGGCATTGTCGGAAGCACATGCGCCATTTCTCCCGATAACCCTCGTGTCGCGCATTTAGCCTTCTGACAAACGTCACATGAACGTGTGACTTTTACGATCAAGCGTCGCATGTTCTTCCAATAGAAGTGTTCGGAAATGATTTTGTATACTTTGTATGATCCTACGTGACCGTAAGCTGCATGAAATTGGTTTACCAACGTTATGCAGTCATTCATAGGAACTATAATCCGCCATTCACTGTCGTGATTGCTTTTGTGATACAAGATGTTGTTATGTATTATGTAATCTCCGCAGTTAGCCCGATCTCCCGATGAGGCCTCTATTTCGCGGATGAGTACCCCTAAGTAGGGGTCGGCTCGCTGGCGCTCAGGTAGTTCCTTGACCCAGTTCGTCAGGTTTGTTGTGGCTGCGTCTACCACCTGGGCTATTGTGTGTATGCGTAGACATTCCTCGTCGTTGTATTGTACTCCATTGACTGGCGCACGACTCAGGGCATCGGCAACAACGTTTTCTCTTCCGGGACAATATTTTATGTCGAAGTCGTACTCTTGAAGTATTAATATCCACCTGGTAATGCGTGCACTAAGGAGTTTACATTGTTGCATAAATGATAAACTTTTGTGGTCAGTCCAAACGGTAAATTTGTGCCCAATTAAATAGATGCGGAATTTTTGTAACGCGTAAACAATAGCAAGCCCCTCCTTCTCGGTGGTAAAAAATCGCCGTTCTTGGCATTTCAATGATCTACTCGCAAACGCGATAACACGACGTTCGCCATTTTGATCGATTTGAAATAAATGGGCCCCGATTCCTACATCAGAACTGTCAGTGGAAACGTGATATGGTAGTGTTGGAATCGGGTGGTGCAACATAACCGTATCCAGGAACAACATCTTTACGTTCTCAAACGTGTCATTCATCTCCGTCGACCACGACCATTTAACACCCTTCTTCAACAATGTTAGTAGAGGCGCCGTCGTGTGAGAGTAGCGGTCACAAAACCTCTTAAAGTATGTGCACATACCGAGAAATCTACGTTACTGTTTGGCGTTTTGTGGCCGCGGGTAGTCTAGTATAGGTTTGAGTTTCTCTTTGTCTATTCTTACTCCGTTCTCTGATATGATATGCCCCACAAAATTGACCTCGGAACGTAGAAATTGGCATTTGTCGAATTTGAGAGTGATAGCTACTTGGGCTAGACTCTAGAGCATCTAGCACCAACTGAATGTGTCGTATGTGCGACTCAAAGTCCTCACTAGCGATAAGAAGGTCGTCTACATAAAACGTGGTACATGCTTTTAGTTCTGGCGTGAATACCTTATTTAGACATCGTGTTAAGCCAGCAACACTAGACTGCAATCCGAACGGAACAACACAGTATTGGTATGTAATTCCATTGTACGTAAACGCAGTATATTTTCTGTGTTCTTCTTTTAGAGGCAGCTGCCAGAACGAACTTGTTAAATCTAAAGTTGTAAAGAACTTTTTACCGTGAAATCTTTGTAGAAGCTCTTGAATAGGCTGGGGTGAGTCGTTTTGTGGCGCAATTCTTGAATTTAGTAATCGGGCGTCAAGGCAAGGACGAACCCTTCCATTCGACTTGACAACAAAGACTAGTGGGTTAGTGTATGCGGATGGGGCAGGTTCTATTATATCCCAGGCGAGCATTTGTTGTATTTGTTCGTCTACTGCTTGTCGTTTGGAGTATGGGATGGGATACGATTTTTGGGTAAAGGGCGCTGTATTCGTCATCTCCAACTCATGAATATAATTGTTAACCCTCCCAGGTCTGTTAGAGAATACGGAAGAATGGTTTAATAGCAGGGTCGAAATTGAGTCTTTTTGTGATGGCGTAACCGTGAGAGGCAACGACTGGACAGTCTCTTTCACCAGTTCTGTAAAAGTCCTGTCATTGTCCTTCCCAAGCGATTGGGGCTGCTCAACAAATACATTCAAGTTGTCTGTCTGCGGGCTCTCTATAAGTGACAAATGGCGGTTATAATTTTCTTTTACATCTCCTGACTCAGAGAGTTTGAAACCTATTGTTTGAGTTGTTTCACCATTTGAAATACATAGTTCGTTGGTTTTGAAATTTATCTCGGCGTTTAAACACCGGAGCCAATCTGAACCTAAGATTAATTGACGGTGTAAATGGGGTACAATAAGCATAGGTATTTCATGCAATATGGTATCGATAACAACAGGAAGATAAGTCTGCCTATTAACAGCGTGGCTCTTATCATCAAACGCTCCTGTCACCATAACAGTACGAGCAGGTAGTAGTGGCAAATCGGGCTTTTGTGAGATTAAAGTGTCCCAAAAGAGTTCTGATATACAAGTAATCTCACTACCCGTATCAATTAAAGCATCAATATTGTGAGCACAGACACAGTTATTTCTGGTGTACAAACGACGTTTGCTCCGTCCTCCACGACGTCCTCTGACAGAAGATCATCACGTAACGAAGCGTGGTCAAACATCACGACCGTCTGGATCGTTCTGACGTCACATGCAGCGGATGAACTCCTTGACAATGTAACTGAAGACAGCGGAGTTACCTGACCAGTTACAGCTCGTTTCCCGATTCCGAATTACCGCAGGTGTCTTGGGCCTCGACTGCGAAGTCCGTCTCGGCGGCGGGCTCGGCGTTGGGTGAGGACTCGGTACAAGTCAGCATGTTGACCTTGTGTCCCTGGTTGGCGTCACCGCCGCGACGCTGCGTCTGGTTGTTGTCTCGCCAGTTCCCCGATGTAGACACTGGGCGGCTGGTCGCAGCTGGTTGGATGGTCTGCCGATGTGGAGGTGCCGGGTTCGAGGTCCGTCGATCCCGGTCCGCGTACATCCCGGAACGCTGCACTGTCTCTCGTTCGCGACGGCGAGATGCCGCGTCATCCAACCCCCGTAACAATGAAAGCATTGCTTCCGGCGTCTTAACATTTGCGGCGATCAAAGTATTTTCAACATTCGCGGGAAACAAATGGGAGATTCGGCGCACGAAAGTCTCATCTGACATGTGTGTGGACACGTATTTTAGTTTGTTCATCCACGAGAGGAAGAACTCTGTCATCGTTCCGTGAGTCTTTCGATCATAATAATCGCGTGCAAACTTGAGATCGACTGCGTCTTGTATGTCATTCGACCAGAACATGTCCTTAAAACACCGCGAAAACACGTCCCACGTATGCCACGATCGGCGGAAAGCCGATGCCCAGTGTTTGGCAGGGCCGTCTAATTGACGAAATGCAATGGATAGCCATTGGTGTTCCGGTATGCCGAACTGGACACAAGTATGTTCAAAACCCTCTAAAAATTCAAGAGGATGGACTTTACCGTCATCACTAAAAGTCGGAAACACAGGTACCATCCACGGCATAGGCGTGTTACCGTTGGTCGCCACCGCCGAGGGAAGAACGTTTTGTTGGCCAGTAGGTGGGCCTACCGATGGAGACGCCGACGACGTTGCTGACGACGACGGTCGCTGGCTATTTGTCTCGAGCGCCGTCAACCGTTCTTACATCCCGGACAATTGTTCGTTGACCGAAGTCAACACGTCACAAGCCGTCGGAAAGTCCTCCTGTCGCTCACTGCGCACACGGCCTTTTGGCATTTTATCACTGTTCGAACACTGGATTGGTTTAAACAAACACTAATATATCGCACTATTGTTGTAGGTAGGTTTGCGTTGGGCGCCAATGTAATGTTTCCCTCGTACCGGAGCACGGGATAGGAAGGAGTAATATTAAGTACACTGATTAAAAGATTAAAATATAGCAGACTTTAATTAATTAAGCACGTAAATAGCAACCGTAGTTACATTAGATGCCGCCGTAGCTGGCAAGAGACGGGTGTTTCCTGCGCGAGGGCTCCACGTCCACTGGTCAAGCCCACCGCTTCACGTCACCATCTTACCCCCTCCAACTACCGTCACATGACGTGTAGGGTGGAACGTCACAAGTTATAAGTGAATAGACTGACGTCAATTTCTGGAGGTCATAATAATAGGACTAAAACGATCTGTAGCCTATATATATTTCAAAACAAGTATTTTCCTTACACTGGTTTGATAGGTATTTCGAAAACATTTTCGTGTAAGAAAATTCAAAGGCTATAGCATAGGATTAGGAACAGTGGTGTGGTGTTTGCATGACTGTGCCTCTTTATGATGGAGAGAAACGTTAAAGCGTTACAGCCAGATATGCCGGTGTCAGCAGTAAGACGCATGATCTTCCGAATAAGTCTATAGAAGAGCTATGTTCTTTCTTGAGAGCCTTCATTCACTCGGCTCAGCAGCATTATTACAGTCGCGCAGGCGCCGTGCACGTGTCAAGGTCATTGTATGGAGGGGTTGAACCCTGCCCACGCGGCTGCACTCTATTGGATCAAGTGGAAACTAAATCAACCCTTGATCTGAACAGCTCGAGAAATTAATGGAAATACATTTTCTGTCTTGTCGTTTCAGCAGATGAGAATATTCTGCACGGATTTATTTACGTTGGTTTCTCATAACGGTTTCCAAGGGCTGATTTACGTATAAAGATAGCTGTGGCGAGGTTGAAAGGAATAGAAAGAGGGGGATTAAAATAACGATGTGTGGAATTGCAGCCGTTCTGCGCTATTATCAGACGTTGTATTGATACTGTTTCCCATTCAATAGATCAGTAAGCACATCTGCCCCTTTATGGCACTATGAATAAATCGTCAAAAGGTCATCAAAAGGTTAGAGGACTGGTCTAAAGTGGAAAAGTGTTGGTTTGAAGTAAAAACATTTGTTTTTTAGTCTAGCAATTAGCCTACGATAATATGATTGAAGTTCAAAATATAATGAAATGTTTTAATTGAATGTAATATTATGTTATAGTTCCTTATATTACTTTGTCAAAAAAGTATAAAGCTAATAATTCTCATTCTGGATTGTTTTGGGCTAAAATCGTAATACCTTCAATTCTGACCTGACTATTTGTCGGATGAGATGTGAAGAAGTTAGCGCCAGTTTGAATTGATACAAATATGTAGAAAATGATTAAGATTGCGATATGTATTCCCCTTAATTTCCCCTTTCTACCACTTCAAGGTCTTCACCAACCGATCCCCGACCCAAAAGACTCGTGCCCAGACCTTTGCATCACCGTTATAACTGTACGGTTTAGCCTATTTCCTTGGTACTACCGAGGCCTTTTAAATGCTTTAAAATGGTCAAAAAGTAAATAAAAATAGAGATTGTCCTTTAGCGAATTAAGTGCTCTCTCTTATTAATGACTTTTTGCTCCAATATTATTTTCGTTTTGCAAATGTCATTATTTAACATTTGTAATATGTTGTTGCAAAACACTTGTCACAACTGAATTAGAACATTGTAAAAACGGAAATATTAATTAGAACAAAGAAACATTCATAATAAATAATTATTATGCGTATGGTTCACGTTTTGACACTTTTACAACAATTCAAAGCAATTGAACAGACATAAATCCCGTGTTCCGCAGAGTAGATGAACAGAGTCTTAATGAATGAAGTGCTGGACTATATATACTCATGTTAATTGCTCAATTTGCAAAATGGCTTCGAAGTTCGCATCGCATCTGGATACGCCCATGCTGAAATATGATCATCAAGTATTAATTAGGTCAGTTCCTAGCCTATAGCCGCAGCCTGTTGATGGAGGATGGAATACCCAACGCTATTGTAACTCGTAGCTTCCGGCAGACAGGTCAGTGAGTACTCTCTCAATGATTTCCCATTCCGCCGTTCGCTAGTATTGCTTCGTTCATCAAAAATGACCCACTATCTTGTCACGTTTCCCAAACGATATTCTGTTATTTGTTTTTCCAAGTAAGCATTATACCGATAGAGGTGCGGCTCAAGAAGTAAGACGCGAAACTCTTATCCGGGAGATCGCCGGTTCGATACCGGCCAATGGCAGTCCTTATTTAGGTTTTTTCGGAGGTTTTCCTCAGTTACAAGAAAAATGCTGGGATTGAGTCATACCATGAGCCCTCGGAAATTCCTTCCCATATTATTCCAAATATCGCAATACCTATAGTTAGCCACCTCCGCCCTCATTTCAGTACTACGATTTTTCAACCAACCGGTTGCAACTTGCGCCCAGGTTACAGAATAGAGGGCGCAACTTTACAACCAGTTACAACCGCCTAAACATGTTCTGAAATGAGGGCCCTGAAGAGGGGCATGTACCTGGGCAGGTTTCCTATTGAACATTATTATTATTATTATTATTATTATTATTATGATTATTATTATTATTATTATTATTATTATTATTATTATTATTATTATTATTATTATTATTATTATTATTATTATTAACTATTTCTTTGTCACTCTGTAGTCTGTACCCATCCAAGGAATGTTTAATAATCGCCGGTAGCTATTTAGCATTCCTTTTTATTTCAAGTGTTTTGGTTGAACTATTTTAATTCAATCATGCATTGAATTGAGAATGTTCCGTTCATAACATAGACTATTGGTAGGATCCATTGACACAACATTGTTCGCTTTGCGCAAGAACTTGTTTTTTGCTCATTGATATTCCCATTACAGAGTAAAACTATATATATTTATAAATATATTTGTCACGCGACAAATGATTGTGTGTTACATTTGTTGCAGATTCCGCTTTGACCTTCGAGATAATTGTGTACTTGAATCGTTAGTTTGTCAAATTCATAAATGAGTAACAGACAGCCGTCATACTTGAGAACAAGAGTTTATGTGAAAAAGAACTGTTACAGTAAGAGAAGTGTTTTACCCTTCATTTACTTGGTGTACAAATTAATACTCTTGACCCGAGAGGGAGCTAAATCCAGCAGCACAATCTGTATAGTTGCGCACTTATATATACAATTTTTAGTTGTATGATGGCCATTAAAAACCACTTAGTGTAAACTTTTAGCAAATCGTTTTTTTATTTGTCTCTGTATATTTCCCAAATCACATTCTTCTCATCTGTTCCGACAATTTCACACAGAATACCATTTGCCAAGTCGCTCGTGCACGTGGCGCATATTAGTTTTATTGTTAGGTTGGGCTCCACCAGACTACATGGCTTCATTCTATATACCGTGCAGACATCATATTGTGATGAGAAGCATATAATGTGTATTGGATGCTGATATTGCCAACAACGTATAATGGCTGGCTGGCTCTGGTTTAAATTACTCGTGAGTCATATCTCGCTAGATGAAAGAAGTAAGAACATTGTGATAAAAACGCATTCACAATACTACTCCGACTCCAATGAAGAATACGAATTCTCATCTTTGATGATAGCACAAAGAAAAACCTTGGGGCACATTCTGGTATTATCTTAAATATGCGTCAATATAAGTATAGCGTGTTCGCCATCTCCGTTTTCTCTTTGTCAACCCTATTGCCATTTCGTTTTTCAGAAGCAATTCACTTATGTGTGTTAATAAGGTTTTATAAAATGTCAATAATCTTAGACCACAATTTCCGCTCTCTCTCTGGCTCTACTCAATCGTTCATTATCACTCTATACAACTATAAAAGTATCTATTTATCTTTATAACTGCTACTAAAATATACAACTAGTAAACTTAAAACTATCAAATTTAAAAGGAAAACTGCCACCTTATCCATCGTTCCAGTCCGGAGCCGTTTTAGCACACAATTATGAAATAAAATAAATTTCCCAGTGTTAGGTCAAGGTTATCGTGAATAACGCTAAAAGTACGATTATGAAAACAGCCGTCTCGACATGTTTTGTTTTGCCTTTGGACACACATCGATTAAAAAGTTGCCTAATATAGTAACACATTGTTCAACTCCATAAATTGTCCTTGATTTTACATTTAAGTTGAACATACACGTCGTGAGAGCAGCTATGCTTGAATGAAGTTCGAGATGGCTGTCACGTCAAACACGATATTCGCCTTGGATTCATTTCCAGCGTGACGTCGCACGTAGTTTGCAACGGACATGATTTCTCATTGTTAGCTTTCATCGTGAATCGGGTAGTTGCATTATTTCATGAGTAAACAGCGATGTTTATGAATTAATTTGTTACTCGCCGCCTTTCTTATTACAAATAAAATTAATCCTGTGTTTGTATATAAATGCTGAACACGAATTATGTTTCATTTCAGAACCAAATTACAGTTAAAACATACTCTTTATGTAAATACTCGTTTGAGTGAGAGATTTGGCCCAAACTCCTCTTCGTGTGAAGTAGGCTTCAGTTTTGACGTAATTCCCATTCCCTACTTTTACCTCAAAACCTTACTCCTGTTCGTGTGATCTTGGCTTCAGTTTGGACGTAGTTCCCCATACTCTCACCTCCCACAATTATAATATGTGCAATTTTCAGATTACTTTTGACTGAAAGTTTTTGGGAAAATGCTAATCAATACTGTATTCAGAACGTCACAAACTATTGAGTTATATATAAACAAAACATTAATAGTCTCTACTCAGTTGGTTGGCCACAATTATTGTTTCACAATAGCAAATTACTCGAACTATCAAACGATAGCAAAAGTGGCCTCACCCGCGCATTTTCGACGTGTGTACAGCCTTGAAAAGCTTATGTCAATGATCTGTTGAAAACCAAACCGGATTGTTATTGTTTTAAATAATACTATTATTCATATTTATAGTTCAACTTTGATACGCATACAGACACCGACTGTAGACCGGCAGCTGGCTGTCGTTCTGCTAGCATGGCCCATCCCCCCCCCCCCCCCACCCCCCCCCCCCCCCCCCGCCGCAGTCTAGTGCGACGTTGAACAGCCCACTCAGAAGAGTCAACATTGTCAGACCCTTCAACGATCAGTTAATCAGTAATTTCATCATTTATGCGATGCCATTCAGATTTCCAACGTGATACTTTGAGATTATGGGCTTGTTTGTCCAGCTCGCTTTGGTCAAGTGACTCTGATGAAACCAGTTTCGATTATGTGAGACAGAGACAGAGACAAAGACAAAGACAGGGACAGGGACAGGGACAGGGACAGAGACAGAGACAGAGACAGGGACAGAGACAGAGACAGAGACAGAGACAGAGACAGAGACAGAGACAGAGACAGAGACAGAGACAGAGACAGAGACAGAGACAGAGACAGAGACAGAGACAGAGACAGAGACAGAGACAGAGACAGAGACAGAGACAGAGACAGAGACAGAGACAGAGACAGAGACAGAGACAGAGACAGAGACAGAGACAGAGACAGAGACAGAGACAGAGACAGAGACAGAGACAGAGACAGAGACAGAGACAGAGACAGAGACAGAGACAGAGACAGAGACAGAGACAGAGACAGAGACAGAGACAGAGACAGAGACAGAGACAGAGACAGAGACAGAGACACAGACACAGACACAGACACAGACACAGACACAGACACAGACACAGACAGAGACAGAGACAGAGACAGAGACAGAGACAGAGACAGTGACAGAGACAGAGACAGAGACAGAGACAGAGACAGAGACAGAGACAGAGACAGAGACAGAGACAGAGACAGAGACAGAGACAGAGACAGAGACAGAGACAGAGACAGAGACAGAGACAGAGACAGAGACAGAGACAGAGACAGAGACAGAGACAGAGACAGAGACAGAGACAGAGACAGAGACAGAGACAGAGACAGAGACAGAGACACAGACAGAGACACAGACAGAGACAGAGACAGAGACAGAGACAGAGACAGAGACAGAGACAGAGACAGAGACAGAGACAGAGACAGAGACAGAGACAGAGACAGAGACAGAGACACAGACACAGACACAGACACAGACAGAGACAGAGACAGAGACACAGACAGAGACAGAGACAGAGACAGAGACAGAGACAGAGACAGAGACAGAGACAGAGACAGAGACAGAGACAGAGACAGAGACAGAGACAGAGACAGAGACAGAGACAGAGACAGAGACAGAGACAGAGACAGAGATACATAATACATGTATTGATGACATTGGAATTAATAGATTGGCAACGGGCAACCGCAAATCTACTTGTTCGAACATTGAAAACAGTATTATACATTATTTACAACGGGGAAAAATATGTTCGTAAATAATGAAGAAATATGGTGCATAATATTTTGCATTGTTAATAAACATGTAGGTTACACATTAGATAAAAATTTTAAATTGTATTTTTTTTTTTTTGCTATGCAATGACTCAATGAGCAACGTTCAGTAGTGATATTTCCCGTTTCCTTTTGAAGACTCACATAGCTCAATAATTCTATTCAATATTGATAACCACCCCGCCATGAATGAATGATAATTTACATTAATATACAATTCTCCTTTTTCATTACCATTGATCTAGTTGTCGCATTAGACTGAAATATACATATTCCCTTCCCTTGTATTTATCTTTTATACGTTAATCCATATCCTACAAAATGCCAGACAACGTATCTGCTATTGAGAGCTGAATACGGTGTTCTCTCTTTCAAACGTGACGATACATGAATTGTCAATGTGTGAACAAAACCACGCGGGCTTTGTTCTATGGCTGACAAATGACAAATGAAGTGCACCAACACTTCAGAGTGGGATTTATCTGTTTGAGATTATGAAAACGAACACCGGGCTATAAAGCTTCAGCATATATGCTTATTATACCGATTTACCCACTCAATTCCCAGACAATGTGAACACATATGTTTTGCTACGATATCACATTGTCGCTAATTGTATTGGCATAGACATTGTATTCATAAATATAGTCTGTTTTAAATTACCTAGAACACATTTACGCTGGGTTGCTGGAACCCGTTTTCAAGTTCATATGGAAATATGAAACTACTTTCACAGGTACGTTGCGTTTCACTCTCAAAATATATTTTTGTTGTAGACTATGTTAAGTACAACTTACTGTCAAACTTTTAAATCCCGTTAAATGGTTGAGTTTCAACAGTAAACAAAGCTATGTCGATGATGTTGGAAACCATGATAACACGTTCACGCGCACTAAACGTTATTCACACAAAAACACACACACCACGGACGCATTCCTGCATCTATTTCATACATTCAAATCGATATAATCACACTTTGAAACAAGTGCTATTCATAGTTCCCACGTGACGTCACAGCGGCCATGATTGCGACACAATTGAGGAGGACTGGATCATTAGCAAATACTATTCAAATTTAATAAATAAGCCTAATTAAGAATTTAAAAAGTAAACATAATTAATACAAAATAAAGAAAATACCACACGTATATATTTTATTTAAAAAAGCAGGCTGGATTTTAAAGAATGAAGAGTTTATGTGTTCTACCACCACCGCCTTCAATTGTTTCTCCATGGCAACGTCAAAGTTTGATCACAAATGTGGCCGCCACGCGCAAATATGTGACGTACGTGCAACCTATGAATACTTAACACGGGCGGCAAGCTGTGCGCTAATGGTGTGGGTGATACTTTTATCTTTGATGCGGTCACCAAAGTTTGGTGCTTGATAGTTGATACCCTATTTCTGGCCCGCCCGTGCTGCGTTTGTAAAGTAAGTTTTATTCTATTTATGAAACGACTCGATGTCGAAGCGTTTGGTTCGACATAATTTTGCCAATGTTTAGTCGAACAACAGCCCTAGTATGCTCTTTAAAAAGAAAAACTGTCAATTTTTCACGTTTTGTTTTACATGAAGAGCCACAGGACGCTTAACATTGCTTTTCCTTTCGATATTTAAATCTGATGAGCATCTTTGAGGCACCGCAACTTGACGGAGCACCTGAGGTACTTATCAAAATCTCGATCAAATACTACGTTTACCACGAAAGCCGAGTCCGTACGGACTCGGACGTCTATCGTTATAATGTAGATTTTTTATATTGTACTAGAAGTACTTTTCAGCACTCAGAAAGTAAATATTAATCTAGCTCATTGCTCTTGGGAATGGATCTATAATCAATTTGTCAATATTCCTCATTCAATTGCAATTTGAATATTTAATTTATAGAGATCTAGAAATAAAATACATCAGATCTGTGAAAGTATAAAATATAAAATTTTGAGTTTACCCGGCACCTCCACCAAATACTTAATATTATTTATTATTATTATTATTATTATTATTATTATTATTATTATTATTATTATTATTATTATTATTATTATTATTATTATTACTATTATTATTATTATTATTACTATTATTATTATTATTATTATTATTATTATTATTATTATTATAATTTTTTTTATTACTATTATAATTTTAATTATTATTAGTATTATTGTTATAATTATTATTATTATTATTATTATTATTATTATTATTATTATTATTATTATTATTGTTATTATTATTATTACTATTATCATCATTTTTGTTATTACTATTAGGGCCGGTCTTACAATCTCCTAATAAGAAAGTTATTTGTAGCAATTAAGCTATTTGAAAGATTTCAAGGGTTTTGATTGGTCGTTGCCATGGAGACAACAAGCTATTCGACGAATAAGTAGTTATCGGGACATTGTAAGACTGGACCTTATTATTATTTTTAATATTTTTTTTAATTATTGTTATTATTGATTATTTATGGACAACAGGGCAATGTCTTTCATCTGAAAAACGTTGTATTAAGCAACTTATATTAACATTTCTTTAGAGTGGCAATAGTTTCATTCGATGAGATGGTGAACCGGGGGGGGGGGGGGATGGGGGGGGGTAATATATTGTTTAATATTCAGCTATAAAACATGAATTAATAAAATTAGTAATAGTGATGGGCCACTGCCAGTACAATTCGTTAAAATGTAAGGTATGGTGACTAATGTAAGATGATGAAAAAGGATAATATTATAGCAAGCATTTCAAATACGAAAATAATCACACCACAGACAAGCATTGAATATTGAATAAAAGAAAAACAACAATGGAACTGTCCAACCCGTGAGATAAATGTCCAACCTATATCGTCACAGCCCACCTTATTCGAAATCAACGCTAAATCAAGGTCAAGTTCTACTTATTTTCGCCATCATTGAATATCGGCCGCCATTACAACCATACTTAAATACACAGCATTCGCGAATATAATTCGTAATTTCAAACATTTTGAAGGGTACATTGAGGCACGGCTTTCTTGAAAGTCGGTTCAATTCGCGGAGGACCCGTCAAGAAGGCGCATTGAAGGAAGGCGCATTTAAACGTGAAGTTGTATCTTATCGTAGGTACTATTATAAATCCATGATTTGAAGGTGCATTGAGGAAGTAGTAAGGCCGTAATGGTGGAAGCCAAGATGTCAGCGACCACATACAGTGCGTAAAATAGCCTATTCCATTATCTCTTTCCTTTTGTGGAACTCCAGCTCACAGCTCACAGCACTGGATGACACACGCCCCAATCGCGCGAGTCACGGAGGACCGGAGACGTCAGTCGCCGGACGTGGACATATACATTGGACGAATGGACCCAAGACTGTCTTCTTGAAATAATCATTGCCCGAGTATGCATGCACGCGGTAGCTGGGGGACGGAGGTACAACAACTCAATATTGATTTCTCACTATTATTAATTCATAAAATATTAATGAAATAAATTATAATATCAATACAATTAATTTGTATGAATTCTCAATCCAACAGAGAACAGATATTTTGTGGGGTGAGGGGGGGGGGGAGGCTTTATACTATTTATAATGCGCCTCGCATTATGACGACTTGAATGCAGATTTAAATCAATTTCCGAAGATAAAAAATATCGCCTCACTCGGGAATCGAACGAGGTTAAAAGTAGAAATACACACAAGACTAACGAGTAAGAAACTAATATTGCTAAAGGTTTAAAACGTGAACACATAGAAATGTATTGAAAAAATAAAACATGCTTTACACATTGTTCTGTCGTAATTTATATTTGTATTTTAAAGAAACTGTTAAAGTTGGAAGTTTCTTACCGATAACATTTGTTTCTCTACTGTCTTTTTCGAACATCTTATTCTGTTCAAACAAAACATATTAAAGAGCATTTCAACTCTGCATTTGGAAGTTTTCAAACCGATTTTAACGTTAGTGGAAAAATTGCTTTTGAAATAAACAACATATAAAAAGAGAAGTTTTTAAGATGTTTTCATTCAAATTAAGGAGCTTGACAAGTCTTCAGTGAATTGGAACACCTCGACTGGAAGAAACGCAACAACTTTCAGATGGGAGATTATTTTCATTCCACTATAATTTAAAGAAAGCTCCTCGTCTAAAGTTAAAAGCAAATTTATTTTAAAAATTAACGCTCCAGTAAATTCACAGCTTTGGACAATTCCTTGAAATAAGATTGTATCGCTATTAGCAAAGTACTCAGTACTGAAAGCTTATTAAAACATTAACGAGCAGAAAGTAGAAGATGGCAAAATCTGGTTTCAAGTTTTTAAGCTTTTAATGGTTACAATTATTTATTAATTTATTTTGTTTCGATATTTTTTTAATGAAATTAGACCGCGATCTTAATCACATATTGAACAGCACACTACCAAAAATAAAGAAAATAGCTAGACTGGTGTACTTGTATACAGAGCATGTAGAGGTGAGGCACCATGGAAAGAGATTAAAAAAAAGAATGTTTAAAGCAAGTTGGGAGAAGACACCACAAATGCAAAATAGAAATAGACGTGAAATACGGAAGGAAAGGACTAAAATCACTGGTAGCAATGGGTATAATGGAATGGAATTACTTGCCTGAAGAAATATATAAGGACTTACCAGCAGTCAGTATCTGTAGAAGTAGACACAAATAATGTTATAAATATAAGTATAGACATATCACGTGATTTTTTTATATACTAGCATACTATATACAATACTCTGCTATCGAATTACAATTTGTATTCAAAGCATTTTCAATAAAATTATCTAATTTTTACTTCTATTATTACTGTAAATATTGTAATAGGCGCACGATAATTCAAACCAACATTGCACAGTAGTCATAGATTTAACTTGTTATAGACTGTTATTGGAGCAAAGGACTGTTTGCGAAATGAAACCAAGCATTGAAACTTAAGGCTTACCTCAGAATATGAACGCATATGATAACATTTAAATAATAATCTTAGTAATTCACTAGTATTTCAAGCGTGAAACTGTGCGTTTGCGTGTATTTTGATAACGCGTGCAATTAAGTCTTAAATATAATATTTTCGAATTATAAATTTGTTTTTATGATATACGATACAACGTGAGCTAAGATTGTTTTTATGGCGACTGCGTTAATAATTGATAATACCCTTTTTTTCTAAAGGTTGTCATAATCATACATAATTTTATAAAGAATTAATGATTGATGTCAATCAATCTTCAGATCTATTACAGCATTTTTTTTGTATCTGCTGCCATGTGGCATTCAACCAGCCTGGTTGACAACAATCAGTCTACTAACATGCTTTGATGTTGATTAACATTATAGGACAGCATGTTGTTCTACCATCAGTCATTGTGAGAAGGCAGAGAATCGCGTGAGGCGGTTTGAATAGTGAGCACATTCTCAACAACACAAACATCGCGTCGCATACATATTCCATCCCTCATTAAAGTTGGCACATCGGATGCAAATTGCTTCAACTCCCTCATCGACACAAACCAATTAAACCACCCACTGTGGCAATAAATAGATTTGGGATGGTTTGCTGAGGTAGTCTAGGTGATATATGCGACGTTCAGAAAGTTGGATTCATACACATGAAATCGTATATAATACAGTATAGTTGTCCCAAGACTGCCTTACACATGCTCCGCTCGTTCGCTTGGCTCTAATTACAGGCGAGGCACTCGTAGCCAACCAGCGAACCGCCCGAAACAAGCCCGTGCAAATAGAGATCGCTGATTGCATGGCTACGAGCCCTTCGAGCATCTGTAAGCATCAGTAAGGTAGTACTCACTACGGCCACTAACAGCAGTTAGGTTAAAGGAAGTGCAGTGAAATGGTGAAAATAATAGGAAGGCAGTGTTAAATGGACCTCTATTAGCTGTTAACTACGTTCACATTACACCGGTTAGTGGCCGTAGTGTGAGCGGGAACATATCTATTGAGCGAAAATTTAAGTACGCGAATCGTCTATTGCGCGAAAGCTCTAGTGCGCGAAAACACTAGTCCGCGAATAGTCTAATGCGCGAATGCTCTAATCCGCGAAAACTCTAGACCGCGAAAACTCTAGTCCGCGAAAACTCTAGTCCGCGAAAAATATATTGAGCGAATAATTAAATGCGCGAATCTTCTAGTCCGCGAATACTTTAGTGCGCGAATGATCTAATGCGCGAAAACTCTAGTCAGCGAAAACTCTAGTCCGCGAATAGTCTACTGCGCGAAAAATATACCGAGCGAAGAATTAAACTAGCGAATAGTCTATTGAGCGAATGTTCTAATACGCGAATAGCCTAATAAGCGAAAACTCTAGTCCGCGAAACCTCTAGTCCGCGAAAGCTCTAGTCCGCGAAACCGGTCCCAACCACTACGTTCCAAAAACATCGCCTGACTAGTGCAGGCCACCCTGGATGGTAGGCGATACGCTACACACCGGAGCATTGCTAGTTGTGTGGATGCAGGCGTCTTCTTCAGTTGGGGTGTATATGGGGATGACAATGTTCGCTTCAGCCTCATCGTGACGACCATGATTATGTTTTACTTACTCAATAAAATATATGAGATAGCAATGTGTAAATATTAAATTCATTATATATGCTCACGTTATGTGAAGACAATGGACTTATGAAATATGTTGTTGCATTTTATTTTGTTCAAGTGATATTTGGGCTTTACGCTCATATTTTAGCCACGAGGGTAATCGAGACGGTGCTTGGGTAATTACAAATATGAAAAACGCCACATGGCATCCATACCCAAGCCAGGATTCGAACTTGGAAAGCAACAACCGCGGTTTAATAGACTCACGCGTCACGCCAAATGGACCGCGGCCTACTACGTTGACTTGTTATTTGAACCATAATCCATGATTGTAGGCTGAAATGTGAACAAATAACAACAAACTTATAATAACGTGCTCGAAAGTGAATATAATCCATAATGGAACTCCAGTTCGTCCAACGTATAGACAACTAGATAAAATAACTTTACATTATTGTGCCAAGAAGAAGTGGTTGTTATTTGCGTTCTGACAAAACCTACCCATACGGGTACGTACACACACTCCCGTTGCATGCACTGTCTTACCTTTACGTTCATTACACACAACGAAATAGTGTGACATGCGTCGTTTTCGTTACAATATTCTCTTGAGAATTACTTGAGAATTGAGAATTACTACCAAATTGTAGCATTTTAACGTGCCAAGTTACAAAATTTCTCCACACATTTTTAGTTTATAGTTTTTCACCAGACCCTCTCTGAATTATTACATGGTTGGGTTATCAGTAGTAGTAGAAGTAGTAGTAGTAGTAGTAGTAGTAGTAGTAGTAGTAGTAGTAGTAGTAGGGAGTAGTAGTAGTAGTAGTAGTAGTAGCAGTAGTAGTAGTAGTAGTAGGGAGTAGTAGTAGTAGTAGTAGTAGTAGTAGTAGTAGTAGTAGTAGTAGTAGTAGTAGTAGTAGTAGTAGTAGTAGTAGTAGTAGTAGTAGTAGTAGTAGTAGTAGTAGTAGTAGTAGTAGTAGTAGTGGTAGTAGTAGTAGTAGTAGTGGTAGTAGTAGTAGTAGTAGTAGTAGTAGTAGTAGTAGTAGTAGTAGTAGTAGTAGTAGTAGTAGTAGTAGTAGTAGTAGTAGTAGTAGTAGTAGTAGTAGTAGTAGTAGTAGTAGTAGTAGTAGTAGTAGTAGTAGTAGTAGTAGTAGTAGTAGTAGTAGTAGTAGTAGTAGTAGAAGTGGTAGTAGTAGTAGTAGTAGTGGTAGTAGTAGTAGTAGTAGTAGTAGTAGTAGTAGTAGTAGTAGTAGTAGTAGTAGTAGTAGTAGTAGTAGTAGTGTTTACCTTATTTAACTTGTAAACAAGAGCAGAGAGGGCACAATATTGCAAATACTATCGAAGTTAATCCGTTATATATTCACACGCAATCTCTGTCATATTTCCCAGACAATTACAAATGGGCTAAACATATTTTATTGACAACAATGAGTCAGCAAGTAAATGTTTAAGAAATATCGTTGATTGAAATGTCAAGTATACAGACGAATTCAAATATAGATTCAATAATAGTTCTGTGTCTCAGTTTTAATACTTCATTAAATTTTTACCTGACTATGAAGTGTAGCAAAAGTTGCAAATAAACTTTTAGTTCCTTTTGCAATCACATCTCTCCGAAGATCATTTTTGCTAGTGTACTTAGTACTTACGGCTGTCAAAACGAAGTACCGTGCAAATCTCGACTTCACAAAATAAATTAGGTGTACTATATCCAAAAATACTCCAAATCTTGAACGACTATGCAGTGGTAAACGGGTCCATCCATCTCACCGAAAAATTTTCAAGTAGTAAGTTCAAACGTTTTTACGTCATGTAAATTGTGATGTCTTACTATTGGTATATTTTCAATTTTCAAACTTGACTTCAATTAAAAAAATAATGACGCTTGATTTAACTACCTATTCTTTGAGTTTCTGATATAATATTGATAAAAGACCGACGTTAGAAAATTGAATTTGGCTCTTAAAGTTGAATACTTTTTAAATTTTTAAGAGATCTTACGCCGCTTTAAAATTATCACTATAGGCCTAATTACTTTTTGAATTATCAAGAATAATGTTGTCTGACAAGAAATTTTTAATAACTAATGACAGTGATAGTTTGAAAAGAGTGTGAGATATCTTAAAAAATCAAAAAGCATTCAATTCTAAAAGAACCAAATGAAATTGTCCACTTTCGGCATTTTGTCAATATATTATCAGAAACTCGAACAACAGGTAATTTAATCAAGTGTCATTAAGGCTGTGTGTCGTCTATTCGGGGAAATACGAACTCCATGTTTTGTATTTATTTTTGTTTCTGCAACCCAGTCAATCGACTGGACATATGAGGATATCCAAGGTATTCAGAATTTTATGCTCTTTGTCCTCATCAACATTTTGTTTTTGTAAACCTAATAATGTAATCGTGAAAGTGCAAAAACTTTGACAAAGTGTCCGAGGACAACACAGAAGAACACTTTATCAAAGTTTTTGCACTTTCACGATAACATTATTAGGTTTACAAAAACCAAATGTTGATGAGGATAAAGAGCATAAAATTCCGAATACCTTGGATATCCTCATATGCCCGGTCGATTGACTAGGTTGCAGAAAAAAAAAAAAACATGGAGTTCGTATTTGCTCCGAATAGACGACACACAGCCTTAATTATTTTCTAAATTGAAGTCCAAGTTTGATAATTGAAAATATACCATATTCTACGTTTTATGCCAACACGTTATATTTCGTTTCTGAATTGATATTTGCTCTAAATATCTTAATAATAAGTCAATTGCACAGATTTTAATTAAAACAGCATTATTATTATGTAATTATAAGGACTACTAATCAATGTTAGGTAGGTTGAATCTGAATTCTAAAAAGTCCAAAATCGCCTTATAGCTTTATTAGTTCCGAAGATATGGATATTCTACTCCAATACACGGCCAACAATGTTGAATTCCCCCTTGCCCCTCTAGCGGGCCAAAATGCTAGCGATATCCTCACCAATAGTGAGACCCGCACTTAGCATCGCATGTTCTGGATTCGAACTCCAGTAGTAACCAACTTCTAATAATATAATTATGTCAGATCGCCACAATAGCGAAATCTTTTTAAGACGTTGTTTTTTTTTCGACAGAGATGGCTCAGTGCGTAGCGCGCGAGGTTCTGACACGGGAGGACGCTGGTTCGATACCCACCACCGGCTATCCTGACAAAGTCTTTCAAGGAGTTTTTCCGAGGTTTTTCTCCGTCATAAAGACAATGTCGGGTTTGAGTCATACTAACAGCCCTTGGACAACCCTCCCCACGCATCCAATACCACAATAAATTGTTAGTAACCTGAATATGGGCAAGTTGTCTCTGGGCGGTTTCCTACTAAAAATTATTACATTATTATTATAAACATTTAAAAAACAGAAAGATGATGGTATAATTAAATTCAAAATTGACAGGAATGGCATTATGTGTTTGACTTTATTTATATGTTTGGTGGATATAGTGTGGCATCCAGGGCTTGACTTTGGCAATAGGCCTACATTCAAGGCATATCAGCAAAACAAATTCATATCAAATGACTGAACTTCTTTTAGTTTTTCACGCTTCATACGATCGAACAACGGTGGTTATATTTGGACGTCAATCCGTTCAGATAACAGAATGTATTCAAATAAAATTGACATGTGAAACAACTGGCGTAGAGAAAGGCTCCACCCCCGCCCCCCCCCTCCAAACGAACCAACTAAACTCGTGAACATTTTATGTTAATGCAACTAATAGCATTCAGCATTATTTTAAAGCATAATGGTATCAGTTCTAGCATACAGTAATTATTCTAAATGCAAATCTTATATCTGTAAAGGCATTTTACTGCCTCAATCTAAGGTAATTTTACTAAATTATCCAATCCCTTTTCTTTAGTGTAGTAAATACCAATTCGCCTGACACCCCTACCCCCCTCTGAATTAAATCCTGCGTGCGGTAATGATGGAAAATTAAATTACTTCTACTATTAAGTAAAGTTTAAACGATAAAGGCATGCCCTATTGATGACAAATTATCCTAGAAATATATTGGAATCAGACACTAAACAGAACATGGATAACTGAGTTTCAAGTTGATTTGATAGTTTCAAATTCAGTACCGAGGGAGAGAGAACACGATGATTGAACTTAGTTTCCGTTTTCGATACACTCACAGCCACTAAAGCACGTTATAAATTATTCAATACTGGTAGGTAATTTTTTATATGTCGCATGGGCTCCTCATATTCTGCACTACGCTACTGTGTGAAAATAATGCATTTATTCGTAAATGGCGGATGTAACCCCTGGATGGTAGGCGATACGCTACACAGCGGAGCATTGCTAGTTGTGTGGATGCAGGCGTCTTCTTCAGTTGGGGTGTATATGGGGATGACAATGTTCGCTTCAGCCTCATCGTGACGACCATGATTATGTTTTACTTAATCAATAAAATTTATGAGATAGCAATGTGTAAATATTAAATTCATTATATATGCTCACGTTAAGTGAAGACAATGGACTTATGAAATATGTTGTTGCATTTTATTTTGTTCAAGTGATATTTGGGCTTTACGCTCATATTTTGGCCACGAGGGTAATCGAGACGGTGCTTGGGTAATTACAAATATGAAAAACGCCACATGGCATCCATACCCAAGCCAGGATTCGAACTTGGAAAGCAACAACCGCGGTTTAATAGAATCACGCGTCACGCCAAACGCTGGCTTGTTATTTAAACCATAACCCCTGATTGTATGCTGAAATGTGAATAATAAACTTACAATAACGTGCTCGAAAGTGAATATAATCCATAATAGAACTCCAGTTCGTCCAACGTATAGACAAATAGATAAAATAACTTTAAATTATTGTGCCAAGAAGAAGTGGTTGTTATTTGCGTTCTGACATAAAACCTACCCATACCCATATGGATACGTACACTCCCGTTGCATGCACTGTCTTACCTTTACGTTCATTACACACAACGAAATAGTGTGACATGCGTCGTTTTCGTTACAATATTCTCTTGAGAATTACTTGAGAATTAAGAATCACAACAAAATTGTAGTATTTTGATATTACTATTAACAAGCAGAAGGTGACTGTTACTATCCACGATTTACTTTACGTATGGTGTACATACAAATTATGACATGTTTGTTTATAGCCAACTTCAGTTTTATGGATAATCTACGGATATAGCAATTCTAATATAAGTATGCCCTGACTTGACATCGAACACAGATCTGCGGCATTGCACGCCATTGCTCTTCCCACTTGAGCTACCGGGACGACATAAACTAACTTCTATTAAATTGATTAATTTGTTGTTGTATTGTTGACACAACGAACAGTGGACTGCATATACCGCAAAAATGTTTTACGTTTTGTAATTATATTTTAAAGTAAAAATTAATATATTCTCTTTGTATATACTCTCGATTCGTAATATCCTCGAATACAATAATCATATAAGCAAGTTGTGTTTGTTAAATTTTATCTTATTGGTAATCTACTTTGCAGTGCCTAATTTAAGGAAAAAGTGGAACTGCGCAAACAAGTCTTTAGAGGCAAAGCGCCGGGGGGTCTGGGGGGCGCGGCCCCCCAGGTTAGCCCCGCAGGGGATTTTTTTTTTTACCTTTTTTCAAGAACGTGTTTAAATAGGTGCGTAGACACTTGGTGTAATGACATTTCGTCTACTTGACTGTTTGGTCCACACAGACATTTTATCTACTGCATAACTTCGTCTACTGTAAAATCTTGTCTACCGACCGTTCGTCTACTACCATTAAGAATTTGGTCTAACATTTCCGCGATTTTCCGTCTAATTGTCTAATTATTATATGATAAAAAAGATATTTTGTAATACATTTTATTCATCATCACTGTCTTCGTATGTTTACAAATAAATTTGGTTTAACATAATTTTCCATTTTCTAACATAATTTTCATGAAAAAAAAAAATCATTTACACACACCTCTAGTTATTCATCATCACTGTCTGTTTTCGTCTGTTTCTGCGTGTAGAACACTTTCGTTGCCTAAAGATTTGAAGCTCACTGTATTTGTATTTTTGTATGTATTTGTATTTTTGTATGTATTTGTATGTTTTGTATTTGTTTGTATACATTGTATGTATTTGCAGTGCAGCGAAAGTTGCATACTTCACGTTTCCTACAGCGGCAGTATTTTCTTGTCTTTTTTGTATCTGCGCGGCTGAAATTGTAGGTATAGCCATTGTGTTCTAAATTCTCCCCACCTCGTGATGTTCCCACTAATTTTGTAACACACGAACACTGTACGGAACTCCCGCGGATCCGATGCACTGTGCACACACATTTAAGTCCACTGTAGTGTACGGAACGAAATGTTATTGTTTCACCCACAGACCACGTCAGACCGATGCACACAGACAACAGACACACAGAGTATCACAGTGGACTAAATGTCTGCGTAGACGAAAAGACGGTAGACAACGTATCACAGTAGACGAAAAGACGGTAGACGAAAGGAATTAGTAGACGAAAAGTCTTTAGACGAAATAATTGTCGACGTTATGTCCGTAGACGTAGAAGTAGTAGACGAAATGTCTGTAGACCAAAAAAAGTAGACCAACTGTCCTGGCACGGTTTAAAATGGCTTGAGATGGTCTTCAATACATTTTATTAGATTTACTTCCACGATTCACCAGGCGCTTACCTCCTTAGATAACATACAAGGTTAAATAGACGTTGAAGAAAATACTGTAGAGATTTAGTATAAGCCCTATATAAGTTTAAAAAATAAAATAAAAATAAAGTATATTTTGTATTCCATCAGTTCTTTTAAAGACGAATTCTTAACTGCGCAAATCACAAATTGCAGCTGCGCAAATGACTTTTGCAACTGCGCAAACAGTGTCCAGCTGCGCACTAAATTAGGCACTGCTACTTTGAAGAAATGTCATGTGTTTCATCACTTGTAAAAAAGAAGTAGAACACTTCAGATTAATTGGATGATTGATATAATTTAATTAAATAAAAATAAAAAATTTGTATTTTTATTTAAGTAAATACATTTAATGTGTTCATATTTACGAAGTTGTCAACTAATTTAGTAGAAGATGAAAATTAAAAAAAGAGGAAAATTCCCTTTTAAATACGTATTAACATTTGTTTATTGATAATTCGCCATGACTAATGCCGTGTATAGTGGGGAAGGGGCTTGGGGGCTTCAGCCGAGTCAATTCCCCCTTAGCCTCCCCTGAAATCCCGTCGTTTAATTAAATTATTACATTTTAATATAATTAAATAAACATATGATCACAACCATTTTTTATATACCAACCACTAACCATTTTTAATATATAATATTAAATTGTAAAGTACAAGACCAACCCTCATTTAAACCTTGGACAAATTTGGAAGGTGACGATATTTCGGGTCTTCTTACATTTTTTTTTTTTTTTACCACCAGTGAAAATCGCGACGATGAGTGAGTGCTTAATTTATGAAGAAGCATTCATGTCATGGTTAACATGCGCTACACAGGATTCAAATCTGAATGCCAGAACCGCGGTTTACTACTCTAACGACAAGCCGTCAATGACCGCCTATCGTTGGCTTTGGTTCATTTTACATGCATATGATTTACCATGAAAAAGCATAGTAATATTATCTGAATATTTTAACTCCAAGTAATGTGCGCGTGGTAAATTAAAGGTTGCTCTTCTTGTGTTTTTAAGTACATAATCGAAATAATCAAATCACTTACCGATACCTTACATATTCATAACAAAAATATGCTGCCTGCGCTGTGTATTATACCGAAATGGACGTAAGCGCAAATTTGTTATAACTAGAGTTTTTGTATGTGTCGTTTATCTTGATTTATTACCATTAATAATTCGTGAAGCAATAAGAACCTGGAATACACGAATATTACTTTTAATATTACTGAATAGAATAGACATTAAATAAATAAATAAAATAAAATGTGTAAACCAATTGGGTGTGATAACGTGAACATGCTGCTTGTGTGGAGACATCATTGTAAATAAATCACTGTATTGTTAACCTACATCAGTATAAGAATACTTATTACTACCTAGTAAAGTTACGGTGAAAGCTAAAATACTGGGAGATTGAGATATCTATTTTCTCCACATCTAAATAATACTTGTGTCAATTGTGATTGAGTGACAACGTCATTTGACGTTATCAGGAGTGGACCACCTGACAGCACAAAATGTATAATACGTGATATATATACGCAAACAGGTAACATTAACAAGCAACCGCTCGCAATCGGTGATGATGACGGGGCGATGGTGAGGGGGGGGGAAGGGGGGGTGACCCTTGGCGGCACGGTAGGTTAAGCGCAAGAACGGCACATCAATATTCTTGGCAGGCGGTCTGAGTCGAACGTTTTCAGGTCCGACAATGTACACAGTATACCTGACCGCAGATATCCTGCTGCGCCTTAATGCAAAGAAAACTCTAATGCGCGAAAGTTCTATTGCGCGAAAACTCTAGTCCGCGAAAACTCTAGTGCGCGAATAGCCTATTGCGCGAAATTTCTAGTAAGCGAAACCTTAGGTGCGCGAAGAGTCTAGTCCGCGAACACCTTAATGCGCGAAAAATCTGTTGCGCGAAAACTCTAGTCCGCGAAAACTCTAGTGCGCGAATAGCCTATTGCGCGAAATTTCCAGTAAGCGAAACCTTAAGTGCGCGAAAAGTCTAGTGCGCGAAATATCTAGTTAGCGAATCTTCTAATGCGCGAATACTCTAGTGAGCGAAAGTTCTATTGCGCGAATGATCGGGTGCGCGAATTTCGCTAACTAGAACTTTCGCGCACTTAAATTTTCGCTCAATAGCTATGCAGCCGTGTGAGCAAGGTTTCCGTCGCGTTAACAAGCGATGTAAGCAACAAAATTCTGAGAAGAGAGGGTCCATAGTAATTAGTTATCTGTGGAGGGTCGCTCTACGCGGTCTATTTCAAGTTTAAACGGAATTACCGCGGGATTTACCGGTACGTCCTTGTCATTGCCCACTGACCGGAGTTCGCCTGCAGCCTGACTTGGAATGTGCCAAGACAACACCTGTCAACTGACAGGATAGTATCACTACAAACAGAAGTCATGAGAACGAGATGCAACTAGATTTATGGTGATAGTCACATTGTACCGTACTTGCTTCGCAAAGGTTAATACAATTAAGCTGGCATTTTGTAAACGAAAATAAACTCTGACTTCAAAACATTGTATAATGTATGTTTTTGATGTTAAAACCAGATATTGGAGTCTTCGAGCCATCGTGTGCTTGATGTTTCTGACGTTAAAACACAATGTTAGAGACTTCGAACCATCGTATGATTGATGTTTCTGACGTTAAAACACAATGTTTAAGACTTCGAGTCATCGTATGATGTATCTTACGTTAAAATATGATGTTATAGACTTCGAACCATCGTAGTTGATGTTTTTGACGTTAAAACACGATGTTGGAGTGAGACATCGTATTATGTTTCTGACGTTAAAACACAATGTTTTAGACTTCGAGTCATCGTATTATGTTTCTGACGTTAAAATACGGTGTTAGAGACTTCGAACCATCGTATGAGTGATGTTTCTGATGTTAAAGCACAATGTTAGAGACTTCGAGCCATCGTACATGATATGCTTTGTGAATTTGTGATCTAGACTTGTTGCTTTCGCGTCCTTGCTAATGAAATAACTGGACCATAAGCATAAAGAATAATTTACTAATGAAAAAGTTATTGATTGCTGGCTGCTTGGTTGATTGCTGAACAATACCATCGATACATGCTAAACGCAAATACATGCTTTCTCAAATTGTATAGTACAACTTCGATTCTGAAAATAGCCATGTGGCCGTGTTTTGCTTCGGACAAACATTGAATATGCACCGATCACAGAAAGGTATACACCAATAGAGTTCCCTATAGCAAAAGATTGTTTGTCCGCGCTGTGATGTCACAACCCCCTCAATTGAGTGGTACGTGCCATTCAATCTACGACGCATAGTTAGTACACACACAAGCACACGAACACCTCCTAGTGGAAGAGATTGTAATTAGATGAGTCTAGAAGGCTATTTTTCTATATGTTACCGAAAATTCATATTTTGTTTTCTGTTGTCCTTGATAAATAGATATTTCTCGGTGTTCCGTTCGTATAATTTGTACAATTCTCTCCATTACTTTCAAGAATAAATGTTTAAATCTAAAACCTACCGAGCGAAAATATGTAAACATCGATTTTGTGTGTGAACATTGGTAGAACACGTTTGTAATCTGGACATGTTTGTGGCCATTATAATTGGCCTGTTTATGAACTATGTAGTAGGCCTAGACATTACGCCACAGATAACGGATTGCTTTACGCCATTCTTTTTGTTACTCTGTGTTCTGAGCTATACATTGATTTCCGTTGCAGAATAAATCATCTCAAATTCACAGATTATGATAAATATGTATTTTCGTATATAAATTAGTGAGCTATCACTTAAATAAAATTAACGATATGTAAATTCCAATCAGCAGAATATCTGGGCAAAATAATATCGTTTCGGCATTAATGTGACTTGTGGTGATTCAATATTGGTAAACGTCTGCCTTAAGGTATTTGTGTTACGGTTGACATTTAATTAATATGGGTACACATTAATTAAACGATAACTCCAGAAGTCAACACTGTGAGACCCCCTCGAGTGTGACGGGTGTACCTGCGGGTTGGAAGGGGGGGGGGGGGGTAGAGGGGGGGGGGGGCGTACGATTTATATTACATTCCTATGATGGAGAACTCGGCAATTGCAGCTTAGCAAACAATTAAAATAATCAAATCTCCATGATTACCTAATAATAATAAAAATGATAATCATATTTCGTGAGAAAACTTGCCCAGGAACAACTTTCATCTCTCCAGGACCGTCATTCCAGTACCCAAGATGCAATCGGTTGCAACCTGTGCCTGGGTTACGAAATAGGGGGCGCAAATTAACAACCGGCTACAACCACCTAAAACTGTTCAGGAATGAGGCTCCAGGTGAATAACTTTGTTTATAGGGTGTGAAAACAGTTGGGAGAAATGGTTTTGATTGGACTCATTCACAAATTCGATTCTTAACTGAGGAAAACCTTGGGGGAAAACCTTCAATCAACATTGCTAGTGGATGGTGTCGAACCAGCGACCTCCCAAATTTAAGTGTAATGTCTCACCGTAGAATCATCTCTACCGGTACGAATAATTATTGTGCTCAACACACATCTTGTTTTCACAAGAATCGAGATCACTGTAGAGCGTAAACGAATATCAACAAAAATATGTTTAGATCCTACAATGTTTTAAGAACTCTGTTCAACATTAAAGAACTATGCAATTGAACGATATTAAAATACAAATAACAACTAAAGAATTTGTATAAGGAGGATACCCTAGTATAAAAATCGCAATAAACGATCATATTTGTAATTATATCTCAAGAATAGATATCGAAATCAAAAACCTTAGTTTGCAGGTCTAATAGTTTACAGCGCGCTGTGAAACGCCCTACACAGACTAATAAAACTTACTAAATACATATAACTTTATATCCAGTATGAATGTAATTTGTATTGAAGTTTTCTTATTCATGGATTTCCTAATCAAACTAACTACCCTACTTGTTTATAATATTTGATATGTTTATCATTCAGTCTGTATAGCTTATCAAACCGTAGAGTGCTTTAAACTCAAATGTTCAATTTTGAGAAGCGTTCTTGAGATATAATTAAAAATATTAATATTTCTAGTGAGTTTTATACTGATGTACATCTCGCGTATTCATAATCAACTACATAATGTGTTTTGTTAAGTGTGTACTCACTTTTGTCGCATTTCCAAGAACCTGCTGCATAAACCTTGTCTTAGAGAGCCTGAAATCACGTTTTTTGTGACCTATGTCTAGACGAAGAACGTATGTCGATTTGTTGTCCTCGCACCACTGAATAAGGGACGATGTGGTAAACCTTACAAATGATTTGTAATCTTACATCCTCAATGGATGCGATGGAGGTGAATTTATCACTGCTTTGCGCTAAGGTCATATGAGATCAAACGCAATGACAAACGAGTAGCCTAATCGTAAGGTCGAAACATCTGGAAAACATATTATTGTCACTTCTCATGATTGCAGCCGATGGATGGCTAGACTGTCAAATTCGTTGAGCCAGTACCAAACGTGTGGTTTTCGTTTTGTTACACAAATATAACATAGCCTAATTACGAAATGACGAATACAGGTATAGGAACATTTACATTTATTGCACAATAAATAAATAAAATATTTTTAATTAACGCCACTGATAAGGCAAACTCAGGTATTTTCTAAAACTGTCATCCATTTGATTTACGAATCAAATGATTGATAAATGTAGTTTAATAATTACTGTTTGGAATTTACTGTTGACACAATAATTCTTTCGTAAAATGTATAGCATCAAATAAATGTAACTCATATTGACTGTAGCTTCGGGCAAAAATGTTATCTATGATAACTCCATAAACGGGATTGGTTTTAATAGGGCAGAATTGTAAACAAATAATGCAGTGAAACAACTGTTGATTTAACTATATCGTTCAAATAGAATATTACAAACTAATAAAATAAATGTGTAAAAGCATTAACGCTGTCAATGTTTGCTGAAGTTGTCATACGCCGTTTGAAGAGCACAAACAAGATTAATGGGCAACCTAGAAGTATGACGCGTCCCTGATACAGCTAACTCACGCATACAGCATGAGTTTCATTTGCTCTTTCACTGTTTATTTTTGGTCTACTTGAAACGTGTGTATTTATTACAGCTATAACCGATATTTTATGCTCTCGCTCGAGTACTAAGGAAAAGGTGATAACATTTGGACATTGTCATATTTCAGCAATGATCCTATGTTAAAACTGCACAAATATCGAAACCCGAGTCAATGTACGAACCCCGAACACAGGAACCGCGACATTATTAGACCAACGCCTAATGGCGAATTCCCGACCTAAACGTTGAAGAGGCAAAACATCGAACGCACCAATCAGATCTGGCGCTGCCGAACGCAGCTTCATTCTGATTGGTTCGTTGTTGGACGTTGGACGTTCTGCGCTGCTCGACGTACAAGTAGGGGGAATCCACCATAACTGACTACGGGTTCTACGATTTTTCGATTAATTTGTCACTATGGCAACCACCATTCTGCTCTGGATGGTTTTAATGAAATGACGAATTATTTTTGACAGTTAATTTGATCTCTGCACAGTTTGTTTAAAACAGGTTTAAAATAATATAAAAAATTGTGGTATTCATTTTCTCAATTGTTAAATATTGTTCATTTCAGGCGCATTGAAGATAGAGTTATAATTTTATTTACGTTGTCTGATTGTCTCTCAGAACTGTTGCAGTCCAGCCTTTTCTGAGTGTTAATAATACAATTCAAATTGTTTTAATTGTATAATATTATGCTCTCGTTTTTTGTGCCTGATGAAACTCTATACTGGGATCTTGTTCGTGTGTAATCTATAAATAGGAATATTTCGTTATTTGTATTTTTTTGTTTAACAAGTTAATTTAAATACAAAATAATATGTGCAATATGGTAAGGAACGTTACCAAAATGTCACGTGTGTTAAATAATTTGGTTGTGTTCTAAGCTACCTACTGACGATGTAATTATCCATGTCCTTAGTACATTATGTTCCTAAGTAAACAGCTATAGGTTTACTTCTCGACGTTGTTTGCATCATTTTATACGTGAAGTATATTTTAATGGTATACCGTCGACTTGAAAGATAACTGACTTGACCCTCTAAGTAAACACATCACCACTCTCCATTATGTTGCAAGGACCGTGATTAAACACAAGAGCTTTAGCACCAACGCAAATCGTTATCGTTGTTCAACATGTAAGCTCAGAGTTCTAACGAGTTGAGTTGGTTCTCAGCGATGACTGAGTTGATAAGAACTGAGACGAATGAATGTTCGCAGATAAAATGTTATGTATTGATAGAGTGCTGTCAGTTAAAACTGTGCCAAATGATCTGGTAAGTGAACTATGAGCTTTGGAGCATTAGTCTTTGTCTAGACACACGTACACCAAAGGCAATGCTAAGACAGTCAGTGAGTCTAGTAATGTGGGCTGTGTAGTACTAAGTGTACTCTTTGTCTAGACACACGTACACTAAAGGCAAAGCTAAGACAGTCAATGAGTCAAGTAATGTGGGCTGTGTAGTACTAAGTGTACTCTTTGTCTAGACACACGTACACTAAAGGCAAAGCTAAGACAGTCAGTGAGTCAAGTAATGTGGGCTGTGTAGTACTAAGTGTACTCTTTGTCTAGACACACGTACACTAAAGGCAAAGCAAGAACAGTCAGTGAGTCAAGTAATGTGGGCTGTGTAGTACTAAGTGTACTCTTTGTCTAGACACACGTACACTAAAGGCAAAGCTAAGACAGTCGGTGAGTCAAGTAATGTGGGCTGTGTAGTACTAAGTGTACTCTTGGTCTAGACACACGTACACTAAAGGCAAAGCTAAGACAGTCAGTGAGTCAAGTAATGTGGGCTGTGTAGTACTAAGTGTACTCTTTGTCTAGACACACGTACACTAAAGGCAGAGCTAAGACAGTCAGTGAGTCAAGTAATGTGGGCTGTGTAGTACTAAGTGTACTCTTTGTCTAGACACACTTACACTAAAGGCATGGCTAAGACAGTCAGTGAGTCAAGTAATGTGGGCTGTGTAGTACTAAGTGTACTCTTTGTCTAGACACACTAACACTAAAGGCAAAGCTAAGACAGTCAGTGAGTCACGTTATATGGGCTGTGTAGTACTAAGTGTACTCTTGGTCTAGACACACGTACACTAAAGGCAAAGCTAAGACAGTCAGTGAGTCAAGTAAAGTGGGCTGTGTAGTACTAAGTGTACTCTTGGTCTAGACACACGTACACTAAAGGCAGAGCTAAGACAGTCAGTGAGTCAAGTAATGTGGGCTGTGTAGTACTAAGTGTACTCTTGGTCTAGACACACGTACACTAAAGGCAAAGCTAAGACAGTCAGTGAGTCAAGTAAAGTGGGCTGTGTAGTACTAAGTGTACTCTTGGTCTAGACACACGTACACTAAAGGCAGAGCTAAGACAGTCAGTGAGTCAAGTAATGTGGGCTGTGTAGTACTAAGTGTACTCTGTTTCTAGACACACGTACACTAAAGGCAAAGCTAAGACAGTCAGCATGAGTCAAGTAATGTGGGCTGTGTAGTACTAAGTGTACTATTTGTCTAGACACACGTACACTAAAGGCAAAGCTAAGACAGTCAGTGAGTCAAGTAAAGTGGGCTGTGTAGTACTAAGTGTACTCTTGGTCTAGACACACGTACACTAAAGGCAGAGCTAAGACAGTCAGTGAGTCAAGTAATGTGGGCTGTGTAGTACTAAGTGTACTCTGTTTCTAGACACACGTACACTAAGGGCAAAGCTAAGACAGTCAGTGAGTCACGTTATATGGGCTGTGTAGTACTAAGTGTACTCTTTGTCTAGACACACGTACACTAAAGGCAAAGCTAAGACAGTCAGTGAGTCAAGTAATGTGGGCTGTGTAGTACTAAGTGTACTCTTGGTCTAGACACACGTACACTAAAGGCAAAGCTAAGACAGTCAGCATGAGTCAAGTAATGTGGGCTGTGTAGTACTAAGTGTACTATTTGTCTAGACACACGTACACTAAAAGCAAAGCTAAGACAGTCAGTGAGTCAAGTAATGTGGGCTGTGTAGTACTAAGTGATCTCTTGGTCTAGACACACGTACACTAAAGGCAAAGCTAAGACAGTCAGTGAGTCAAGTAATGTTGGCTGTGTGTGTAGTACTAAGTGAAATCTTGGTCTAGACACACGTACACTAAAGGCAAAGCTAAGACAGTCAGTGAGTCAAGTAATGTGGGCTGTGTAGTACTAAGTGTACTCTTTGTCTAGACACACTAACACTAAAGGCAAAGCTAAGACAGTCAGTGAGTCACGTTATATGGGCTGTGTAGTACTAAGTGTACTCTTGGTCTAGACACACGTACACTAAAGGCAAAGCTAAGACAGTCAGTGAGTCAAGTAATGTGGGCTGTGTAGTACTAAGTGTACTCTTGGTCTAGACACACGTACACTAAAGGCAAAGCTAAGACAGTCAGTGAGTCAAGTAATGTGGGCTGTGTAGTACTAAGTGTACTCTTGGTCTAGACACACGTACACTAAAGGCAAAGCTAAGACAGTCAGTGAGTCAAGTAATGTGGGCTGTGTAGTACTAAGTGTACTCTTTGTCTAGACACACGTACACTAAAGGCAAAGCTAAGACAGTCAGTGAGTCAAGTAATGTGGGCTGTGTAGTACTAAGTGTACTCTTGGTCTAGACACACGTACACTAAAGGCAAAGCTAGGACAGTCAGTGAGTCAAGTAATGTGGGCTGTGTAGTACTAAGTGTACTCTTTGTCTAGACACTCGTACACTAAAGGCAAAGCTAAGACAGTCAGTGAGTCAAGTAATGTGGGCTGTGTAGTACTAAGTGTTATCTTGTACTCTTTGTCTAGACACACGTACACTAAAGGCAAAGCTAAGATAGTCAGTGAGTCAAGTAATGTTGGCTGTGTGTGTAGTACCCAGTGTTATCTTGTACTCTTTGTCTAGACACAAGTACACTAAAGGCAAAGCTAAGACAGTCAGTGAGTCAAGTAATGTGGGCTGTGTAGTACTAAGTGTACTCTTTGTCTAGACACTCGTACACTAAAGGCAAAGCTAGGACAGTCAGTGAGTCAAGTAATGTGGGCTGTGTAGTACTAAGTGTACTCTTTGTCTAGACACTCGTACACTAAAGGCAAAGCTAAGACACTCAGTGAGTCAAGTAATGTGGGCTGTGTAGTACTAAGTGTACTCTTTGTCTAGACACACGTACACTAAAGGCAAAGCTAAGACAGTCAGTGAGTCACGTAATGTGGGCTGTGTAGTACTAAGTGTACTCTTTGTCTAGACACACGTACACTAAAGGCAAAGCTAAGACAGTCAGTGAGTCACGTAATGTGGGCTGTGTAGTACTAAGTGTACTCTTTGTCTAGACACACGTGCACTAAAGGCAAAGCTAAGACAGTCAGTGAGTCACGTAATGTGGGCTGTGTAGTACTAAGTGTACTCTTTGTCTAGACACACGTACACTAAAGGCAAAGCTAAGACAGTCAGTGAGTCACGTAATGTGGGCTGTGTAGTACTAAGTGTACTCTTTGTCTAGACACACGTACACTAAAGGCAAAGCTAAGACAGTCAGTGAGTCACGTAATGTGGGCTGTGTAGTACTAAGTGTACTCTTTGTCTAGACACACGTACACTAAAGGCAAAGCTAAGACAGTCAGTGAGTCACGTAATGTGGGCTGTGTAGTACTAAGTGTACTCTTTGTCTAGACACACGTACACTAAAGGCAAAGCTAAGACAGTCAGTCAGTCACGTAATGTGGGCTGTGTAGTACTAAGTGTACTCTTTGTCTAGACACTCGTACACTAAAGGCAAAGCTAAGACAGTCAGTGAGTCACGTAATGTGGGCTGTGTAGTACTAAGTGTACTCTTTGTCTAGACACTCGTACACTAAAGGCAAAGCTAAGACAGTCAGTGAGTCACGTAATGTGGGCTGTGTAGTACTAAGTGTACTCTTTGTCTAGACACACGTACACTAAAGGCAAAGCTAAGACAGTCAGTGAGTCTAGTAATGTGGGCTGTGTAGTACTAAGTGTACTCTTGGTCTAGACACACGTACACTAAAGGCAAAGCTAAGACAGTCAGTGAGTCACGTAATGTGGGCTGTGTAGTACTAAGTGTACTCTTTGTCTAGACACACGTACACTAAAGGCAAAGCGAAGACAGTCAGTGAGTCAAGTAATGTGGGCTGTGTAGTACTAAGTGTACTCTTTGTCTAGACACACGTACACTAAAGGCAAAGCTAAGACAGTCAGTGGGTCTAGTAATGTGGGCTGTGTAGTACTAAGTGTACTCTTTGTCTAGACACACGAACACTAAAGGCAAAGCTAAGACAGTCAGTGAGTCTAGTAATGTGGGCTGTGTAGTACTAAGTGTACTCTTTGTCTAGACACACGAACACTAAAGGCAAAGCTAAGACAGTCAGTGAGTCTAGTAATGTGGGCTGTGTAGTACTAAGTGTACTCTTTGTCTAGACACACGAACACTAAAGGCAAAGCTAAGACAGTCAGTGAGTCAAGTAATGTGGGCTGTGTAGTACTAAGTGTACTCTTTGTCTAGACACACGTACACTAAAGGCAAAGCTAAGACAGTCAGTGAGTCAAGTAATGTGGGCTGTGTAGTACTAAGTGTACTCTTTGTCTAGACACACGAACACTAAAGGCAAAGCTAAGATAGTCAGTGAGTCAAGTAATGTGGGCTGTGTAGTACTAAGTGTACTCTTTGTCTAGACACACGTACACTAAAGGCAAAGCTAAGATAGTCAGTGAGTCAAGTAATGTGGGCTGTGTAGTACTAAGTGTACTCTTTGTCTAGACACACGTACACTAAAGGCAAAGCTAAGACAGTCAGTGAGTCAAGTAATGTGAGCTGTGTAGTACTAAGTGTACTCTTTGTCTAGACACACGTACACTAAAGGCAAAGCTAAGACAGTCAGTGAGTCAAGTAATGTGGGCTGTGTAGTACTAAGTGTACTCTTGGTCTAGACACACGTACACTAAAGGCAAAGCTAAGACAGTCAGTGAGTCAAGTAATGTGGGCTGTGTAGTACTAAGTGTACTCTTGGTCTAGACACACGTACACTAAAGGCAAAGCTAAGACAGTCAGTGAGTCAAGTAATGTGGGCTGTGTAGTACTAAGTGTACTCTTGGTCTAGACACACGTACACTAAAGGCAAAGCTAAGACAGTCAGTGAGTCAAGTAATGTGGGCTGTGTAGTACTAAGTGTACTCTTGGTCTAGACACACGTACACTAAAGGCAAAGCTAAGACAGTCAGTGAGTCAAGTAATGTGGGCTGTGTAGTACTAAGTGTACTCTTGGTCTAGACACACGTACACTAAAGGCAAAGCTAAGACAGTCAGTGAGTCAAGTAATGTGGGCTGTGTAGTACTAAGTGTACTCTTGGTCTAGACACACGTACACTAAAGGCAAAGCTAAGACAGTCAGCATTAGTCAAGTAATGTGGGCTGTATAGTACTAAGTGTACTCTTGGTCTAGACACACGTACACTAAAGGCAAAGCTAAGACAGTCAGTGAGTCAAGTAATGTGGGCTGTGTAGTACTTAGTGTACTCTTTGTCTAGACACACGTACACTAAAGGCAAAGCTAAGACACTCAGTGAGTCAAGTAATGTGGGCTGTGTAGTACTAACTGTACCATTTTTTCAAATACTAGGAACTATAAAAATATTTTTAAGAGCGAGCGGCTCCTTTAGACCTGTATGGCACTTCGTTATGTTTTTTGTTTTTGTTTTTTTATATCTGTCGATAGGGGTCGAACGTAAAGTCCGATCAACTTGAAATTTGGACCATCCACAAGCCGCAATGTGGATTAAAGGTGTATAGTTTTGTGAGAAAATCATTTTTAAACGTTACAAAGTTACACCATAGACACTACAATATATTTTTTTGAAACAACATGGCGGCAAAATGTGAGATAGCTATATTTTTATTAAGAGTTTCCTGGTCTCGAATTTGTTCGTGTTATGGCGATCTGATAAGTATTGGCAAAGTTACACAAAAGTAACCGAAGATATTTTTCTTAAACAGAGTAACGGCAAAATGTGAGGTGCTATATATTATAGAAAGTTTTCGTCCGGTCACGAATATACTAATCTAAACGCGATCTGATACGTATTAGAGGCAAAAATAACATTCTTTTTGCTGTCAATAAGTGTTAGTAACGGTGGCGGACCGTGTTGAAAACATGATTCCAAAATTCTGAGCAACGCACATTGCACTGCATTCAACAATGTCGGAAAGTACAATAGCTATGGAAATTAGAAAAAAGTTTGCAATGCGCATTCTTGAATTGTTGTTATTTATTGTTTTTATTACCTTTGAGAACTTTTCGCCACAAAGCATATAAAATCCAGTTTAATGTATGAAAATTGCCTAGTAAAAAAGCAATAGCATAAAGAGTAAATTGTATAATATTATATCCATCAGACGAACGAGGGTATTTCTAGTATAAATGATTGACAACACAAGCCCCTTCTGAATGCAAATACAATTTGTCTAAAGTCATATTTTTCTGGACTCTAGTGAAGACAATTTTGCAGAATTTTCCGCCTTCGGGGACTGGCTTTACCTCCAACTTCTCTTTAAAATAGCATCCTCAATTCACCGGACGAAGCCCTCCAAGATGAAATTCCGGGTACCCTACTCATACTACTCATGTGTAGATCAACTTTTATATTTTATTGCTGATGAATCTGGCGTTTGATTTAAGGGACTCCGGTTTAAAAAAAACAAAAAATTAATGACAATATTTTTTTTTTTTTTTCAAATTTGTAATACCTATGTGACTTTTCTTAGAGGATTTTTGAATTATAAATGTGCAAAAATGAGACAAATGAAGGTATTTTTGGAAATTCCATTTTTTTAGCTTATTTTTTATATAGAAGACCAAATAACAAAAATCAACTTAAATTAACTTTAAAAAAAAGGAGAAAAAATCTAGTTTCAGATACTTTTGGAACAAAAATGTAATTGGGCCAAAATTTCGGTTTTATTAAGAGTCCAAAATTTCCAAAATTGAAATATAAAAAACGTATTTTGAAAAAAAAAAAAAAAATCTAAAAATCTTTAAAAACATCACCCATTTCAATGGTATTTTTTTCAATAAAAATAAGGTATAAAAAAAGTCAGGTCTGAAAGAGATATACTCAACATTCTAACGATGAAGTTGTGTTTACATCTGATAAAGTAATTATAAACAAGGCATATATCTGAGTGATAGTAGTTTCCAGCTCAGTATTGCAGGTAAAAGCACAAGAAAAGCCACTAAAGCACGCCGAAAGAATAGATTTGTTGTGAGTCGGATTATTTACAAATCGCGGGGGCCCCCGAAATTCTGCGCTGCCACTGGTACCAACCTTACCTTCTCGTACTGAATAGGGCCTCCAAAAGGGCTGCGCGCTGGGCCTACGCCTCTGCATTGACCCTCGATAACACCTCTCGAAGCAATCACAGATTATTCCAGCATCACTAATCCTCTAATCGTTGCGACTAGCCCTGCGGCCTGATAGTTGCTGTCAATCTATCACGCAAAGTGTATACGCGATTAATCAATAATTGGCGAACAAGCCCGCGTGAGTGGATATTCATAGAAACGGTTCACTCCTATTTAACGATGCTTTTAACACGTTCAGATACATCGACATTATCACATTTTCGGTTCAATTTATTTCGAATGAAACGTTAAACGTGTTATTGTTAACAGGTAATTAAGCCATATAAAGTGCATTTATACATGGATGTGACAGCTGTGTCGAACTGTTCTACGGTCTTGGAAAGGCTCGGAGACATATGACACCCTTCTACTGTTCGGTTATGTTAGGAACCAACTTGGTTGTCGAGCAAGACCTCCCGAGGTCATTCATTGACCTTCGGTAGCTCAAGCAGTGAGTTTCTTTAAGTACATTTTCATAACGATTAATCTATTGATACACTACTACAACACTCTTCCACGAGTAGCTGAATGGTTCCGCCATAGGTTGGGGACTCTTACCCCGCCTCTTCTCTCATGGAGGTTCCACGACTGCTACTACTACACTAGCCAGGGGCCACAAGGCGCTTAATGGTTCCGCCCTAGGTTGGGGACCCTTACCCCGCCTCTTCTCTCATGTAGGTCCCACGACTGCTACTATTACACTCATCTCTAGCCAGGGGCCACGAGGCGCTAAATGGTCCGCCCCAGGTTGGGGACTCTTACCCCGCCTCTTCTCTCATGGGGGTCCCACGACTGCTACTACTACACTCATATCTAGCCAGGGGTTACGAGGCGCTAAATGGTTCCACCCTAGGTAGGGGACTCTTACCCCGCCTCTTCTCTCATGAAGGTCCCACGACTGCTACTACTACACTTAATATATCTAGCCAGGAGCCACGAGTAGCTGAATGGTTCCACCCTAGGTAGGGGACTCTTACCCGGCCTCTTTTTTCATGGAGGTCCCACGACTGCTACTATTACACTCATCTCTATGCAGGGGCTACGAGGCGCTAAATGGTTCCGCCCTAGGTTGGAGACTCACTGCGACTCTTCTTTAATGGAGATCTGTCCGAGAGCTCTTACTATGACTCAATTGCAGTATTCGCTTTTGACTGAGAAAAACTAGAAAACGTACGCCAGGAATACCCGGTACTGGATATTGCAATCATGCCTCGTGTGCTAGCACAGAATCATCTCTATCGGTTGATTTGTTTGGTATTATATGAATGTTGTATTCGAAATGTATTGTGGAATATAATCGAAAATTTCCAGGAAATTTCATCCATCATAATATTATGTCAGTATATTATTGAAAAGGGTTTAGTTCCTGACCTAAAAGGGAGGAACTTTAGAGCGAATCACAGGATTTGAAAGCTTGCTTCTCTATCATATCCAACAGGTTTTTTGTTATTGAATTCGTGAATAAATGTAAACATAGCTCGAGTATTTCTCGGAAAATTGTTGTTTGTTTTTCACAAATAAACTGTATGTAGAATTTATTCAAGGATGTGAGGATACAATACCATTATTGAATCCATGCAACAGATGTAAAACAATGTTGTTTCAAAACTTTGCATCGAAGCATATATTATATAGCATTGCACGAAGAAACTTAATATTAAATATTTATATATTATATATTTTTTATCCTGAACCTGCCAAACAATGAAACTGGAAGTGACTGTGCAGTGTGTATTTTAATCTTTTTGTTTATTTATTGATACACTATTTTTTACAATGTTGTACTTAAAATATAATAATTATTTTATTCGATATTTCTAACTTAATTTTGTACGGGTATTTCACGAACGGAATCTGAATTTATTAGTTTTGGGGATGGATCTGGTCGTGTGTTTTGAGTTTGGTCTCATACGGATGTTACGGTCAGCGCTATTCAGCCATAACCGTCGATATTTCAACCAGCGCCAAGCCAATTCGGTTTAGCCGCGGTCGCTTAGCCGGATCCCATACGAACACCGAAGTTAAGCAACCTCGGGCTAGGTCAGGAGGTGGTTGGGTGACCATTCGCCTCTGAAACACTTGTTACCGTTGGTTAGAGCAGATTGGAGGGTTCGAAAGCTTGTGTAACAGCTTTGTTCTTCTCGTCAACTGCTCGGCAGTCCAGGTTAGTGGAAGAATCTATATGACTGGTCAAAGTTACACAGTCCTTTCGGATGGGACGTAAAGCCGATGGTCCCCTTTGTACTGTTCGACAGGAGTAGGCTACATGCCAGTACAAGGCTTCCCCTCCTCCCTTCCTCATTGTCATTCATCAATCATCACTCATCTGAATAAAGAGGGCATTGCTATGGATTGTATCCAACACTGGCCTTACGCACATTAAAATAAATAAATAACCAGCGCCAAAGCACACGCACCATGTAAATTTTATTATCACTTAGCGATTCATCATGAGTAAACTGAAGCTAAACTCTATTTTACCGCACAACCACTACCCATATAACTCCAAAAGCGAAGTTAGCATATTCAGTCAAATTCTAAACTCATCTTATATGTGAAAGATAAAAAGAATACCGGCTAGATACCAAGCAATTTTCTCATTTCTCATTTCTCATTTTTTTTTACAATTATATAGACAGTATTCACAATATTCAATATTGCCGCACTACACAGTTCTTATCGTGAACGCAGTGTTATGTTAATAGCTGTCACAGTCTCCAACCGTATAGGCAACAATTAAGTAGTTCTTAATTAATAACAATGACAACATTATTATAGGTCCCTCACAGCAAGAAGTAAAATAGTATTAGGACCGCCCACATTTAGTTTCCAACTTAACAAGCGCGATTTACTGACGTGTTTCCCGAATTATCTAGTACAATTTGGTTGCGGTAAGTTTTTTGACGGTAACGCACAAGAAAACGTGCAAGCAGGTTTCCGTCAAAAACCTCAACGCAACCAAAAATTACTAGATAAGTGGGAAAAACGTCAGTGATTCGCACTTGTTAAGTTGGAAACTATTTGTGGGCGGGTTTGACTTCCCTGACACTTTCTTACTTCTTGGTGTGGGAGACCTTTATTTACTTCGTTTTTCAAGGGTTAAAGATAGTTTCTTCGATTTCGCATATTTGAGTTTTGATTTAGAGTTAGAACATCGATTGTTGTAGTCGATTGGTTAATGCCATTCCAGGCATGTATTGTTGGAAATAGGATTTTGATTATTATTGGTCAGTTTTAAAGATAGATTTTCAAGGTACCGACAAAAAATTGAAAAAGAAATGTCCCCATATACGGGCGTACCGGCCGTTTAATATTCACATTGTCGCCCTAAAACTTACAAAGAAAACAATAGGCTTATTCTAATTTCTTACCGGCAGAGTTTCGTTAATTTATTTAAGAAGTATCGGAACTTGCTGTTAAATAAAATAAAATAAATTTAATTTGTATTTATAGAGTCTACCTTTTCAGTAACAAGACTGATTTTCAGTAGGGACTTAAATTTAAAGTGACTAGACCAACACTGTAGGCTCCGAACACCATCGACGAGTGAGCGATAACAGCAAAGATCTATATTTCAAATATAAAACATATATGAATCAGTAACTGGACAGTGCGAACATCTGCGGACATATGCCAGAATCAATCAGGTCGATTCAGAACAACTTTAAAATGTATCATTGAATATTATTGAATAGAGAATTAGTTTACCGGTTATGATTTGTTTAACGTGCCGGCGCGTTGGACCCAGATTTGATGTATTTTTAAATTACTAATATGGTCAGTATAATGCAGAAAATTCTAGTCCTCCGCTAGTTTTTACTGCCCTAACTATAACAACTAGTTTTCAGTGCTCTCGCGTCTGAGGACGAGACCAAACGCTCTTGAAAAATTTACGCACTTGGTGAGCGGTTTTTAATTTTTTTTCATGACCGTGGTTCGTGGGGTTTTATTTAAGAAAGTTTAGAATGTGTTAGCATAAGAGTACAGCATTCTTGTGTATAACTCCGTTCACCAAATTTTGGTTTGAGTACATAGTTTGTGGTATGAACTTGAAGTTGTAAGCCGTTGTAAATTTTCAAAAGTAGCTGATAGTTCGGATGCGGCGCGAGAGTAGCTTGCGTGACTGGTGGCACTCTGCGGTTCTTTGTGCAACCGTTTCAACTGTTACCTATGCTGACGATAAATAGACGATCGAGAAAATCGCGCGAGTTGGCTCGCGAGAGTTTACTACCATCGCTGATACACGTTCAACAGAAATCGTTTGACAGAATTGCCGTCGTAGTACGCCTTTGCGTTGTTTTCTACTTCTTCAACGCACATTGGAAAAAAATTTTCTGTTCTGTTTACTTTTATTTTTCTTGCCTTCTTCTTTCGAGTTATTATAAATAATCCTAAATATATTAGCCGCAGCAATTGCAATCTTTCTTGTCATTGCGAGAGCAGTACATTTAGTAAATTATTCTTAAAGTGCATAGAGTTTTATTCATAATCATAGATTATGGGTACAATGTTTACATTCTTCGCGGGCTTTGACAACCATAAGTAGTACTGAAAGTGTAGTCGGTAGACATCTCTCGCATCAATGATCACGTGATACTACGGCGATCTCTGATTGGGGCTCGCTAACTTTTCTCGCTAACTAGTTGGAATTGTTGGACATTTTTTTAACTCGCGCGATTTTCTCGATCGTCTATCGTCAGCATTAGTTTTGGGGTTTGGGGCTGACGGCAGTAGTCCCTCCTGTCGCTTGTTTGGCCTTAATTCATGGTTTTACTTCGATGTCGATGTTGTCATGTTACTCGTTGAACAACCAACAGTTTATTTGCCTCAAACTCGATCTTATCCGTCTCAGTCGCATTCACTCTCTCTGGCAGTGATCTTGGTTCGATCCCGTGGGTCGTTATGCTAAGGGTTTTCTCGGATTGCCTGAGCAGTGAGCATCTCTCCAGGGGACAACAACACTGTATATAGATTAGTTCCATGTGGCATGGGCTAGCTCATTGCTTATTCTATACAGAGAAAAAGAGAAAGGGAAACTCGTAATGAAATAAGACTTCAGATGGATTTAGATGCATTGTGTTACATGGAGTGTGATAAAACGATGCACATGAAGGATATACCATAGGAACGGCAATTGACTTTGAACGCTTTTTATCATTTATGACAGCACGAATTCAATCGGAATCTTCCAAAGTCATTATGTACTTACTTCGCTACCGACTGTTATAAAGCTAAAAAAGAAAGGATTACGCACCGTAATCAATAACTACTTAAAAAAATGTTTTGCAAATATTTAGAACAATTTTGCTTTTTTTAAAATAAAGCCGCGTTCACATAAATGACTAGTGACTATTGACTTTTGACTATTGACTATTGATTAGTGACTAAGCGAATTGAACCATAGGCGATACGTGCTGACGTTCACACAACTTTACTTTTGACTTATGACTATTGACTATTGACTAACGAATTGAAGATATCTGGAAGTCATAGTTACAACCAATCACAACGTTCGCGTTCAGCCAATGAATGTGGAGCAACGGAAGTCAATACCACTATTCAATTACTGTCAAGTGTATATTTGTTTTTGACTATTTCCGGCGAATATTATTTATTTATATGAAGCTGTCATACAATAAAATATTCTTATTTTGAAAACAAATCTTCAAAACAAACAAGAAACATACAAAACCTTCGCAACTTGGTTAAGCCCATCATTAAACGTTTTAACTGGTGAACAGTTACTATCGCCATACCTCGTTTTCTTCATAATGTTGCAATTTTATTATTTTGACAGCTCGTTGTTTGTCAATCAGTTTGATTCATTTGTTCTAGGTGGCAGATCATACGTGTCAAAGAACTTAGTTGTGTAGTGTTCATATCTTTCTTTGGGTAGTCAATAATCACTAGTCAATAGTCAATAGTCAGTAATCAATAGTCATTTATGTGAATGCGGCTTAAAATACAAGAAACATATTTTTTCGGTATGAATTTCAAATAAATTATACTCGCGAGACTTTATGCTTCTCGCACACGTCACTGACGTAGTGACGCCTGAACTCGCATTTAATTGAAAATACACTTTTTTATATCTACCATGTTGAAATCACAACCGATGAAACACCATGATAGGAAGTTGGAACTAAAACAATGTTTGTTTTGTGAAATTATTCGTTCAGTAAATTTACATTAATTTTGTGTTTGATATTCTAGACATTTTAGAAGCTTATTTTGAAAAAAAAATAATTAAGTGAACTAGGAGTAGATTTTGTAATGTCTAAGACGTCTCAAAGTCATCACAAACGCAGTTTCACCCGACGTAAATTGACACTTGAACATTTGTTTGAACGGTGTGTATAGTTCCCCCAATCGATTTATTCTCACTCTAACGTCACACCCATATCTCGCTACGCGTTTCATGCACACTGTTTCAACGGAAATCCACCGATTCCAGACGTTCTTTCATACATCCGAGAATACGTTCTTCCACTTAGTAGAATGTCACACCCACTGTACTTGGGGTTTTCAGAATTTGAATACGCGGTTGAAAATGTTCACTACTGGATCTTGACTAAAACTTGGCTGTCTAATATCGATCTAATTCTGTTTCAAATATAGATGTTAAAAACAAGAGAACTAGGAAATTAAATTCGTATTATTGAATGAGCTATTTTGCCAGCATGAGGATAGTTAGTTTGGGGTAACTTTAGACTACCACAAGGGTTTGTGTAAACGCTGTTCAGGTATTTGTGGAGATTGTTTTTTGACCAATTCGCTTCGATTAAAAAATTGTGATGGCGTAAATTGAGCGGTATTGTGGAAGTCAATGGGTATCACATTTTGAGTGAGTTACTTGATCACGAGACAAATATGAAATCCAAATTTTATTTACGGTGGTTATGGAACAATAAATAGGAACATTGATGCATCACTCTTTGTTTAACTATAGTGTACAAATCTATGTAACTGTGTGTACACACACAACAGCTCGCAGAGATTACGGTGATATAGCGTAACATCGCTATTCACTAATAGTATTGCAATTAACGTCCAATTTATCGATTTCCCGCGATTAAATTAAAGTTATTTTCACCAACGAAATGATATAATTCGTACAAATTTAAACACAGAAGAAGTTTGGCCCTTATCGTGATTATCACGGCTTCCTAAAATACCTGCCTCTGGCTATAATATGTCATGTACTGTTATGTGCTTAGGACGACGAACTGTTCAATATCGTTGTTGGTTTTACAAGTGATAATGATCACTTCAGTAAAACATTTTAAAAACAAACATGCTTAAATTGAAATATTGATATCAATAGCCAATACAGACAAGTATTACGAGGCAGATATACCATATTATTTACATAATAATAATAATAATAATAATAATAATAATAATAATAATAATAATAATAATAATAATAATAATAATAATAATAATAATAATAATAATAATAATAATAATAATAATAATAATAATAATTATAATAATAATAATAATAATAATAATAATAATAATAATTATAATAATAATAATAGTAATAATATAATAATAATAATAATAAAATAATAATAATAATAATAATAATAATAATAATAATAATAATAATAATAATAATAATAATTTTTTTTTTTTTTTTTTTTTTTTTTTTTTTATTATAACAGTTATCATATAAACAAAAGCACACAACATTTTAACATCTTTATAAAATCCACAAAGCCCTTGAAAGGGCTTATCTGTGGCATAAACAAGAAAAGTACACACAAATGATTAAACCGTAATGGCAGATAACCAAAAAGTCAAATAATATACAAAAAAACAACTGAACGACAAAAACTGAAAAAACAAACATATATAAAGAGAAAAAAAAAATATGAGATGGGTACAATATAAATAAAAACACAGAATAAATTAGTTGGAACACGCAATACAAATACCCAATTACTCTAGCGTTAGATTTAACAAAATCCACTCTTTTAATGCAAACTTAACTAAACTAAGGCTATTTAAATCACTTAAATTTGATGGCAAGTTGTTGAATTCATAAGGGATTATAAATTTTAAAGTTCTCATTCCGTACTTGTTTATATAGGAGGGCACTAAATATCTCTTTCTATGACGGAGATTCACACTACTGATATCATTTATAACTTTATATTTATCATTGAAATAATAAGCAAGCAACAATCTAAAAGTAAGTAAAAACGAGATTGGGAGCACACCAGAAAGTTGATAACACTGTATAATAGAAAGGCTTTGATTGGGTGTTATAGATTTAATAATTCGATTCTGCAATGCCATTAGAGAATTTAAATGGCATTTTGATGCACGCCCCCATAAAAATAGACCATACAACAAAAGCGATTCTACTATTGCACAGTAAACTGTCTTCAAAATACTAAAGGGTAGTAGATATTTTAAATTAAAAAGTTGAAATGCTGCAGAACGCAACCTCCTACAGAGGCTTTCAATATGGAACTTCCAGGTGAAAAATTTATCGATCGTCAATCCTAAATAGACATATGTTTCAACAATTTCAATTTTTTCAAGGCAACCTATACAGTTTTGACCTTTTTGTAATCCGTGGAGGCAATCATATGAATGATACACGATATTAATAGGCATTAATTTAAATTTATTGTAGGGTGAACACAGATGCATAACTTTCGTTTTACTAGAATTAATGATCAAATTAAAATCGTGAGTCCAACAATGGATGTTAATAAAATCTTGTTGTAATAATTGTTCTGCTACTTTAAACACCCTGTGCGCTATAACCAATACAGTGTCATCCGCGTACATTAAAATCTTACAATGAACAACACATTTAAACATATTATTAACGTATATTAAGTACAAGATTGGTCCCAATAATAATAATAATAATAATAATAATAATAATAATAATAATAATAATAATAATAATAATAATAATAATAATAATAATAATAATAATAATAATAATAATAATAATAATAATAATATATGGGACCATCATTATTTAATCTAAAGTCTGATAACGTGAACGCAGGTAATAACACCAGACTTATTATATATTAAGGCCTGGTATTACGAGCTTACGAGCAGCTAATGAGAAAGTTAATCTAGCCAATAACTTGTTTTCACCGTGGCAACCACCAATCAGCGCTTTAAAATCCACCCAGCTTTTTAGCTCTTATGAAATTTCCTATAAGCTGCTCATAATACTGGGCCTAAAGAAACCGAAAGTATCAGTGTATTAAGCTACTTTTCGCTTTTGCGTGGTTTACAGTAAGACACAAAATAGGCAGCGTCTCATGCTCTTATCACACGGTTCAGTAATATTGTCTTTTACCATAAGTTAATGAACAAAAGCAGTTTGGTTACACAATACAACAATCACAATAAGTCTAGTTTTTGTTATATTTGTTTTCTTGCCCATGAGTTGGATTCTTTTGACGAAAATATTGAACCGTGTAATGTGCGGGTGTAATATTGGGTCCACATTACACACCTTACACTGTTAGGTGATCTCGCGCGAAAACCTGCAGTAAGGTCCGAATTCACCAAACTTTTTAATCGGCCGTTTTACTAATCTCGGATTGGTTACCATGTTTTCAACACACATTGCATACAAAATGCATGGTGGGCGGTGGCTTCTACCGGGCGCTATTTTTGATGTCCGATGAACAGAAAATCGCCGGATCAAATGTTGGTGGTATGGTCACTACCATACTAATGTGAGCACCTAATCTTGAAGTCACCTTTGATATTTCTATGATGATTGTTTTTAATGGTACGATAGTAGACAAAAAAAAAAGATTTTCTATTATTTTCGGGTTCGATTTTGTTGTTTTTCTAGCTGACGTCAAAGTATGGGTTCGCTCTCGGTTCTCCCCGTGTGTCGTCACTGCTGGTTTCAAACTCCATTTATACTAAAGTACAGTTAGAATTACGTTATTACTTATAAGAGATATTATTATTTATATGTATTGGATATTACAAAGACGAGATAGTCCCTTTAAGAGCGAATCACAATCCGTTATCTGTGACCGAATCAATGTGAATAGTTATAGTCGGCCCAAGGGTAGCTTGTCCCCGCTACCTGAACCAGACCCTAATTATAATAGGCAACACGCGTACGTTTTTTTTTGTTAAACCAAACACTTAGTTTAATAGTATCAGATACAAAAAGTATATTAATGAAAGTCCCAAGTGAAAAAGAAATTTTTAAATAGGTTTAATGTGGTCGCATTTATTGAAGTTTAAACTCGGGGATCTGAAACGCGTACAGGTGGCTGTGACGCAATGATTCTGTAGACGTGGCGTAACAAACCAATCGCTGAGGCGGTGAGCGTACACAGTACAAAACCATGACGTCAAATCCACTCTACATGGCGGCGGCTCGTTTTTCGCGCCCTTTTATTTATCGTTACTAAACCAATTATTTTGAGGCATAGACTGATCCGTTTTTCAAAATTCAAAGACACAAAATTATTAAATGAGAGACAAGGTATTTAAAAATCGATTAAAATTTTCATACGCGTGTTCCCTATTGCTTCCGCTCCGGCTTGCGGTCAACAGATAATCCCGAGAAAATGCCAATAACTAAAACAGTGAAGTGTGTTAAATCTAATCACATTTTTTACAAATTATGTGTTAAAACAATTATTTTTTGAAATTGTGTTTAACTGACAAATAATTCATTGACAAATCTAGAGCTTTTTTGTTTGTGTTTTTAGCCCAATTAGAGCCCTATTTGTTCTATTTGTGTTAATTTGACCGGAAAAATTTCAAATATTATTATTTTCTTGCACACAGATCCGTGTTTGAAATGTTTACATTTAGTATTTGGTATTGTTACGCTATTATGGTGTGTGATTTTTATGCGAGACGGTTCTGGGGAGGAGGGAGGAGCGGGGATGATACATTATCGGTTGTAAATAAATCCTTATTATTATTATCATTATTATTATTAGTATTATTATTTTTATTTGTATTATATATAAATATAATGCTATAGTTTTATGTTGGACCAGAGTTAACAGTTTATGTAAAATAGCCTATATATATAATAAAATAATAATAACAACAATAATAATAATAATAGTAATAATAATAATTATAACAATAATAATAAAAATAATAATAAAGGTTTATTTCCAACCGATAATGTATCATCACCCCCCCCCCCCCGCCCCTCCCTCCTCCCCAGGGCCGTGTCGCATAAAGACCACACACCATAATAGCGTAACAAAACAAAATACTAAATGTAAACATTTCAAACACGGATCTGTGTACAAAACAAATAATATTCGTATTTTTTTCTGTCAAGTTAACACAAATAGTGTGACGTTCCACCCTACACGTCATGTGACGGTAGTTGGAGGGGGTAAGATGATGGTGAAGCGGTGGGCTTGACCAGTGGACGTGGAGCCCTCGCAAAGGAAACACCCGTCTATTGCCAGCTACGGCGGCAACTAATGTAACTACGGTTGCTATTTACCATTGTCATTGGAAGTGCTTAATTAATTAAAGTCTCATATCTTTTAATCAGTGTACTTAATATTACTCCTTGCTATCCCGTGCTCCGGTACGAGGGAAACATTACAATAGAACAAATAAGGCTCAAATTGGGCAAAACAAACAAACAAAAAAGCGCTAGATTTTTCAATGAATTATCTGTCAGTTAAACACAATTTTTAAGAAATAATTGTTTAAACACATAATTTGTAAAAAAAATGTGATTTAATTTACCACTTCACTGTTTTAATTATTGGCATTTTCTCGGGATTGTCTGTTGACCGCAAGCCGGAGCGGAAGCAATTATAATTAGGGTCTGGCTCAGGTAGCGGGGACAAGCTACCCTTGGGCCGACTATAGATAATAATCAAGATACATAAAATATAAATCCACATTAATATCCTCTTCTTTGTCTATCTTTCAAAACTTTACTAAAGTAACATGTAATTATTATTTTTTCAGTTACGTACCGTAGAAAACTGGAAAGACAACGTAATATGATAAATTAATTATACTAATATCACAAAAATAGCAATAACACAAAGATATGGAAGAAATACTAGTTTTCGGTCGATGCTTTGAAACACGAAACATGGCACACCCTCGGACGAAACAATCTTTTATCTACAGGCATTGTTTTGTTGCAGACTGCCCACGCAAGGCTTGTTTGAATCCTTCAAGACAGTGAATATATGGCACGCCTATAGACTGGTAGCTGTTCTGACCATCCGACTGACAAGTGTAAGACGGCCTAAATACCTCACAGACTCCACCACCACATCTCATCGAAGTGAAACGAAGTGAAGTAAATTGGATTTATTGCGATTCGCCCCCGATGTGGCAATGGCTGTCGTAATGTTGTTGTGCAATAATACGACCTCTCTAGAGTATTAAGAGGGGCTCCTGATCTCGAGGTAAAATAGTTTTCTGTAGTTCAACATTTATTAGGGTTTTTTCGCACAATTTAAAATGAAGAATTATAAGGAAGATCTCAACAAGTTTACCACCAAAAACAATAGTTTAACATAAATTAAAACAAAACCATGCTAAAAATTACTAACTTTCACTTTTGTTATCTATACAAAATTTAAACCTTGAGATACATCAATTTCTAAACATTTGTATTTGATTATGAATTCGCCAAAATAAGGTTTGACTGGTAAATAAGGAACTGTCTTTATTTTTTCTATATAGGTACTATAGTATTCAAAAAATAAATACCATGTACACATCACAGGAACATAATTATATATTTTCTAGCTTTTATTGTATTTTCTGTTTAATAACAAAGTATTTTTTTTCTTTTTGTTACTGAAATGAAATGGTATATGACATCATTACTCCATAAACACAGTTAGTGTGAATTAACTTACTTCACACCTACTTGAAAACAACGTAATTTTAGCGCTGTTTATCACTTGACGAAATCCATTCAAAATCAATGTTTTCGGTTTCTAATAAAATAGTAATACTATCAATACTATATGTTTAATAATGCATTTCCAAAAGGTGTAACGGTAGGCCTAATTATTATTCACAATAAACAATAACTTTCTTATGAATATTCTTGTTAGTAAAATAACAATAAACCATTAAAAAATTGATTAATTTGAATATGATGTGATAATTGTAGTGGCTTGCCCCGTTCCTTTTGCCATTATGATGTGTAACATTCTTTACTTACTATTATTATGAATGAAAATATTTTCTAAAATTTGAAATTTAAATATTTTTATGTTCACAAGAACTGTGATGTAGTAGAGTTACCCCAAGGATAGGGGACGACTAAGAATACGGACCTGTACATTTCAATAATTAAATATCTGTCTTAAAACATAATGTATGAAACTGCATTTAAGTTATTTAAGTCAACATGCTTTTTTATTAATGTATTTCCATGCCAATAAAAACAAAACAGACATACCCGGCACTTCCACCAATTAAAATATCTATCTAGTTTTCACTCATACATTTATCTCACTAAATAGTACAAATGAAACGAATTATTTCACATTAGTTATCCTTACCCTTATTTATTTACTATTATGTCTCTACTCTCTATTAACAAGTACGACGGGTAATTTTCAAAATGATTCTCCTGTGCAATCAAAATAGCGGCTGGTGCACGGCAGTATATTTAGAAGAGACGCCAAACATAAAACTGTATAACACGGAGTAAATATTCATAGGGGACCGTAACTCAGTTCAAGGTAAATACGTTATCAACTGAAATATATTGTAACCATTTTGTGCTACTATACTGGAAGTCTGAATCCATTTTATTAATTAGTATAATTACCAATTGGGAAAGGTACACACTGCATTCGAGAATCCATTTTATTAATTAGTATAATTACCAATTGGGAAAGGTACACACTGCATTCGAGTATTACATTTTGCATATTTATCAATCAATACAGAGTGCAAATTGTTTGCTTGTGATTTGTGAAGTACCTGAATCGCATCACATATACTATTTGCACGTTATTGAAATTGTAGGTTCTATCCAACTTCATAACTATAAAAAACATGGTACGATGGTGAATTTACTTGATTGTTGCGTTGATGGAACCTAGTTGAATTGTGTTTTCATGACGACTCTTCCATCTGAAATACCAGTTTTTCTTTAACGATTGTAATGGTTGTATTTTATCAAAATATATCTAAAGGGGTTTTAAAGGGAAAGAGTTCAAACAACGCGGTCAAGTAGAGGGCACTTAATAACACTTATAGCTTACAGTTGTCAGTGTAAGTGTAACATAATTCACGTTTCTAAGTATCGCAAAACGAACACTTAGAGATCAAGACCCTGAGGAAGACTATTTTGTCCATTCAGAGGATACCGAGGTCAGACAGGCGGGGTGTGTGTGGGGGGGGGGGGAGGATGTATACGTAGGATGTATATCTCGCAAGATAGCTCGTAGTAATTTCCATGGAAATTTCGTAGCATTTTATTATTATTATTATTTGTGGTTTAACGACGTACTCGGCAGCTATACCAGCCCCAATGTAGGTAGGCCTACTAGCATACCGACCTCGGATCCTTATCTACTGCCCCTTTTATCGCAATAATTCAAAGAAAGTCAACAGATTACTGGCGTTCTTTCACACATTACTCGCTCATCTACTATATAGTACTCGCTCATCTACTAGTACTCGCTCATCTACTAGTACTCGCTCATCTACTAGTACTCGCTCATCTACTAGTACTTGCTCATCTGCTAGTACTCGCTCATCTACTAGTACTCGCTCATCTACTAGTACTCGCTCATCTACTACTACTCGCTCATCTACTAGTACTCGCTCATCTGCTAGTACTCGCTCATCTACTAGTACTCGCTCATCTACTAGTACTCGCTCATCTACTAGTACTCGCTCATCTACTATATAGTACTCGCTCATCTACTAGTACTCGCTCATCTACTAGTACTCGCTCATCTACTAGTACTCGCTCATCTACTAGTACTCGCTCATCTATAGTACTCGCTCATCTACTAGTACTCGCTCATCTACTAGTACTCGCTCATCTACTAGTACTCGCTCATCTACTAGTACTCGCTCATCTACTAGTACTCGCTCATCTACTAGTACTCGCTCATCTGCTAGTACTCGCTCATCTACTAGTACTCGCTCATCTACTAGTACTCGCTCATCTACTAGTACTCGATATCTACTAGTACTTGCTCATCTACTAGTACTCGACCATCTACTAGTGCTCGCTCATCTACTAGTACTCGCTCATCTACTAGTACTCGCTCTTGGATCAGTGGAAAACCATGCAAACCACATATCGGGAACAAAATGTACGTACTATTCTATATATTGTCTCAGATTGCCAACCATAATTTTATAGCAGATGCTGTTTCACTAACTTGAAAACACGTTTTCAATTGGGAATATTCATGTTTTTTTGTTTCGTCGTCACCAAATTAATGACGATGTTATGAAGTCAAAAAATATTTCATTTTTCTATTTTTGTAAATATTTTCAGTCGAGAAAGTAAGCTGAAAATTTCACAGACAATTATGGCGGGAAAACAGGTCATGACGTCAGGACTGACTAATATTAATCAGCCTATCACGCAAAGTTAATCAAAGATCGTATTTATGCCGAATGTCTCACTAAAATAATTGTATTTATATTGTTATTCGGTTCCAAAATGAATAATAATTGTGTCCTGCAATTAATGTACACCACTGGTATGATTATTTGTAATAATATAATATTATTTCAGTGTTTGATAGTAATTTTGTGCAGCGATCGGACAACAATGAATACGTTGTTTTTTCGATACTTGTGTAGTGTTGCAAGAGGTTGATTGGCAAATTCATTCGTAAACAATGATGTTTAGTCAGTTATGACGTAACCATCCGTTTCACGATAAAGCCGCATTCACATAAATGACTAGTGACTATTGACTATTGACTATTGACTATTGATTAGTGACTAAGCGAATTGAACCATAGGCGATACGTGCTGACGTTCACACAACTTTACTTTTGACTTATGACTATTGACTATTGACTAACGAATTGAAGATATCTGGAAGTCATAGTTACAACCAATCACAACGTTCGCGTTCAGCCAATGAATGTGGAGCAACGGAAGTCAATACCACTATTCAATTACTGTCAAGTGTATATTTGTTTTTGACTATTTCCGGCGAATATTATTTATTTATTATTTTTATGAAGCTGTCATACAATAAAATATTCTTATTTTGAAAACAAATCTTCAAAACAAACAAGAAACATACAAAACCTTCACAACTTGGTTAAGCCCATCATTAAACGTTTTAACTGGTGAACAGTTACTATCGCCATACCTCGTTTTCTTCATAATGTTGCAATTTTATTATTTTGACAGCTCGTTGTTTGTCAATCAGTTTGATTCATTTGTTCTAGGTGGCAGATCATACGTGTCAAAGAACTTAGTTGTGTAGTGTTCATATCTTTCTTTGGGTAGTCAATAATCACTAGTCAATAGTCAATAGTCAGTAATCAATAGTCATTTATGTGAATGCGGCTTAAAAGTCCGGGAAAGGCAACATGTCGAACTTTGTAACGAAAAAATCGAACTGTGACATTTTGAAATGGGAAAAGTATGTTGCCGGTATTTGTAGATAAGGAGCTATCTATTTCATATGATCGAACCAATATCGGGAAATGTGGAATATTCCCTGCTTTAAGGAGTAAATTTCGATTTTCAATAATCAATTCATTAACAAATTTATATTATTATTTATAAATGGAATGTAAAAACAAAATTTCTTTGCTGCGACTTGATTTCCGTTTCTCACTACACACGTTCAGTTATTCACTATTTTGTATTACAATATGCGAATAGGTTTCAATTTTCTGTGCGGGAGTACATTTTGTTTTAATAATGTGTACGATTTTCAGATTGGTGTTTTACTCTAATTGAGACTTAAAAACAAATGCATTAAAAATATTTTTTATTGAACCACTATTTTTTTAAAGTTTGAAATCTTCGTGATTGAAATTGTCTACTAAATAAAATTGCAAGTCACACATTAAAAAATGGCTTTGAGAAATTTGAAATGGCGATATATTATTTTTTGTTTTAGAATGATCTTATCTGGTTGTGTACTTTTTATAATTGGACATATTATGTTCCTCTTGCATAGACACTCCAGTTTTAGCCTACCTTCCAAATCAAGTAATTTAACTGTTGATTATAGTAATGAACTTCGAATTAAAATATACCCGTAAACGCAACTTTTAAATCAGAATGCTAACGAGGCATAATCACAGCTGTCTAGGAAAAACAATTGTATTAAATTCCGATGACACAGTTAGTACAGGATATAACTTGTATCTACACACTTACGTGAGGTCATACAATCACACATCTTCAAACTTATGGCACGTGTCTATGAGTTCGTAACATACTAACTTACAATCAAAATGGGATTTGAATACGTCAATGGAGTTCTTACATTTAATTGAATGAGGACGAAACGAGACAAAATGAATAGTATTGCGTCAACCACTAAAAATAATATCTGTATATTGTATAAACCATAAAGTGATATTTTATTTTTCGTTCATCTTGCTTTGTAATAGAAAAGCTCTTCTGATATAACAATACGATTAATTATTTGATGATTTGGAGTTTTACATGGTCATTCGACATCGAGTAATGATTGGAGGAAATGGAGCTTGGCTATAAACTGTAATTAACCTTAATTCACGTTTCAATTTGTGTGTAGTTATGACACGATTGAGAACTTCTTTTACTTTCTTACCAAAATGCAGTTGAAATATTAAACGTTTATGATTAATATAGAAATGCGTTTTATAAACGTTTGGATTTATATTTGTTGTGAAATTAATTTTTTGAAGAGGCCGTTAAAACCGTATTCTAAAGTGCTAAAAGTAACGCAAGAACACAATGACAAAAATTAACCAATGGTCAACAGTCAATAGATGCAATTAAAAAAACATAAATTACCCTCAAATCCATACCTGACGACGGCCAAGAAAAACGTCAGATCACAATTTACTTAACGTGTTTCACAGACTTTGAACTCACTAATGTTAATCGCAAAGTAAATTTTATAAGTTTCAACAGCATCCGTTTTTGCCTGTAATGAAAACGTTTTTTTTTTTTTTAGATATAAAATTAGCAAGAAGCCAACTTACGTGAAGCAGATTAAAGAAAATGTGCTAGGGAATCGTTTTCCGTAACAGCGGGGAACGAATTTGAATTTAATAATTAAAATGACATCAGAAGAGCTTCGCGAAATTGAAAATAAATTTACATTTAAAGTTCAGCCAACAATTTTTAAAGAATATTTTTAGACTTCATGTCTACTAGATGTTGGTTTGATGGAAAATAATTAATCAAGGTGATAATCACACAACGAAATTTATGATTTTAAGCATTATACCTTTCTTCGCGGTAGTGATTATTTGCAGAAGATCACAATATGGCGTAGTTTCGTTAAGTCACATCGTATGGCAAATTAATATTCTCTGGATTTATTCAACTCCGCCAGATGAGAAATAATAATGTTTATTCAGGACGGTGGACGATTTTTTTGTCTCAATACTCTATTATAGAGTAAAGAAGGGTTAATAATGCCAATGCGATCAAATTGTAGCCATTCGCATGCCATACGTTCTTCTGTGTTACGTCGGTAAGAGAGAGAGAGAGAGGGAGAGAGAGAGAGAGAGAGAGAGAGAGAGAGAGATTGATTGATTGATTGATTAACGACTTTTATTAAATGGCGGGATTAAGGTCAGCTAGACCTTCTCTTCCATCCAACCATCACATAAATACAGAATATAAAAATACCAAATAAGAAATATAAATACAAATACAAAGTGTAAAGTACAACAGAAAATACACTAAATATGAAAATAAAATACAATACAAATGCAAAATACAAAGATACTAAAAACTAAACACAAAATGCAAATTTATTAAATGAATCGATATTGATTATTTATCCATTCCCTTGCGTTATTAATAACAATAATAGATTCATAATAATGGTAAAACTAAACAAACGCACTTTCAGTGGGGTTAATGCAACAATGTTGCAATCATTATTACCGTAATGTAAGGAATAAACTAAAAATAAGTATATAAGTAGCAGCTGGTATGTGAAATGTTGCATACGAATAAAAATTCACATACAAATACGGACTGCAAAGTTACCAAATACAGAATACTAAACACAGAATACAAATTAATGTCACTGTCACAAAATGAAATATATTTGAATCAATATTGGTAATCATTAAGAATAATAGTAAAACTAAAGTAACACACAACGATTAGTCAAAAGATATAGTGCTGATAATGTAAATTTAAAATAACGATAGTGATTTCATACAATTATTCACATTCATGCATCTCATTCATTCTTGTAGTAAAACGTTTTATTCAATAAGTAAATAATAAAATGGAAACGGGGGGGGGGGAGAGAGAGAGAAAGGAGAAAGAAACACAGTTATATACTAGTAACATCATGTGTATGAATTGAAATCAGGCATTGGCAAGGCTTTGGAGAAGATAAAGTTTATTAATTTCGGTCTTGAAAATATTGTATTTGCTGATATATACATCCCGTATGTGAGCAGGGAGAGCATTCCAAGTTCGTATGGCGTTGATTACGAAAGATTTGTCGACTAAATTTGTCCTGTGTACCGGGAAGGCAAGCTGGGTGCCAGACCTGGACCTAGTGTCGAAACTATGGTTTGAGTGGAGAAATTTGAAATTAGAGGCTAAATATGGGGGTGATGAAGTTGAAAGAAGACGGTGTACAAGACAAACAGAGTGGAGATTACGGCGGTCGCTTAGACGGAGCCATGAGAGTTGTTTAAAGCCGGGGGTTATGTGGTCGGATTTTCTTATACCCAATATAAAACGTACGCATGCGTTTTGGGCCCTCTGAAGTCGGATGGAGAGTTCTTCTGTCAAGTCATTGTATACAACGTCGCAGTAGTCGAAATGAGGCATAATAAGTGATTGAACAAGCATAGTTTTAAGTTTATGAGGAAGAAAGTTTTTTAGTCTGTTTAACGAGTGAAGTGCAGCATAAGTCTTTTTACATACGTGTTTAACGTGTTCGGTCCATGAAAGGTTGTCAGTCATGTAGAGTCCTAAGTTTTTAACACTGTGTTGAAATGGTATTGTCATGTCGTTCAGAGTCACGTTGACAAGTGTTGTTTTGTCGATTTTGGCAAGTAGTTTGTGGTATCCTAAAATAATTGATTGTGATTTAATTGGGTTGATAAGTAAACGGTTTTTGGTTGCCCATTTGGCTAAAGATTCTAAGTCCTTGTTCATCATGTCGATTGCTTGGTTAAGGGAAGAAGGAGATGCATGTAAGTAAATTTGTAGATCGTCAGCGTATAAATGATGATGGCAATAAGTTAGTGAGGATGAAATGTCGTTAATGTAGATAGAGAAGAGCAACGGTCCAAGTACACTGCCTTGGGGCACCCCGGTAGAAACAGGATACCACGCCGATTGTTTGTCATCTGCTATAATGGATTGATGTCTGTCGCGGAGATATGAATTCATCCATTGAAGCGTGGAATGAGAAAAATTTATGGATTCGAGTTTAGCTATAAGTATGTCAATATCAACTGAGTCGAAGGCTTTGCTGAAGTCAAGTAGAGTTAGGAGCGTAAGTTGTCGACTGTCCATTTTAACCCTAATGTCTTCGGTAATTTTAATTAAAGCTGTGCAAGTACTATGATAGGTTCTGAAGCCGGATTGGAATTCGTCTAAAATGTCATTTTTCTTGAGAAAGTCTGAGATTTGTGAGTGAACTATAAATTCAAGTGCCTTTGAAAGGGCGGGTAAAATGCTTATTGGTCTAAAATCGTTCGCAGTCTCCGGCTTAGTGCTTTTGGGCAGTGGTCGGACTAGTGCCTGTTTCCAAATCGTTGGGTATGACTGATTTGTCAGAGAAAAATTGAAAAGATATGTTATAGGCTCAATTGAAATGGGACAGATTTTGATCATGTTTTCTATAAGTGATATTGGAATGAGATCCACTCCCTGTGCATTAGATTTAATACGTCTGATTGCATGAACGACGAACTTTGGTGTGATGTGTGAAAAAAAGAATTGTTCGTTGGCCGCTTTAGGAAAAAGTTTAATATTTCGTATTTGTTCATTTTTTTGCGCAGGGTCGTTGACTAGGGGGGGCGAGGTGAAGTGGCGGTTTAGGTCATCGAGGGGTATTTCTATAGGTACGTTTTCACCCTTGTTCCTGCCTATACCCATATCAGAGAGGCTTTGCCACATTTTTTTAATTGGTAAATTGTGACCTAACAAATTGTAAGTATGACGTCTCTTTTCTGTCCTAATTGCCTGATTAGTTTTATTTCTAAGTCTTTTGTAGTTGTCGCTGTTTTGTGTGTCAGGAGTGGTTTTATATTTATTGAAGGCAGCGTCCCTCCTTGCCATAAGATTTTTAATTTCTGCGGTCATCCAGGGGGAAGGCGGTTTCGTCACACGGACAACTTTTAAAGGTGCGTGTTTTTCATAAAGTTGTAAAACTAAGGTGTTAAATTCTAGTAATTTCTCATCGAGCGTAGAGAGGTGAGTTAAGTTTTGCCAGGGGAGAGAAAGACAGTCTGTTCTAAATTGTATTGGATCAATTGATTTTAAGTTACGCCGAGAAATAAATTTATGTTTTTGTTTAGGCGCGCGTATTGAATACTGCATGAAAATGAGATCGTGTGCTGATATACCTGGGACCGACAGTTGACCGTGGTTGAGAACTCGTTCCTGGTTGGATGTCATCATCAGGTCGATCCAAGTATGAGAAGTGGACGTATGATGAGTTGACTGAAGAGGGAGTATTGTTAAATTACAGGATTCGAAAATAGTTTTGAGTTGTTTTGTATCAGTGTTGTTGATTGAATGAAGGTTAGTATTAAAATCGCCCATAACGATTACGTGCTCGTAGTGGGGAATGAATTTTAATATTGAAGTTTCAAAATCTGTAAGATACCCGATTTTTGGGGGCCGATAGACAACTGACATGAGGACAGACTGGTTTGCAAGTTTTATTTCAAATATAATATATTCCGGTCTGGAGCAGAGCTCGTTCGGTGATTGATGTAATATCTTGCTTTTAATATCGTCGCGAATGTACGCGCAAACGCCACCCCCACGTCGTTTAGTTCGATCGTTTTGTAATCAAACGGTAACCGTTCATATTAACTAACTTAGAGTTAAGAGAAGGTTTTAACCATGACTCGCTAATCAGGATGACATGCACTTGACTTTCATCAACGACAGCCTGTAGCTCCAGGCAGTGGGACATTAGTGAGGACGCATTTATGTGAATGGCCTGAAGGGACCTTGGGTGGCCAGATAGAAGATGTTTTAGCCTCCTTCCGGTCGAGACACTGCTGGTCGGTGATGGCGGGGGGGAGGGGGTGAGGCTGTCGGCAGGGTCGGTGTCAGGTAGGGTTGTAAAGATGTTGCTAGAGCGAGATGGAGAGGGGGTCGTGGGTGGGCCACTTGGAATGCTCAGGTTTACCAACTTAGTTTTTAAAGACATTTTGGGGAATGTTAAAAATTAATATAGTAGTTAAATCTACGCCATGCAATGCCTGTGGTATACATAATAAAAATAGTATTGGATCAAGTAACTCACCATAATGTGTAATGTTGTCGTTATCCTTTCTCGTAATGTTTGAAACACACACAAACACACTTCGTATAACTATAAAATATGCTATTAGAATTAAAAAGAAAAGAAAAGAAAAGAGAGGTATTACTTAGAACATAAGCTGCAGCGCTCGTTAACTTCACATAAAAATTCAGCATGTTGTCTCTATTTAATGTCTACCGGGAGTTATTTGTGAAACACCGTGTGTAGTGCTCTTAGGTCGCGTTCACGGGTGATGCTGATCCTGGAGCCGTCGGGGCACAGGACAACTATGCGGCCGTCCTGCGTCCACACGTTGCGGCCTCCTGCCACCTCCTTCGCTACGCCGAGCAGTTTCGCCCGTGTTGCCGTCAGGGACTCGGTAATAAGAAACCCGGTGTCCCTGAGTTTCCTCTTCCGCCCCCAGATGAGCGCCCTAGGGATGTAGCGAGAGAGAGAGAGAGAGAGAGAGAGAGAGAGAGAGAGAGAGAGAGAGAGAGAGAGAGAGAGAGAGAGAGAGAGAGAGAGAGAGAGAGAGAGAGAGAGAGAGAGAGAGAGAGAGAGAGAGAGAGAGAGAGAGAGAGAGAGAGAGAGAGAGAGAGAGAGAGAGAGAGAGAGAGAGAGATGTTCTGTGTCACCGAGGGATGTGCTTAGTTCCTTTTCATGCCACTAGAATGCATCTTGTTTATAAGGTCCGTGCTTACCTTAGTACGTAGTCTATTCTTGGCGCAAGGTCCTTGGTTCGTTTCTATGTGACGGTTATTTGCTCTCAATGTTAAATTATAAGACCTCTTAAACACTGCACACGAGGTTGTAACAGGAAGCGTTAATACGATAGGAATAATCGTGAGTGATAGCGGCCATGCTCGCCGAGCCAACTTTGGCCTAATTAGTAAGCGACTGTTACAATAGAATCAGTGTAGTTCTACCATCGTCGGACCATGTCCCAAATATTACTCCATACATAAACCCTCATAGTGATCTTCAGGGAATGGATAAAGGTAAGTCACAACTCAGATTTTGTTACTAATATTCTTTATTGATTCAGTTATTCAATAACAAGGATGTTTGATTGATTAGTATTAAAATTCTTCTTCTTCTTTTTTCTTTCGCATGGATCAATTAATCCATCGTCGATGTTGGCAGTGGCATTGGTTCTCATCTTCTTGGGACAGCCAGCGAGGAGGGCGAGGAGGGAGCGGTTTATTCTTTCTGGCTTGTAAATTTATTTAAACAATTCCATTTCTAGTACTCAGATCAATAGATAGTTCACTATCTGTATTTATTTGATTAATATTACGTAGAAATGAAGTTTTGGAGCGAACTACGTTTTCTTGCCTCACAGCTCTTTTGAAACGAGGATAAATATTAATCATAGCAAGGAGAGGTGAAGGAAATTCTTCATTCGAACTTTTATTTTTGTCTTCAGTGTAGG
>OX246737.1:60877403-60908263 GCA_945910005.1 Isoperla grammatica
AATTTCATAATGTAATCATCCATGTATACACAAATGGGAAAAATAAATAAAAACAAAAAAAATAAAAAACAATAGAGAATGCTCCTCCATATGTGTGATGTGCTATTCCAATAATATTTCCGTGTTTTCAATTAGGTGTGAAAGGTGTCCAGTAACATCACATTACACAAAAGAAAATGAAGAACATCTGAAAACGAAAATATTGATTGGAACAAAGAAACATTCATAAGAAAGTCAACTACATTCTTATCTCTACAGGGATGACATAATATTATGATTTTTCATTTGGGACAATTCAAACACATTTAACAGCAATTTTACAGACCGGAATTATCAGGATTTCCGCAGGTTATACCGAGGTGAGAGGGATAGTCCGAGTAAAATTCGCTTGAAATAACCACGTTTTTTAAATATCTTACAAACGCTTACAACAGTGATAACATGATTTACATAAGAACATAAAACTAGTGTAATAAACTTTTAATTGTAATCTTTATGGCAGTTATTTTCTTAAGCTATAATGAAAAAAGTTTTAATTAATTAGTAGCCAACATTCGTACCAATTAGAATAGTAATATTTTAGTTTTAGCTATAACGAAATCACATATGGATTCCTAATCAAATCATTATTTTGATGTACAGCGTTTTCGAGATATACCGGGGGGAAGGGGGGGGGGGGGGGGGAATTTCATTAGTATTAGGATTATTCCCGCCAATTAAACCGGTCGTCCAAAGCCGCTTCGCTCGTTTGGTCTGGTGCTAGACCGTTGGCTGTATATATCATCAAGAGTTGAAACTAGTCGCGCGATGACGTCACAGTGATTATTTATTCGCCAGGAAAAACGCCCTTAACTCATTTCCGTTCTTGACGTTTCAGAACATAAGTCAGTAATGAATGTCGGAAACCTACGTGTTGCCGTTGTCTGAAGACAAATAACGTGGAACTCGACAGCGAAGATAATCTTAGCACTCAGTGTTGCAAGTACGTCTCAACATAGGCAAAGTTCGCATGGCTTCTTTTCATGTCAGCCGGTAGCATTTCAGTAGCTATAGATGCATTTCCACTCGCTTTTTCGAATAGCATAAAGTGACTTGAGATCTGTCACTGCCATGCATATCATCCTCTTAAATAGAGCTATGTTACGCTTTGCGATTCGATGGTGTTCCATAAACGTAAACATTATAACAATATCAAAGGCTTCCAGCTCCATGTTAGTTTGAAGTATACATACGGATAAATTCAGAAAAGAAAAAACATTTTTAAATTCTGAAGTGTGCACCATTACAGCAGAGGAAATCTGAAGTGAATTGTTTATACAAATTATCCAACATTAAAAGTTTGCATGTTGTTAACAGCTACTTTGGCATAATAATTTCAGATAAAATGTTAGATTCTGTCTCAGTATCTCAGAACATGGATTTACTTCTACTTCTCAGAGTAAGGAGATATAACAATGGCATATCTTCGTCAAAACTAAACAATACATTTACAGAATTACAAAATAAGATAGGTTGCATGTGTTTTATTATATTACCATGAACTGTTTGTAAACTAGAAATAAGATCTGACGTACATATACAGCCCGGAAATCCGAGGCTTCCCTCAAATACTCGGGCATGACCTCCCCGGGTGTGGCTAGGAGGGGGGTGGGGGGTGTGGGGGGGGTCATGACTGGTCAGGTTCTGAGTTCCATGAGTTTCCCATACAAATAGTATCAAACAAATTTTTTCTAAAATCTAAGGAAGATAATAATCTGACAACTGCTCACTATGCACTATGCTTTCACAAATACAAAAATATCAGATATCCCATGAATGAACAAAAACCTGAAACATATTATCCGCCGGTACTGAACGGAGATTGTAACGGTGAACGGAACAATTCATGCACACAAACTGATATCAGTTATAAATAAATAATGAAACATTTACACAAAGCTAGATATTTGTATGCAAAGTGAGTTGATAAGATTAGTGATATGATTGGTAAAGTGAGGAAATTACATGTCCTGCCCCCCCCCCCCCAACCCACCCCTCCAAATATATATAACCGTATGCTATACAAACCAATACGATACGATTAAATAATCTATAATAAAATAGTTTTTAATATGTATATATCCATCTATATATATAAATGCAAGGGCCCAAGTGCTTGACTGACTGACTGACTGACTGACTGACTGACTGACTGACTGACTGACTGACTGACTGACTGACTGACTGACTGACTGACTGACTGACTGACTGACTGACTGACTGACTGACTGACTGACTGACTGACTGACTGACTGACTGACTGACTGACTGACTGACTGACTGACTGACTGACTGACTGACTGACTGACTGACTGACTGACTGACTGACTGACTGACTGACTGATTGATTGAATGACTCATCAAGGCACAGCTCAAACCGTTTAACCTAGGAACGTAAAATTATGAAGGTTTTTAGCTCTTATGAGTATGAGAAAAACCAGCCACTAAGAATGGATTGTTGGAAAATCTGTCCCTGAGAGGGTGAAAAAGAGGGTTTACACGTATTTTTAGACTACTTTATTTCAACAACCAAAGATATTGCAGACGTGCAAATTGGTACTTAGATTCGCCCTAAAAAATAATGAAACACGTGTTTTACCGTTTTCCGATAGTGCAATTAATTGGGGGTGAAAACTTGGGGTTGCATTTGATTTATGACGATACATTTGTCTCAGAAACCAAAGATGGAAGTTGTTTCAAACCTGAAAATTTATAAAATTAATAACAATAATGATAATAATAATAATGCCTTTATTTGCAAACAGGATATCAAAATCCCACTAAAGTGTATTGCAATGATTCTGTGGTCCTAGGATCTCGCCCACCTTCCCCTACCTCACTCCATACCTCGAATCGCCGGTCGAGCCAGCCGTGAGGGGTACCCGGCTCGAGCCGGCGATTCGATGTATGGAGTGAAGTAGGGGAAGGTGGGCGGGATCAGGACCACAGATTTATTGCAATACACTATAGTGCAAACATAATGCAATACAATATTACACTCAGGAGACAAGAGTAAGTAATAATACAACAAACAATTACACAAACAGTTACAATAATAAAAAAAAGAATACAACAGTTACACTAAAACATATTTAAACATAAAACATACATACATTAAAACATAATATGTTTCATAATATATTTAGATTCCTCTTTACGAAATACAAAACACGGGTTTCTATCATTTTCCGAAATCCGTTAAGGGGTGAGATCGGGGGGTGTTTTCATATCTCAAAAAGTCAAAAACCAAACATGTAACAGATAAAACGTGATTGTAAGATTCTGCTTTAAAAATAAATAAATATGTTTTACCATTTTCCGGGGGTGAAAAGAGGGGATGCTTTTTTTATGAGATACCAATACCTCAAAAAACGAAGATGTTACAGACGTGAACATTGGTGATTAGGTTGTCATTAAAAATAAAGAGACACGTGATCAGGGTGCTAAAATGTCTTTCTCTTGCTTGATGTTTTGCTAAATTTTTATTGATAATTTGTAGCGTTCTGTACCGTTTTATTGATTTACTCTTTAACTAGTAATTATCATTAAGTTTGTAATAATAATCCACGGGATAGTTTTCACTGTTCTATAAATCACTATTATCGACATTCTGAATTTTTTGTTAAATAGTTTTTTTGCATCTGTCCCATAGCCCTCAAAGAAATATAGTGCACGGTCGATATCGGAAAAGCGTATAATTATTTCAAATCCCGTGCTATACGCACTCCCCGCTGGAGTAAGCGGGATACCGCAGCATTTCACTCGCTCGCTACTCAAATTGTCTATAAACTCAATGAGGCCACTCGCAGGGATGTTATCTTGAAATCAATATTCGAGTCTACGGTACTCGTAGTCTGGTATGCAGAAACACAAAGTGGCAGAGATTGTTTGATTGACTTTCGTAGATATCATAGATATTACTATCTCTAGAGATGTAGCGCGGGGGGGGGGGGAGGGGGGGAGCATCTACTATTTATTTTATTTTTATTTTATTGTAATTAAGGCCAGTGTAGGGCACAATGCCCTCTTTAGCCTGATGAGGGATGATTTATGAATACTAATGAGGAAGGGAGGAGGGGAAGCCTGGTACCTGCACGTAGCCTACTCCTGTCGAAAAGTACCAAGGGGACCATCGGCTTTACGTCCCATCCGAAAGGACGGTGTAACTTTGACCAGTCATATAGGTTTTTCCACTAACCTGGACTGCCGAGCAATTGACGAGAAGAACGAAGCTGTTACACAAGCTTTCGAACCCTCCAATCTGCTCTAACCAACGGTAACTAGTGTTTCAGAGGTGAGTGGTCACCCATCCACCTCCTGACCTAGCCCGAGGTTGCTTAACTCGGTGTTCGTATGGGCACCGGCTAAGCGACCGCGGCTAAACCGTTGGCTATCTACTATCTTACTCATAACATCATGTTATTAAATAAATATCTATTATTATAAAACTCATAATATAAGGATGCCCGTTTTTTTAAAAAGGAAACCAAATTCAATGGGTTGGTTTTATTCCCGTGAGGATAATTGCTGGTTTTGTGTAAGTATTATCAAAGATTACTCAGTAATCTTTGGTATTATAAAACAAACCTCTGCATATTTCAAAGCGAACATTGTTCAAAGTGTTTTTTTGTAGCGCTTTAAGATTAATCTTGTCGGTACTTTTTGCTATGTTGGTGTCTGCTCCATTTTCAATGTGGTTATGTTTTAAAACAATCGTAGTTTACACATTACTTTTTCCATATTTCCTTATGTTTGTATGTTATACGACAGTGAACTGAGTTTGATCATATACAAGAAGTCCTAGGTCCGGATTCACAAGGGGTCCTAAGTCTTTTTTTTGGTTTTGTCTTTAAGACTGGCCTAACTTTGAACCTCTTGTGAATGCAGAAACATATTTGAGATCAGATTTTAAAACATACTACTGGAATGTTCATTGTGTCCTTGTTCTCACCAGGAATTAGTAACTTCTTCGTGTGACTTTACAGGAAGTCCAAAGTTAGGCCGGTCTTAGAAAACGACTTGAGACCTCTTATGAATCCTGGCCCAGCTGTCTTATGTCACAACGAAGGAAATAACGTTGAGGGAATATTACGTGTGTGGGGGGGGGGGGGGGGGGGGCGGAGGCTGTTCTCATTATTGAAGGTATCAAAGAAACCCCATTACAGAAGGTAAGGACCTATAAGAAAGTGGATCGTTTTCTCTCCCTCTCTCTCTAATCTGTATCTAAATTCGTATATACCTCTGGCGTAATACACCCACTAAAATTTGTGGGAGAGGTAGGAGGGGGAAGAAGTCTATCTCAAACTCAAGGTTTCTTTAAGCTTCACCCCCCAGGTAGCTTACAGTGTTGCATCACGTCTCAAATGTCAAGCAGATGCAGCCGAGATATTCGCTTCTCCACGGGGATCCAGATTCACCTCAGTGAGATTGTCCACAGTACACATCTCGCCATCCTTACACAATCTGAAGTCTGAACGAACTGTCTTACCAAGGCATGACAAGCTTTTAACCGTGGGCTGAAATCTGTGCTCACTATGACAGCTAGAGAACGTAGCTGTCACTATCACACTATGAGCGTTGATGCCAAGTTGCTCTTTACGAAGTTCTTTCAACTCGAGATCGAGGTTGTTGTATGAGAATGACAAACCAATGCGCCATCACGGGGCAAACATGGTCTATTACGTCTATTCACTCATTGTGACAGCTCGTCAATATCCGAACTGTTAAATAAAGAGTTATGCAAGAATACATTCTACTGCACAACCATTCAATTTATTAATATAAGAGAAGAAAATAAGTTATGCAGTTAGTTATGTAATGGTTATATGTAAATTGTAATCGTCTTAAATATATACTGATTTATATTTATGTATTGTTATCCACTGTATATATTTACATAGAAAACCAGTTTTTGTTATTTTTCTCAATAGTACAGTAGTTTGGTTTGTCTGTCTTATTATTCTTGCTGTTTTATGATTTCGCAATTACTAATTGCATACGTATATAGCTCTATTCCTTCTTTATAAATCAGTGTTATAACTGAATCGGATATACATTAAATTAATAAAGTAAATAAAGATAGAATTAAATTGAGATTTGATGTTGATATAGCTTATGGAGTGGGTTTATAAAGTTTGTGCTTTATATAAACATCTATATATTCTACAAGTGTGATCAGATGTAATGAGTTTGCATGACCGTGACCGTGTAAATACCAATGACACCAAAGCATAATTTGATTACAGAAGACGTATAAAGAAACGGAGATTAAATTATTAACGTAAATCACACAAGGAAAGATATTTGATGAGAAACTGTACTATAAGCTAATTTATTATAATCAGTCACGGAACACATATTTTCTCACATCCGCCCTACTGTTCCGTGATTCTTATATGTGCATTATTCTACATAGCATGAAATGCGATCATACAAAATCTCTATATTTATGCATCTTCAAAGCTTATAAACACACAGTACATTTCTAAAGTCTGCTGTGTAGTCTAACACAAAACCTATAATAATTTTAACAGTTTATTTACTCACTTTCTCTCTTTAGATACAGCTAGTATGGTATGGATACAAAATTAAAACGTAGGTTGATAGTTCAGTTCCATTTTACTTGCTTTCTGGATGAAATAGGCTTATGCTGGAAAATAACTTTATATCATTACTCCATGGCCAATTAAGTCAAAATAACAGTTGAAATTTGCATAGTGAATAATGTTTTTGCGAACTTTGTAAATATTGCAAACACACAACGTAAAGGATTGTGAATTTAATAGGGCAAGGCTTAAAAAATGTATGTGCAAACCATTTTAATGTAACATGACCCATTTTTATATTTCCAGATAAGCAACTCTAAAGTAAAAAAAAGAAACAGCTGACATTACCATGACAGTAGTTTAAAACTGGACATTTGTGAGAGTTGCTTTTGTGTAGAGATTGAACCAGCACATTATTGCAGCGAGCATCTCGTTCGGAGTCCAGATTGTGTTGAAATTGAAATCCTTTACTAACAAAAAATTGCGGGCTATAATTTTCTCATAATTCAATCATGATTGTGAACCTGACACGGAGTCATATGATACGTTTATATCCAGTATGTTGTCTGAGTCGTGTCAGTGTAGGCCTGTCAGCCAAATTGGTCTCTCAGAAATGTTGATATTCGAGATTTTTTGTCTATTACGTTCCGACTTTATTACAAGCCAGGTTCTGGAACGCAGAAACCAAAGATTTAACGAACCATTTCTTATGCCCACATGCTTTATTATATCTTGATACATCCCGTGAAAGATGATACGTTTTTCTTGGTAATTCGAACTGAAGAATGGAAACTCCCACATTGTTGTTTTTTCATTTTATGTATGAAATGTTGATATCAGATTCAGTTGTAAAAGAGGAGGTCAATAAATGAAATGCCACAATTTACAATAAAGCAATGATAAAAACACTGAACAAAATAAAATAGCAATTAATATAACAGCAACAAAACATACTTATCTGTACTACCCCAAGAAAAAACATCGACTGTACGTGATTATTCAGTACAGTCAATCATGAAAGAGGTGGTTATTAACTGTATACGTGTACAGTGATGGTACAATAAGTCATTTATGCATGCTTTTCCACTTGCTTCATACAATGAAGAATAATGGTTTCGACCATCAACCGACTCTTCCTTTTGAATATTTTGATGTGTTAATTTATGTTTAGCAGTGAATGTGGTTGTATTCTGTCACACACAGAAATATTTACCTAGACTTTTACAAAATTAAAATTACTTCCACAAGCACGTTGCATATGGTAACACCAACATAAATACAATGCTCAATGCTGTCACGTAGCCATAGAAAACCTATAAATACCACGTTCTACGTGTCCATGTGCATTTATGTGTCCATGTTCAAACTATAATACAAACTAACAAACAAACTACAGATGTAGTAAACTTTACACATATAGCGTTGGGATATTTCATTGCCATTACAAAAGTAAACACGAGGTGAAACTATTAAAATGCGTTCACCACCCATGAGCACTCCAAACAGAAACCACATTGCATTATGTCCCTGAAAGGGTATTTGTACTTCAAACACATTTCGTTTCTAATTTTACAGCATCGTATAATAATGAACACAGACCTACACAGAAAAAAAATTGGATTTTGTGTCAATATTGTGTTTTAAATTATAAAAATAATGTATTAACAACGCCACGCCCAGCAGGTGTTCAATATGAATATAGGCTACATTACACACATACAAAGACTTTGTGTCCATATAGAAACATTATTTCACGCATGGTTTCATTTTTCCATTGAAAAAAACAAATTGATTTATTTTTTGTACGATTGCTTCTGTGTCTGAGGCTTTGCCCTCGCGTTGCTACGTTGTTCTTGCAACCTTTGTTGTGAAGTGAAGTGAAATGAAGTAAAGTGAGCCCAGGACCCTTATTCTGTAAAATGTTCTCGTTCTCGTGTGAAACGAAAACGAAATCTGCACCCGTTCCGAGGCTAGAAGGTACCAGCAAATAGTATTTCTCCATTGTAGTCACGTTTACGGTCACAGCTGACTATAATTATCAGAATGCAGAACGAAATCAGCCGCCAATTATGAATATGAAATTCTGGCACAGATTTTAGTCACATGGCCAACTGCTTGCGACAATAGTAGTCCCCGTGGAGCTACCGAGACCTCCTATCTTCTAAATCATGGCCGACCGAGTTCCGCCATCAACTTAATGCTAAGGTGTAGTTTTATCTCTATTTGACAACACTTTGACATATATCTTTACTTACCACCTTGTACTATACTATTGAACTAATTATTGTAATTTAACCATGGCATATATCCATTTATTTACTTAGATTGTTGAATTTACATGTTATGTCGTTTGATTTGGCATTTCGAGTCTTTATTGTGTCAAAAATAACAAGTGGCAGTTGTTATGGACTTGATACCGCAGCCTACTGCATGTTTTAACAGATATAGTGGGCAGTGACCGTTGACACCACATACACATGACTTCGAACAGTGCTATTCCAATGTCTTTGGACTGCAACCGAGAAATACCATTGGCTGCTACCATCCTAGCCTCCAAACAATACCAAATCGAGATTTCGTTTAGTTCTCGTTTCGTTTCACACGAGAACATTTTACAGAATAAGGGCCCAGGCGGCATCCAGAGACAATATAAATGTGGAGTGACTCATGAATGCGTTGATTAAACGAGGCAAGAGACCACACTTTTGTACCGGCACACGTAGCCTTCTTCTGTTTATGTTGCATCACGCGAATAGAATTTATTCTGAAAATTAATTCGTAGTGTCATTTAATACAAACATAGGCCTACATCAGATGCCTGATATGTGATCTGAGAATAATGCAAGTAAGAGTGACATTAGTTTCAGGATAGCGCTAGTAGTATTTTTAAATAACACCGAAAACACTTAGGTTGGAATTCATAGTCGGCCCCTACACCTAGGGGCACCCATTGTTACTATGGATTTGTTTTGTTTATGGGAAATAACATGCAAACAATTGTTACCTTGGTAACAATGGGCGCCCCTAGGTGTAGGGGCCGACTATGAATTCCAACCTTAGTACGTGTAATACAATTTCAAGTAGAGAACAAAATTTTGTATTGCCAAAAGTTTTGATAAAATCGTGCAATTTGAGTTGTTAGCAAAGCTAGCTTAGATAAAAATGTAAAAAAGAACGTCGTAACGACTTTACGATAACAATACATTTTGCAGGCTTCTTTTATCCGTCCCACTGGTGATGGACCAGTGGTGATGGTTGATCAACACAATACCAACTGACAACTGCATACATTTTAAGCGTGCGTAGACGGCCGCAAACCTTAAAATACGAGAGATAAGAAATAACATATAACATTCTCGTATATTTCAATGTGACGCCTATAATAGATAGAGAATGTGAACTTCGTCGAATTCACTGTTTAAGACTTTAAGTAATCAACACAATTGAGAAATGTAGTGTCGCTACAGTTTATCCTTTAGCGCATTTAGTTTATAGCACTAGTTTGTTTACTTGAATGAATTACACCAACTAAGTACGTTCTTATAGGTTATACCCCGTTTCTGGGGACTTTGTTCAACATATTACGGGAATAAATGCTTTGGAATTATAGTAATCGTCTCCTGCTTGTTGTATTTTACGTGTAATAAATCCCAGTAGTTGTGTTCATAAGTTATTTAAAGTTTAAACTGAGCTTTGAAAATGGGTAAGATTTCTCATAGCTATAATGCTAGGTCATGGTTTCGCGTGAGAATAAAATGTTAAAATTAAACTATTACATAATATTTAGTATTTATACTATAATAATTAAAATATTAATAATTAAACTGTTACATAATATTTAACAAGAACAAAACTAAAAATACATTTCACTGGCTTAAAGCAGCAGTAATCTTTGCTTATAGTGAACATTTTGTTCGTATTTTCCACAAGATAACGCGGTTGTTGCAAACAAGTCGTATTGAAGAACAAATTGTAGCTAAACTTATTTCGGAATACTTATGCGCCACAATTAGTGCTTTGTATTGATATATAAATTATTTAAGTTTGAGGGAGAGACCAATATGCGAAATTGTTTAATAAATATTTTATAAAATCACGTCATATCGTTGCGTACTTTTAATATTGAAACAATTGGTTCAGGACATTGTTTGACAAAAATTGTACAAGTACAGACAGAGATCTCGTGAGAAGCAACTGATCAATATTGTTCGCTCGCCAACACTGTGACATGACAGATTCTAATTAAAAAGAACGGTGGGAATAGTGGAAATAAGGGGAAGTGATCACTTCTATAATATGGTGTATTGTTAAACTATGCACATTTCTTATTTGAATAATGATTTGAACCGTTTCGCTTATTGCGTGTATGAAATAAGCCAAATAAAGTGGATTGAACTACGTAATGTTTTATCTCTAATCCAGTAATTAAGTGGAGACTTTATGACGGTACATTTCTGTGACTGTTCGTTTTAACCCAAACCTTAAATGTTACTGAGGAAGTTTGGAAACAAAATCCCTCGCATGTTATTTATTCTAGCCGCTTCGTGGGTTTTGTTTTACTCTGTCTTAGGGAAGCTCACTTTATCAGAGCTGCAAGCAAAGGCTTTCACAGAAAGAACCAACCACTGCGGAAATGTTTATGTTTAAAGCTTCTCTACTTTTGTCTTAATTAATTATTCATTTTTATTTTTTCCTTTTCTGTGAAACAGATTTATTTTCATACAGTGGAAAATACCTGAACCAATAAACAAGTGTTTGTGACCGTTCAGGTTTTAAGTGCATACTAAAGTAGCCTTGGTAACATACCGTTCTATGTAATAACAGCTCAATTAAATTGCACAAGGCAAAGTAACTTGTGGTAGACAAATAATATAAAATGGAAACATGTAAGCCTATAATTAAAATTAAAAGAAAATTGTGTACAAAGAATCTCAACTACGAGTAATATTATACGGGTGAAAGAAGTGTTATTGATGGTTACAGACTTCTGAAAAATAACTGCGAGTAAAAAATGATAAGAACGCAAGAAAATGAGTAAGTAGAATCGTTGGAATACATGTTATGTTCCATTACTTTACTCCCATCGAAAGTTTAGAATTTGATACTATGAAACAAACAGTAATTATTATTTAAGCATTTCGTTGACTACGATGATGATATTTGGGCGAAATAGGTAACAATCATAATATCGACCATGATTATGTGTGTGATACATGAACACCGATAAAATAGTCCAACTGCCCGAAAGCCCATCAATATAGTAAATATATCTTAAAAGACTTGTAGTCATTAACAAGAATGTATAAAGACAAAGAAAGGCCATTTAAATCTAAACAAGAACAAATATAGATATTTTTATTGGCGTGTTTCCATCATTTTGCGTCATCCATTTTCTAAATGTTCGTTTTTTGATCGTTTTCCGCAGACCAGACGATTCACTCATTGGTGTTAAATGTTCGAATATCACAGTTTTGAAGGCGGCAATACAGTTATTTTAGTCAATCAGCAAATTGGTTGAAAGAAAAATCTGATAACAATAAATCCATGTTTCCATCCAGCTATGCGGCGCATACTCACTTGATTATCGAGTTTGTTTTCATACATTATGATGAAATACTTCCATCGCTTTGTTTACACTCGTATACTTTACTTTATCGTACATGCTGCCCTATTACTCATACACTTCATAAACCCGCACACAACTTACGAGTATTATTACTGCAATGCTTGTTTAAACTTCTTCTCGGTCATTAATACATACACATTAATACACTACATTAACAATTTAGAAATTGGCGTCGAATTTGATGGTTAAGTATAATTTTATAACACATTTCACAAGAGACGTTTCCACAAATTTGGTCACTCTTGATAATGTGCCACAATATTTGAGATGACTTTGCAATGTATAAACAAGTCCGCTAAGCTTTATTGCTGGTTTCAAGCAACGATTTCAGGACACTATTCTTAGGGTAGCCACGATCATACATGTTATTGTATAGCCACGGCAACAGCTTATAGTCAATGCAGTCAGTTGTTGCTCAACTTTTACAAATGTGGCTTCAAACTACTTAGCCTAGGTAAACACAGGATGATGTTTATCGAAGCTTTAATTAAGCCCAGGAATATAGCAAAGTACTTTCAAGTCTGCAACCAACGTAGGCCTACATTATAAGCCGAAGTTAGTGCGCATATAACAGAGTTTCTGTAGCCTATCGTCTCGACATTGCCAAACGCAAAGCATAAACCGTCACGAGAAATTTGCAATATTAGTTACCAGTTTAAGTTGTCATTCTTTCCAATCAAAATAATGTATAAAAGAATAAAAAAATAATTAAAACCGAACATTAAGACCACAACAAAACACAATCGAAATTTTAATAGAAAAGTAAAACACATTGGAAAGGATATTTCTACCAAATATTTAAGAATATTAATTTGAATTTAAACGAAACAATACAAACCATTTAAGAAATTTAATTTGAATTGAAACTAAACAATACAATAAAAAGTAATTAGCGATACATAAAATTTATCAATAAGTAGAGATGTGCAAGAGATTAGCGAATTGCATTACAAATCAAAATACACGCTAAATTGCTAGATTTCAGCCACATAATAGCAATAAAAGTCAACAAAATAATAGAAAAAATATGAATTTCATTAGAAAATCAAAGGAAAAAGAGAAACACTGAGAAGTGTGAGCAAAAACATGGTATTTTGACCTTTTCAAAACAAACTGATTCGTTCACTTTAATTTAAATGGAAGAAAAATATACACCGTTAAAACCTGTTTTTCTTTCAAACAGCTCTCTACAAACTCTTATGAATAAACGTGTTATTGTATAGATCAGTATTGATACATATTTCCCCGAGGCGAGTTCTGTTCAACCACACATGGGATTGAGTTTCACGCGTCATGAGTCGCATAGTCATGTTATTTTAGCCGCCATTTAGCTCGTTTAGGGCCTTCTTGACAATGGAGGTTACTAAAATCCTTCATTGAAAGCCTCACTACCACCGAGTTGATTCAAGAGCCAACCCGGTCCCAAGTGAAAGTTCACAGTTCTGCAGTGTACCATACGTTCTGATGTCTTAAGTGAACCGCCCTTGTCGGTTTACATACTTTATTAATTAAAAGTTTAGAATTAAATATTTTGTTCCTAGTCACGTAGTTTTCTAACTGTTCTACTAGGATCGCTACCATTGGCCGGATTTTTAAAAGGTTGTCGCTGTTTGGCTGGACTAAGAATTTTAGGCATAATAGCTAACAAGTTGAAATAGATTCATTATGTGAACGCAATGATGGCTTGATTCAACTTCGATAACCATTAAATCTTAGACCTTAGGAAAGTCAAGCATCAAGATCGGTTAACAACCCCCCCCCCCCCCTCCCTAACAGTATTGTTTAGTTTTGTTTGGAAAAATAACACTGACCTTTTGACACACAAACTCCTACCAACAACAACAAACAAACTCCAACTATAAACAACTTTGAACCATTTGCACCATCAACTCCGGCAGAGCCCTACATTGTTAAAGGTATTGTGTTTGACTATTTGTCTTTTGGTCAGTGATTAAACTCGTATGGTATCTCCCCTCAACGATGAATGGACCATCGGAACTATATGGAGATAATTAATTATATTTTAGTGAACAACATTTGAGTGCTAAGTCGCACATTTAAATCTAAATTATAATCGAATTAATTGTCATACTTCGTTCTTTTTCTACGTTGGCTACTTAGGTAACTATCGTCATTATCTTAATTATAATTGAATTAATTGTCATACTTCGTTCTTTTTTTACATAGGCTACTTAGGTTACTATTGTCATTATCTCTTTTGATTATACCCTAACGGATCCAGTGATTCGTCTCGCCAAACAACTAAAGTCATAACAGGACTGTTGAATCATATTGTAGTTCTTGTTTTATACTATACCTCTGCCTTCAAGGTTATCTCAACTCCGGAGTTTAGGGTAATCTCGGCCAGCTCGTCGTATTTTGTGACGCGCTTTACAAAACGTTTTATTAATTCACGTAATTTCTCGCGAAAAAAAATAGATAGAATGAAGTATGTTGGCTGTACATTTACATGATGTACTTGTTGAAAATACGTTGTATATAACAGTATTTGCTTGGTGTATGCAACATAAAAAAGTCGACATCAAACAATCGCCAGTCCTAAATAGATTAACAATCGATGTTTTTAGAACTGGTGTATAGGATATCGCAATCTCAATTCCATTTGACACAATTTCCGCCTGTATCCCAGAAACAGAAACACGCACAAAACATCGATTGATTAAAATTGTTAATTTAACTTTATCCGTAAAAGGTAAGTGTGGTCTTATAACTCGGGCGTAACACGCCTTCAATTGATTAGGTTGGTAAGGCTAAGGGGGGGGGGGGGGGGTGCTTTACTGATTCGGTTTCTTCTCACGTTAATTGTGTAGAATTGTTATATCATAAAAAGGCATGCAAAAAAATGCATGGACATAATAATAATAATAAAAATAATAATAATAATAATAATAATAATAATAATAATAATAATAATAATAATAATAATAATAATAATAATAATAATAATAATAATAATAATAATAATAATAATAACATTAATAATAATAATAATAAAAATAATAATAATAATAATAATAATAATAATAATGATAATATTAATAATAATTCAAGTGGCAAACATTGTACATAACAAATTAGCCACAAAGTATAATCTTAATGGCACAAGCACTGCGTATTACAAATACAAGCCTAGAAAAGTACTATTAACATAGCAAATACTACAAATTATGTTATGACCGGGCAGTTATAACTTACCAAACCATGTATCGCAAGAGACATTTATTGACAAGAAGAAAAAAGAAAAGATTTTAATTGATGTTGCCATTCTTTTATGCCACAATGTGTAGACAACTTGGCGAGAATGATAAACAAATATCTATTGTATAAATATCTATTGTAATGTATAATGTAAATCTATATAATGTTAATATCTATTAAAATAAAAAGGCTGTGGAAACAGAATAATGTAGCTATTGTACCGTTAATAATGTATCAGCAAATGTTATTGTTCCGCTAAAACTCCATGGCAGTATTAAAGAAATTGGTCTCCAACCGAACGTATACATCGAGATGCAAAAAGCAATAATTTTGAACACCTTTAGAATAGTACGAAAATGTTTGAACTGAGAAGAATGAAGACTCCAAGAAGTTCTCCATCCCGATGGTGGTTTTCGTGGTTTCCACCATACGAAGAGCGAATGCTGGGATGAGTATACAAATCGGCCACGACCGTACATAGCATCAACAGTAATGTTGTTTTTAGAAAAATGATATGAACAATGATATATTTAATTAGTTGAGTAGAGATTATAAGGTAAGCACATAGATATACTTGTCATTTATGTCCGTACAACATGTTTACGCCGGTTTTGATTGAGTTTGTATGTAGGCCCTATTGCAACAATAAAATAAAAAAAAAAAATTAAATCTATGGCCATTTTCAGGTGACTATGTATTGCGGTATTTGATTTAGTTGGTAAAAAATGTACGAGGACTGATAGTATGACAATCCCAGCATTCTCTTTGCGACTGAGCAAAACTTTGGAAAAAAAACATCAATCAAGACTGCCGGTGGCCGGTATCAAATTGGCGACCTCCCAATTTAGATTTACCGCTGAGCCACCTGTAACATTATGTACAAAATTATGCGGTATTTGCAGTTACCGGGAAATGTAAAAAATCTCTTGGAAAGTAACGAGTTTTGAGTAGAGAGATTGTGAAACGAGGAAGTACTTAACGTAGTAGATGAACAATAAAAATGTGTGGTGAAGTTAAAGTGGGTTAGACCGGAACACACCATTAGTGAGACCCTCCCCCCCCCCTGCGGAATTTTGGAGACCTATATATTATGATAGAGTGATGAATTTGGAGTAGAATTTGACTTTTTGGCCGCATGGCCAGTGGTGGGTGTGGCACCCAGGGGTGTCCAAAGGGTGAATTTTGCTGATTTTGTGACTACAAATTATTTTTTTACAGCCAAACCAATAAACAAATTACAAATGTGATTAAAGATTCGTGTTTAGAATCACAAAGTTAGTTTTATTCATATTTTTTGAACTCCAATATTGCCGGGAAAACAAAAATTTTGATTTTGGGGCCATGTCCCTAAAATGGTCAAAAATATCTTTTTTCAAAAAAAACTTCAATAATTAAATACTGTTGTACATTTTAAGTACAAATTAGTTTGTTGGCCACTTCTCCAGTCCTGGGTGTGGCACCCAGGGGTGCCCAGAAGTTGCATTTTTCTGTTGATTTAATTATTACAATATTTTTTTACAGCTTAACTAATAAAACATATTGCCAATATGATTTCAGATTCATATTTAAAATTTCAAAGTTAGTTTAATCCATATTTGTTGAACTCCCATATTGCCCGGAAATCAAAATTTTGATTTTGAGGTTTTGTTCCTAAAATGGTAAAATATTACCGTTTTACAAAAAAAATTTCAATAATTAAATACTGTTGTATATTTTAAGTAAAAACAAGGTGGTTGGCCACTTTTAAAGTCGTGGGTGTGGCATCCAGGGGTGCCCAGATTTTGCCGTTTTCTGTTTATTTTCTTTCCTATAAACTATTTTTTTTAGAGCCTCATGGATAAATAAAACAGGGTTTTGATTCCATATCAGTGTTCAGAATGTCAAATCCACCTTTATTCGTATTTTTATTGTTTTGAAATGTGCCCGGAAATCAAAATTTTGATAATGAGGTAATTGTCTCCAAAATGAAAACCAATGGCCGTTTGTACCATAAATCTACAATAAATTGTATACAGTGCCCCCAATTGGTATTTATAAATAAATAAACTTTTTAAATTGTCGGTGTGGTTCTTATGGGTGGCTGAAGTGTGAATTTGGCTGATTTTTTTCCACTGGAAGTTTTTATTTTGTAACCAAACTTATGAGTTTATTTTAATTATGACTTGATATTCGTCTTTAGAAGGACAACTGAGTTTTAAGCAAATTTCATTTTCGTAATTTTCCGCAAAAAATTGATTATCCCAAGATCAAAATCTAAATTTTGGAATAATTTCCCCCAGACCTAGTCAAAAAGTGATATGTTTCCTTAGATCTGGCTGGTATAGCTGGTATAAAGTACACTTAATTTATAAAAATAATTACAAGTATGTTAATTGATCTGTAACGAGAGGGTGCAGGCGGGGGAGGGGGCAAATGTGATTTTGTAGATATGTATTTATTATTTGATAAATTTGATTTTGTAGATATATTTGCTTGATTATATTTGTTTGATTTTGTAGTGTATTTGCTTTTATGTAGTTAGGTTACGTTAAGTCAAAGGTTGCTTCATGTGTTCAAGACGCTATTTTCAGTTTTGTCTCTTGATTGTTCTGTCGACGGTAACTTTCTTGCATACTCAAACCGACTGAGATACTCTATCAATTCTGATTTGAGATTTTTATAAATAGAAGTTTGTATTTTGGTTCGGTTGCAGCATCATCTATACTCTTTTTATTTTACTTGTATATAACTTTGTTATTTGTGTGTGTGGCCGTTGTAAAAGTGACCAAAAAACAGGGCTTATCTTATCGCCAGAAATCTGTGAAATGTTTATGGGCGTCCGCGTTTCATTGTCAGCAACATTTCTATCGCAATGTATCATGCAAAATAGGATTCTGACCAACAGTATTTCGTGCGTTTCCCGGTAATGAGTACGTGCCCAATACATTAATGGAAATAACAAGCATTTCATTTTCTCGTGTATATTCTTAACTATTAAAATGGGCACTTAGATGTTCACATTGTTCTATCCAACTCGATTTGTTTCGATAGTTTTTTAAGCATCGATCATGATGGCTAACACATTTTCTAGATCACAAACAATTCAATTTCGCGTGTACATTAAAAAAGTAGGCACTCACATCACATCTTGGTATCAAATCGAATTGTTTTGAATAATCCTCGCCATTGTGCTATAAGGAAAATACGCCTACTTAGTACTTAATAACATTCACGTAAAATAAATTTCACTTTTTAATACTCCACACAAATTGCACACTATGTAGATAATAATATTTATTTTAGTTTACAAACAATTTTGAAACTCGCGTACTTTCGGCCTCGTTTCTTATTGTCCTCCAATACACGTTTTGTAAAATAATTTCAAATGCACCAGGCATGCTTTAAATTATTAATTTGGGTCTTGATTTCATATTTTAGTTACACAAACTTACATTCCAAATAAGTATACATCCCTTTCAAGATAATTATATAATAATTGTCTTTTGCGTTAATTTAAAACACGTGAACGGAAATCCAGCACTCTCTGATGAAGCAAAGTAGTTTACATTATGTTACGTGTTAAGGATGGTTCACACAGATTTTTTAAGCATAAGATTTAAGGTTTAACGCGTAGTCGTAAAGTTGAATCATAGGAAACAAGTACTGGCGTTCACACAAAGTTTTAGTTTTAAGACATTGTTTTCATTGTTGTTCTTAAAACAACGTCTTAAAACCTTAAATCTTATGCTTAAAAAATCTGTGTGGACCAGCCTTTACAGTCACTTCACACCATCATGAACAAAGTTCTACAATTTATGAGAAAACATAAAGCACGAAATCTACAATGTTACTTAGTTCTCGAGTAAACCACTAGTCACTACCGACTGAAAATTGAGAGTACTCAGTACCAAGTAACTAATCATCATGGCATACGCATACAATCATTCGCCTGGTAACAAGTAGGGATTTATGAAAGCGTTAAGAACGCATTGTGGCATAACCTCAAAATTAAATCTTGACAACCCCCCTCCAAAAGCTCATAACAGACAAGTTAAATGTTATAAATAAAAATATATAAATGTGAAATGTAAATGCGTTTTAAATGTTTATAAAAATTAGGTGTACTTTATGCCAACTTTTAAAGATCTTGAAAAAAGTTCCACTTTTTGACCAGTTCTCGAAGAAATTATAGCAATTTCATTTTGAAATAATCAATTTGATTTTGAGGCAGATAGTATCTAAAATACAAGTAGATTAAAACTCATGTGATTCTAAACACGAACATGAAGTCAAAATTAACAAATATTAATCAATTTGTTGGCTGTAAAAAAGGAGATTATGGTAAAAACAAAACCATCCAAATTTACCCTTTGGGGACACCTATCAACCAAACCGATCATTTAACAAAATCAAAATTTTGATTTCCAGGCACATTTCAAAACTATAAAAATACGGATAAAGCTAGATTTGACATTCTTAACACTGATATGGAATCAAAACTCTGTTATTTATCTGTGGGGCTCTAAAAAAATATTGTAATAATTAAATAAACAGAAAAATGCAACTTCTGGGCACCCCTGGGTGCCACACCCAGGACTTGAGAAGTGGCCAACAAACTAATTTTTACTTAAAATATACAACAGTATCTAATTATTGAAGAGTTTGTTGAAAAAGAATATTTTTGACCATTTTAGGGACATGGCCCCAAAATCAAAAGTTTGATTTCCGGGCAAAATTGGAGTTCAAAAAATATGTATAAAACTAACTTTTCGATTATAAACACGAATCTGAAATCATATTGGCAATATGTTTATTAGTTTAGCTGTAAACAAATATTGTAATAATTAAATCAACAGAAAAATGCAACTTCTGGGCACCCCTGGGTGCCACACCTAGGACTGGAGAAGTGGCCAACAAACTAATTTGTACTTAAAATGTACAACAATATTTAATTATTGAAGATTTTTTTGAAAAAGGATATTTTTGACCATTTTAGGGACATGGCCCCAAAATCAAAATTTTGTTTTCCGGGCAAAATTGGAGTTCATAAAATATGAATAAAACTCACTTTGTGCTTTTAAACACGAATCTTTAATCACATTTGTAATTTGTTTATTGGTTTGGCTGTAAAAAAATAATTTGTAGTCACAAAATCAGCAAAATTCACCCTTTGGACACCCCTGGGTGCCACACCCACCACTGGCCATGCGGCCAAAAAGTCAAATTCTACTCCAAATTCATCACTCTATCATAATATATAGGTCTCCAAAATTCCGCAGGGGGGGGGAGGGTTTCCCTATGTGTGTTCCGGTCTAGGTGTATATTATGATAGGCCTATATACTTTCATACAGGAAGGAATACTATAGATAGATATAATTGAAGAGCAAGTGGTAGAAATAGTAGAGCAAGACCAACATTAGAATATGTCCAACAGATAATACAGAATATTAATTGAAAATAATGGCGTATAATATAGAAAATAATGGAATGTTGTTTCAAACCAATTCAGAGATTGATACCATGAAGCAAAATGGGTATATTAATTAAACATGATCAAATCGTTTGTTTTTAGGAAATGTTTATAAGTGCAGCGAAATATTTCTAAGGTTTCAGTAATTTTTAGGAGGTAAATACTTATATGTTCTCTCAGCCAAACAATCAATTTAATCCAATGGGTGTTTGTGGTATATGTCATGTTTACATTTAATATTGGCTTGCTTTTGTTTGCATATACTTACTTACTGTATTTGTAGTTGAATCGTCTTTTGTATATAAAAGTTGGTAGTTAAGATTGCATTTTATGTCCGAATTCACCAAAGTTTTTAATCGGCTGATTTACTAATCTCCGATTGGTTACAATGATGACAACAAACATTATACATACAAAGTGCATGGTGGTTTCTACCGGACGCCATTTTTGATCTCCGATTAACAGAAAATCTCCCGAATAAAGTTTGGTGAAACTGGCCCTTCGTAGTTCAAAAAAAAAAAAAAAATAGTGAATTTAAATGTATACAAACAACGATCGTAGAAATTTAATTACGATGTATCTGTCTTAATACGTCATGCAACAGGTACTTTGTTACTTATTTGGTGCAACATTATTTTTTTCCAGAATAATCAACATATTATTACAACGGCCTTTCTATTTACGACATTAGGATTATGTATATATTTTTTTAAACTTATTTTTCAATGATAACGACAAATCTGTTCTAAATCCAGATATTCTTGAAACCTGCATACAAACCAAAGACACATGCGAAGTCCGCCTTAAAAAACTGTCTATTATTGTGTTCTCTCATGAAAAAACTTTTCACAATTTTTGGTGTAACCCTACATATAATTTTATTCTTTCAGTGCAAACTTTTGAAACAAATTTGACATCTTAATGTTATCATTTGCATGCCAAAAGAATTATTTTTTATACGAATGTGAACATGAGCAATAGGAATAGAGTATTGCAAATTGATGGTTGATGTATATTTACCGAAAGCGTGCTATGAGCATGCGTTTAATTGAGCGTAATGTAAGTAAATTACGCTTGGTATTCACAGTTTAATCGGATCACTCACAGTTGAGTTCCATGGTTAATTACGTTTCAACAGCTCTTATCATCAAAGGTAGTTAGAATTGGACGACAGTGACTTCAATATTATATTCTATATATATAACCTGTGCATTGTATGTACAAATTTGCTATTAACTTTCCTTGAAAACATTTAATTTATTACAATTCGTCTTGCCAAATGCCATCAGCGGCGGCTAAGTAAAAGCATACTGGAACATTCACCAGGAGGAAAGTTAATGCGGGTAACAGGTGCACTCTCTTCTCGTCGTAATTGCATTCGAATTAGCCTAATTGCATTAACGAGAACATGAACAATTCAACAAACGTTAATTCCAGAGTAAGTGGGAGGGAAAAGCAACCAGACCAGCGATAACTTCATGATTGTAGTTTGCAAATTGTCTCAGTCCAATAGAAAGTACTCTGAGAAATGTTGGGCCGTTTGCATTGTGGCTGGGTCAACAGAAAACGAAAACAGGAAGAAAATGTATTTTAATATTTTACTCAAAGGTCATGACAGATGCAAAAGATATGAACATACTTTGCAACAAGTCAAATTCAATTATAGAAAACGGTTTAATCCTTTATGTAAAAATTATGAATACTTGTGTCATTGGTCAAGTTGTGTTTCACGATGTACTTAACAGACGCACTTAGCGTCCAACCCACATTATTGAATAATTGTTAACACACATACGAACTCATAGTGGTTTATTAATAGTTGTTTGTTTGTTTGGTGGAAATGAATCAGTAATTTTTATATTCACGTTTGTCGATTCACTCACTTCATTTCAACTTTTTGTATTCATTGCTACTTTTTGTATTCATTGCTGATCTAGGTATTATGATGACCCCCTTTGCCGCATCTTGCGACAGTTTGAGCTATACCCCAGACTTATTCTTTCCTGAACTTGTTTAGAATGTAAGATTGAATTTATTAGAATCAATATTGGCTCCAAGATAAACTTCTATACATTGAGAATTCATAGCTTTCAAATTTCAAGGGTTTCATATAATATATCACTATATGGAGTTTATTTCAATTGTGGTATTCTTGAAACGATGGAAGTTAGCGTTGTCTGTCTAATTTCTCAAATATTCATGAAACTTGGCTGAAATACACACATAAATTTAAATTACAATACACAACAATTCATACAATTTAATAAGGCTACATACATAAAAAAAAAATAGATGTCGTATATGCATACCACGCGATAACTCCTCCTGACGTCACGAACACAGTACTTTGTGCACAAATCTGACTTTTCATACTTATACCTTGTAAATTAGCACACATTAGACATTATTTACATAGTTGGGTTTTTATGTTTTCCCATTCAATTATATAATACAATTCTTCAGTATTTGAACGAAAACTTTAGATTAGAATCGCACGGAATCTGGATTTCTAAATGTTAAGTGTGTATTGATTTTGTTTTACCCTTTCGAGAGGTTGGACTGATTTTTGGACAGGACTATTCCAAAGTTGAGAAGCCAATTGCCTTTTGTCCTTTAGTGATTATTGTAACGAAATTCAATCCCTTACAACGATTTGTATTGTGAGGATGAAATGTCCCCTTTTGATAGCATTTTGAAAAAACTGTGTTTGTGTAGTAATGTGCCTTAGTCTACGACTTATCTTAAGTACACAGTCTTAGTACACAGGAGTCTTTGGGTCCAAGTTGTAACGTATTGCTGTTATGTAAAATTTGCATTTATTTGATGCAGTTGTAGTTGCCACACTAAGTTTCTTTCTGTTAACCATCTACACAAATATTTAGATCATAACACATTAACCCTAAAATGCATGATAATTGTTATACAAAGATATTAATTCCCCAGCTTTGTTAAGCTCCAATTTAGTGAGCTCCGTTTGGTAACTAAGTTTCACAACATTACATTCAATACGCATATGGCAGTAACAACGTTTGTTCGTATAGCGCATCTCTGATTACAGGCACATCGGATTTGAAAGTTTGGTGAAACCGACCCGTAACTTAAATCGAGTTTTAAATGTGTGATAAAATGCCCGATCCCAATGGCAATTGTAATAAACTTAAAAGTAGACAAGTGTTTACTTAAATCGTAAAGGAGAAAAGTGATTGATCCTAACTAGGTCAACTCAGGAGTAGTGCTATAAAGCAGAGTACACTTTCAAAGTTTCTGGCTGCGATAGTAAATAAATTGACACCCTCGAGAAGAAACCATTTGTGCAGTGAAGTTCTGCATTTAAAATGCATGATTTGCTATATAAAACCTTTGAGCGGCTCTAACAATATCGCTTCGACTAAACAAAAGTTGAGTAATGAAGATGGACGTTCTCTAAAAGCGTCTGAAATTAGATTACTTGGAAAAGTTACGTGGCATGATTGTATCAACAAAATTCCTAGAGAATGCATCAAAACCATGCAAAGTTTTAATAATGACTCCGGCCGCGGAAGCCTACGACAAGTTTTAAGTATATTTAAAATTTATTTGACATTATTGAATACGAGGAATTAAAACATGTACCAATTAAGTACCTACTGAATTCATAAATATATTTCACATTTTTAATTATTAAACGAGCGTAGCAATGGCTTCCATTCTACTTTTATGGTATAGTTTTGTTTGTTTGTTGTTTTTATGTCTCGCGATAGAGTCAAACAAAGAGTCCGATCAAGTTCAAATTTATACCATGCATCCACAAGTATCAATGTGGATTAAACGCCATTAGTCTTGTTGAAAACTCGGACGCATAGCTACTTAGTTACAACATAGTTACTCGAAATATTTTTCAAAAAGAAAATGGTGGCAAACTGTGAGACAGCAATATTGTTGTAGATTTTGGTCCCATCACGAATATCACAGGTAACTAATTATAATTTATACACTTTGTGGTTGTAAGGTAAGTGACAACCAACAATACCGATCGCTGGTTAGCCACGAATTGGTCGATCGCCTATGACGATAACGTTGCGTCGGTACAACTATTCATAAACAACCCACTTGGTTCACTATATAATGCATCCAAACTTTGACTAATTTCCTCTTTCAGAAATAATATTTTCAAACTTGCTTGCTACCTCAGCAGTTTCCGGGCCATTTATCACGTGTCGTCGTCCACTTATATGCGTAGACGTGTTTAACACTCTCTTGGCAGCGGGTTCGAGTGAGCGAGAGTCTGCCCGGATCAACATAAATGCCTGCCTTGCGTTACCTCTTAACGCGCGCTTTGCCAGCAAACAGGAGTGGAATGAGAAACTATCGAACATGAAAGAGGAATGCTTTGGTCGCATGCTTCCATCCAAGTCATATTACTGTCATGTATAAACTACATGACGTTTAATTTAGTTGAGAAGTTAAAATAATAATAGGGGTTAATAGGAGGTGAAAACAAAGATAGATAATTTACAGTGGAAAGATTTGGAAAATAGTATAATACTAAAGCATGTGCGCTTGTGGCAGTGTTTTTTTTATATTCTGCTTTTTCTCGAGCATTTTGTTTATTTATTAGCTATATTTACCGCATTATGTGAAAAGTAATAGTTGTTTTATTCATCAATAATGTCTGTTTTTATTCTGATTTGTTTCAAATTTGATTTAACTGCGTTAAAATTGAGTATTATTATTTTAAAAAATATGTGAGAATGTGATTCTTAATGAAGCGAGAAATTTCAGTGATGTTGGATCTTGAAGTGGCAAACTACAACTTAAATTTTAAAAATACCAAATAAATACAAACATCCATAAACTACAAATAAAACATAAAAATTATGTTCTGTAAAATCGTATTATTTTCTATACAGATAGACCAATTATTACAGTTGTCAAAAATGTAAGCTTATTTATGGGATCTCGCAGCACACCGGAACTGACTTTTTAATCGTATTGCACAACCATCGCCACAGAAATCGGAACAGACATCGCAATAAATATATTCTGAGCATGCAAACAATATAATTCCTCTACAACTTCTCCAGCCCCCTCCCATTAGTTTCCACATACATCCTGTTGCAGTTTGAAATATGTTATGATTTCATTTGTGGTCGTTAAAGTCACCTCTGTTGTTGGTTATGTCTTTGCGGTTGACTTCAATGTGCAATTACACTATCTCGCAAGAAATTGAATGTGAAATCTGTGTCGAGTGTCAAGGTTGGTACTAACGTGGGTAAATATGTTCTAATATTAAATTAGTTAATTAAATTAATGATAATTAAATATTTTTTAAAATTTTATTTTAATACTCGGTATGTCAGTGACTTATGTTTTGTCCTTTTATTTAGAACTTTGTCCTACTATTGTCTTACTTTTTTATTACGAAAATCTAGACTATGTTTACAAAATACGGCGATTGTGTTTTTATTACATTGACTGTAGGAGTTCCTCATTCAGTCGTTACTCACACAAGATAACAGGCGGCTACCATTTACTTTGACGTCATGATGATAAGAATGAATTAGTATATGTTGTGTATGTATTTGAAACAGCGATAGGAGCCTATCTATATCACCACAGGCACTTGGGCACTTGACTTGGCTTGGAAATGTAATGTTTGAACTCAATTTTGACATGTAGAAATTGACAGAAATACAAATCAGAAATTAGAAGAGAAGCTGACACATTTATCGTTTAAACGCCGAACACAAAATCACCTCACGTAGCACAGTAATATCATTATCAAAACAATGCGTGGCCACTGATATGATGTGACAAATAATATAACTAACGACATCATTCCCCCCTTTCATAATTCAGAAATTAGAAATTATTATAGAAACTGACACAGTTATCTTTGCATCTCCAATCACAAAATAAGTTCACGTTAACACGGTGATATGATGTGACAAACAAAATAACTGACGACATAATTATGATGATTGCTATCACAAAACATGAACACAATGTTGAAAACATGTAGCTGTGGGCCAATGAAACACGGCCCATAACGTTTGATTTTCGAAGGTACCCTAAGCAATGCATTTACCACAAAATGTCGATCTCAGTGATCGCAAGAAGGGATTTGGGCTTTCGACCCCTCCAGAAGAATACCCCCTTAATCTTATTTAACTAATGTCATAATAGCTTTAATATCAGCAACAACATGCAATCGATCCTGAGTACAAATATAATTATTAATCGCTCTTTATTTTCCGTGGTGTTATGAATACAAATGTAGCGACTGCTTCAGCGGCTGCAGTTCCGAGACTCACCTCTTTCCGTTATTATATCAATTCATCCAGCAAAGCCTCTCCCGGATAAAACCCTGTCTGCGATTTTGATCTCCGTGTTGCCAGGTTCGTTGTGTGACAGGTGTGGCAGGTTTCACATTTAGAGTTATTCAATTTCTTTTGAACGCGTCAAGTGTTAGAATCTTTACAAAATGTGTGACGTACCGCGTATTGGCCACAGTATTTGAGAGTGTGATTGGCTAAAAACTGGCAGAATAAGGTTTTTCAATGACAGTCACGTCTAAGTTGCTCCGTGTTTGTGTTTTATTTTATTACAGAGACCAAGTTTTGAGTCTATCTTTTTTATGTTGATATCCAATTCATATTCAATTATGTGAATTAAAGTTCGTTGATTGATCCCAAGGAAAAATGGCAAAGTAAAAATTTAAAAGATTCGTTGGGCAAAAAATTCTGATAAAGTACAAGATGTACTTTAAAGAAGTGTTAACTATAGTTCAAGATTGTGTTACACATATTATTTTATTAGTCCATTCCAACGCCATCCTTTGGAACGTTCCCTAATACATGAGTTCGACGGAACAAACGACTGCCCAGGACTCATACACCCCCCACCCCCCAACTCCTCCCCCAGACCTCTTAAACTCTCTAAGTGATACCAAGTTCTCCCCACAATGCTACAGTTTCACTCCTACAGTAAGAGCCTACGGCTGACGGCTCGGTATGAAAATATAAGCCTGCTCAAGATATCAACTTAATGCAACCGTCCGAAGATCCGGAAATTCACAGAATTACTTGAATCAAAATGAAATTTATGAAAATTTTAGATAGCAAAACAGTTACGGAGAACAAATTTTTAAACTGGCAAAGAATAAATGATGTCAATTTTGCTGATACGAATGTGGACGGCCAAGGCCGCTTACCATAATAAGAGTATAGGAACGTACAACTTCCCAACTTCGCAGGTCGTTGGGGGAAACTATTCCTCAACATATTAACTCATGCAAGAACGTAACGCCAACTATTGTAACTATGTGAAAGATATGAATAACATGTGCAGCTAGTTGTACGAAGCCCATCCCGCGTTAGTAGAAACCTCGTAGTAAATATACGGCACGGATTTCTCATCCCATTACTTCAAGGATTAAAGTCAACCACAAGACACTCCGGAAGAGATGTGTTGTTTGTAGCATCCACATGCAAACGCGTTTAAATTATATATTACGGAGCTTTCTGCGTAGCAAAGGAATGAAGTATAGGAGGTAAGGAGAAGGAAGAGGAAGGTGGTTGTTCGAAATAACGACGTTGTTAGTTTTCAATCTAAGTATGAGCACAAATGTGATTTGATGTAAGCTAGTAAGCTGCATAGCTACTTACAAAATGCATTCTAAAAGCATTAACTTCTGCCAGGACAGCTAGACATAGTGTTATATGTATTATATTTGTGATAAAAAGTGTCATCCCATTAATCCATTTACCCCACTCAACGTCGTACAGTCTATGGCCGGCCGCAAATTTAACGAAGCACAGCACAGCAATTTAATGTTACTATTATCATTATTTATATGCAAACAGTTACTTAATATAATGTGTCAGCTTAGCAAATATGAAGTAGATTTAGGAAGCGAGCCTCTGGGGTACACACACATATGTGTCCTAAATAAATACATTACATTTACACACTAATACCAAATGTAATGGCACTACGATACGTCATAACCACCGCTGCCACCAAATGTAATGCCCCGGAAGTCATTGAAGACTTCCGAGAACTCCGCCAATAGACTATTAATCCTAGAGGGAGATCGAGTAGGAGGCAGAGGGAGGTGAGGAGTTGAAAGAGACTAACTCATAACTCCATTATAATGCTAAATCTTTAATGCTTAGGTTTTACTCACGGACGGACCCAGTGACGTGCTGATCGTCGAACATTCCTGTCTCGGGCAACAGGACGCACTCACTATAGATCGAGGACACCAGAGAGAGAGATACAGATACTTCAATATCTACTCACATTTAAAATAACTAGATATTAAAATTGATATGAGTTTAAAAATTAGAAGAAAATACAATGAACGATTATACTAAAAATGCATTTCGGTTATTATGATAATTTGACTTAAAAAATAAAATGAATATAAATGTTGACATTGCGGAAAAACTAGTTCGCCTATTCCTCTAGTGTTCCTTAACTCTTCAAACCAAACTGGTAGGCCCAACGCTGCCAGTTTATAATTTGCCGATGTGATTTACTCGACTCCAAGTATTCACAATTACCCTACTTAAAAGTTCTTGTTGAAATCACCACTTGTCAAATCTTTAATATCAGTATTATATTTATTGTATTTTACCCGCCCGAGACCCGGAAGGCCAATGTAGGGAACAAATAGCACTCGGTATTCATGTGCAAAGTGGATTTATAAACTAGACTAAGAACTAACTAATCATACCAAGTTTCAAAGAGGGAGAAGAACAACCGAGACCACAAGACAAGAGTTTCAAATAACGGTGGTAAATTGAGTTTTGATAAGATCCTGTGTTGGCTCCAGCTGGACTAATCATAAACCATGTCTGGATCCTCGCCCTAGTTATTACCTCTCTCATATGACAGTGAAGTTATGCCATTTAAGCTGGCTGAGACTGAGCTACTGTGGTAGCCGCATGCTAAACTGTGCTATCTGCATCCACTTTGCTGTACTCAGTTCCTCAACGCTGTTTACAGTCTCCTCTGCTGCGCTGCGTTCAATTTGCTTAACTCAGTTCCTCAACGCTGTTTACAACCTTCTCTGCCGCGCTGCGTTCAATTTGCTGTACTCAGTTCCTCAACGCTGTTTACAGTCTCCTCTGCTGCACTGCGTTCAATTTGCTGTACTCAGTTCCTTAACGCTGGTCGCAGTCTCCTCTGCTGCGCTGCGTTCAATTTGCTGTACTGAGTTCCTCAACGCTGTTTACAGTCTCCTCTGCTGCGCTGCGTTCAATTTGCTGTACGCAGTTCCTCAACGCTGTTTACAGTCTCCTCTGCTGCGCTGCGTTCAATTTACTGTACTCAGTTCCTCAACGCTGTGTACAGTCTCCTCTGCTGCGCTGCGTTCAATTTACTGTACTCAGTTCCTCAACGCTGTTTACATTCTCCTCTGCTGCACTGCGTTCAATTTGCTGTACTCAGTTCCTCAACGCTGTTTACAGTCTCCTCTGTTGCGCTGCGTTCAATTTGCTGTTCTCAGTTCCTCAACGCTGTTTACAGTCTCCTCTGCTGCGCTGCGTTCAATTTGCTGTACTGAGTTCCTCAACGCTGTTTACAGTCTCCTCTGCTGCACTGCGTTCAATTTGCTGTACTCAGTTCCTCAACGCTGTTTACAGTCTCCTCTGCTGCACTGCGTTCAATTTGCTGTACTGAGTTCCTCAACGCTGTTTACAGTCTCCTCTGCTGCGCTGCGTTCAATTTGCTGTACTCAGTTCCTCAACGCTGGTCGCAGTCTCATCTGCTGCGATGCGTTTAATTTAAGATCTTTAACATGCCGCTGAAACGCGTATTTAACTGGAAATTAATTCTTGGGCCTAAGTGCTCAGATAATGAGCAAATACAGATATTGCTTATTTGATTATTTTAAATAATATACGTGTACTGATGTATGCCATACTTATCGTTGAAGCCCTTGTTTGTATTTGTGCGCACAGTATTTTTATTTATTTAGCGGTGCGATGAAAGATA